>CAUYUJ010016943.1:186939-255080 GCA_963575745.1 Prorocentrum cordatum
TCTGGGGCGGGTGCACCTGCCGTGGGGAGCCCACTGGCGCGGTTCCCATGCCCCCTCAGCCGCTGCGGCCGCTTGCGGCTACCCCAGCGACGGTGGGGCTCCTGCTGCTGCCGCTGGCGCCATGGTGGCGCCCTTGCCCACGCCCTTAGCTGCGTGGGCCAGCTCCCTGGCCCTGCCCTCGTGGTGGTGGCGATGAGCTCGGCGGCGGCCTTGCGGTCCTCCTCGGAGGGCTCGTCGGTAGCAGGGGCGGCCCCTCCAGGCGGGCGTGGCTCGGCAGGTGGGGCGGCAGATCCTCCTGGCGTGCCAGGTTGTGCCTGTCCTCCATGCGCGGCCGCTGGCTGGTGTTCCTCTGGTGAAGCGGGAGCGGGTTCAGGATGAGGTTGCTGAGCAGCTGGTTCCTCCCCACTCGGCTTCTTCCGCTTCGCTGGGTTGGTAGTGGACTCCTTGGCTTGGCGTAGGAGTTCCCGTGCTTTCTCTTGACCATTGTTGAGCTCGGCCAGGCGCTGGTCAAACTCTTGCTTCCACTGTTCCATCTGGGCTCGGGTGCCCTCGTCGTAGATGGAGAGGTCGTCCCGCATCGAGCTGTCGACCTTGAAGGCTTCCTGGGATCCCGCTGGTGGTGCTCCGCGTGCAGCTCCAGCAAGCTTGGCGCTGTGGTCCGCTTGCGCCTTGGCGCATGCGTTCTGTGCCTGGACGAGGTCCAGGGCGGCTTGCTCCTGTTTGGCCACGGCGTCGTCGTGCCACTGCTTGGCGGCCTCGACGTCGTCGACCGACTGCTTGAACTTCTTCTCCCTGTCTGTGAGGACTGACAACGCCGACTGGAGCACCTGCTCTGCCGTGCGGGCAGGCTGCGGCTTGTCGGGCTGCTGGAGGGCGTCCTTGAGGTTGCCGACGAGTTCGGCGTGCTTGGTGTCGCTGAGGAGCGTGCTGAGCGTGGCGATGATGGCGTCCCTGGTCGGGGCGACGGCCACTGGCTGCTCCTTCCACGGCGGTGGCTTGCTCACTCCTGCCCACGCCCCAGCAGGCTGGCGGTGCTCGGCTGGTGATGGGGCCAGCAGTTTGCCACAGTAGAAGCACTCGGACTTGTCCTTCCACGTCCATCGGTATCGCCACTGCTTGCAGACCGTGTACTGGCCAGCGAACCTAGCTGGCGATCCTCGTCCACCTTCAGGGCGTGCACGTCGCGGCCTGGTGCCGCCGTTGGCGGCAGCTCCTCCGTCAGCAGGGGCAGTCCCTCCACCGCGGTCCGCGGCGGCCATCGTCCCACTGCTTCCCAAGGAGCTCTCGCGAGCCACGCGAGGGAGAGAAATGGAATGGGCGGCAGCTCGCCCCTGGGTGTAGCTGCAATGGGCGGCAGCTCGCCCCTGAGTGTAGCTGCAGTGGGCGGCAGCTCGCCCGTGGGTGTGGCTGCAAATATGAAGAGCACTGAAAGCTTTGGGAGCCTACCCTAGATCGGCAGTGGAATGGTCACCATTTTGGCCTTGAGCCAAAATGGCTTGAGCCAACATGGCTACGGAGGAGGAGGAGGAGGAGGAGGAGGAGGAGGGGGAAGAGGAGGAGGAGGAGGAGGAGGAGGAGGAGGAGGAGGAGGAGGAGGAGGAGGAGGAGGAGGAGGAGGAGGAGGAGGAGGAGGAGAGGGGGAAGAGGAGGAGGAGGAGGAGGACGGTCGGGCGGCGGGCCTCCCAAGGCATGAGGGCAGAGCAGACTGGGCTCGGGCCCTCCCAGAGAACAGGATCTTCGGCCGTCGCCGCGGGGACCACGGGAACCCGAGAAGACCCGGTGGAGACCACGGGAACCCGAGAAGACACGCTTTTGGACCACCAAGCGGGCAGCAGGTGCCCATCTGGTGGTCCAAACGCGACCACCGAATGGGCACTTGGTGGTCGACGAGGCCGAGTGGTGACGCGACCAAGCTCCTCGACCGTCGCCCTGGGAGCTAGCGGCGAGCGAAGGGGGGAAATGAGAAGGAGAAGGCCTTCTCAGAAGGCGGCGGGATTTTTCAGCAGCCCTCGCGCCTTCTGAGAAGGTTTTGTTTGGCTTCGGAGAAGGCTCAGAAAACTCCTCAGAAGGCCGGGGGACTTCCGAGCTGTCTGAGAAGGCCTTCTCTTTTTCACTTTCCCCCCTCGCTCGCCGCCGGGGAACAGACCGAGTGGTGCCGCGACCAAGCTCGCAGTTGCTCGTCCCTCCTCCCTCCTCCTCCTCCTCCTCCTCTTCTTTGTCTTCCTCCTCCTCCTCCCTCCTTCTTTCCTCCTTCCTCCCTCCCTCCCTCCCTCCCTCCTCCCTCCTCTTACTCCTAAGCGACGGAGAGACCGAAGAAACTCCTCGACCGTCGCCCCGGGAGGCCCGCAGCCGCTCGATGCCTCCGCCAACCTCCGCCGGCCCCCCGCCCGCTCCCGCCGAGGGCGAGCGCACGCCGCCCGTCGCGCAGCGCCTGCTGTGTGAGCGTGCGTTCGCGCGTGGGCGACGCCGACGACGACGACGAGGCCGACGCCGACGCCGCCGCCGACGCCGACGACGACGACGACGACGGCGAGGCCGACGACGACGACGACGAAAACGAGGCCGATGAGGACGAGGCCGACGACGACGAGGCCGACGACGACGACGACGAAAACGAGGCCGATGAGGACGAGGCCGACAACGAGATCGACGACGAGGCCGACGACGACGATGACGACGTGAGCTTGACGCCGCCGCTGTTCCTCTCTGTCTCATCGTTCGGCTTGTGGTCGTGAGACAGCTCCACCTGGCCAGGCGGGCGAGGGGCGCAAGCAGACGACGGGAGACGAAGAAAGATGAGGGATGATAAAAACGACTGGAAGAAGCGAGGGAGGACGGGGGGGGGCAGGGAGGAGGGAGGAGAGGAGGGACGAGCGAGGACCCCGCTGGGAGGAGGAAGGAGGGAGCGAAGACCTTCGCCATCCCCGCGGCCAGCGATGAAGGGGAGGATGGAGAAGCACCAGGGGTGAACGAAGGAGGACGAGGGATGACGGGATGGCGGGACGACGAAGATGACGAGACGAGGCTGAAGGGGCCCCAGGACACATAAGTAAATACACACAAATTCGCTGGCCCAGTGGGCCAGAGGCGTGCTATGATCTCTGGTAACTACTGAACAATATTTCTAGTTCGCGCGCGCGGGGCGGCCCATGGGGGCCCCCCGACGAAAAGTACCCCGGCTGACCCCCGGCCTGGTCCTGGCCGATCCCCAGGGGGGGGCTATTTTTCGCCACCCCTCACGAGGATCGTGGCCTCCGAGGGGGTGGCTGCAAGGGGCCCCCAAGAGCCCCCTGAGAGGCCCCAGGGGAGCTCAAGACGCCGCCAAGGAGCCCCAAGACGCTCCCAAGAAGCTCCCAAGAGGCCCCCAAGACGGCCCCAAGAGGCCCCAAATAGCGCTCCAGGGCCGGCGGAATGAGCGAAGCGATCCAACACACGTTTTCCAATATTTTCGCATATCTTTTGGGGTTTTCGTCTCCCCCCCCCCCCACGTCCCATAGTTCCCCTTCCTTCCTGGGGAATCAGCGATTCAATTGTGTCAGTGTGTTATTCCCCTCCTGAGGGATGGCGGAGCGACGAAGACGACGAGACGAAGCGAGGGAGGAGATGAGGTGCGCAGGCGGCCCGAAGCTGGGCTCGGTCCGGCCGCGCCAACCCGGCCGTCGGAGGCCCGCGACGGTGGCCTCCCCGAGATCGTCTAGGGGTTCTTCGGCTATGCGCAAAGAATCCCAGATAGGGGGCCACGTGCGAACCCCGCCCCTGCCCCCCACGATCTCTGGGGTGAGGGTGGGGTTCGCTTCGCTCGGGAGCTCCCGGACGAAGTGAACCCCACCCTCCCCCTCAGAAGTCCTGGGGGGTAGGGGCGGGGTTCGTGCGTGGCCCCCTCCCAGAACCACCCGAGCATTCCTGGGGCGCTCTGGCTTTCCATTCGCTGCGAAACACTCGGCTACACGCAGGAATAACCCTGGGTAAAAGCGACCTTTGGTGCGCGACTTTTGGGGGGCCGCGGGGGGGCCAAACATGGGCGCGCAGGCAGCTGCCACTGCTTCGTTCTCAGCCATCCGGAGGCTCTTGTGTGCCCGCGCCAAAGGTCACTCCGGCGAAAGGTCACTCTCACGTCTAGTCGAATTCTTCTGGCCCCATCCTCGGCTTCCTTCTTGGGGAAACTCGCTCCCTCCGCGCGGATGGCGGGGGGCTCTCCCTCCTCCAAGCAGAAAGCGCTCAGCACCTCAGTTCGGAACGTCGCTCCCCCCCAAAGCCACCGGCCCCCCGAAGCCCAGCCACCCCGCGCCCTGAGCCGAGGCGCTGGGGGCAGGCTCGCTAGAGCCAACGAGGGCAGCCATTCGCACGCGCACCGCGCGCGGGACGCCCTCGGGGGTCTCTGGGCGCAGGTCCCCCAGACCCTCCTTGAAACTATGGCACTTGCCAGCCTTGATCCGCTGGAATTGCGCTCTCAAGCCCGAGGCCGCGTGCCCGCCGAGACACGGGCGGAGAAGGGCACGAGAGGGTCGCTCCGCGCTGAAGAAGGCCCCGCAATCACAGCAACAATCATGGCGTTGCCATCGCTGCGACCAAGACCAGGCGCGCGCATGCAGCAACGGGTGGCCGTAGAAACGATCGCCCACATCACGAAAGGCCTCGAACCCATCCGCGGGCGGCCGAGGCGGGCAAACCTCCTCGTCCATCGACGCAAGGTCTGGATCGGGCGGGACATGTTGCCGCATGACCGACGGCGCCTCCTCGGCGCCCACTCGGCTTGCTGCGCGCAGCTCCACGAGATCGGCATGGTCCTGGAGGCCACCCCCGCCCCCCGCCAACCCGCGCAGCTGCTCGCTCCGCCGCCCCGCCTCGCAGGGGCCCTCGACCAGGCCTCGCCAGGGGTGATGATCGCTCTCCTCCGCTCCGTGGAGGGCGGCGCCGCGCTCTGCGAATTCGCCCGCGGCGTCGTTGCCGCGCTTCTCCCATAGTGCGGTGCTATCATTGAGCACATCGGTCGTGCTGCAATGGGCCTGAGTTTGTGGGCCGAGAAGTCGCCGGGCAAAAAAGAGACGCCCCAAAAGGGCCCCGCGCGCGGGCCTGCGGGTTGGTCGCGCCAGCCCCCGCGCCTGGGCCCGCCCGAAGAGTTGACGCTGTGCCCTTGCAATCGATGTGTAAGCCGAAAGAAGGAACCGCCGCCTGGGAGACCATGCCCACGGCAAAGTCTTGCCCCCCCTCGAAGACTGATGCGGGGCCCGGCCCCGAGGCGCCGGGCCATGCGCCGCCGCGAGCACCCGGCCAAACCGATCGCGCGTCGCTGTGGACAATCCCGCTCCGGGCAGCAGCGTGGAACTCGGGGAGAGGGCCGCCCCGCCCCCCCAAAAAATAACCTGCGAGGTGGCCCAGCGCAGGCTGCCGGCGCCGGAACGCCGCCCGCCGGCCCCGGCCCCCCCGAAGCAAAAGCGAAAACTGAGCCGGGGTCGGGGGAGACCCCCCGCGCAAAATGCCCACCAGCATCGAAGCTCCACGCCTTAAGGGGCCCCGCGGAGCAGCTCGGGAGACGCGCTGTTTTTCCCGTGCGCGCATCGCATTCACATCGCTGGCGCCGCGGGGGCCCATCAGGGCGGCCGCGCAAAGCGCGCGGCCGAATCCGGATGCCCATGTTTACGC
Source organism: Prorocentrum cordatum (assembly GCA_963575745.1). NCBI lineage: Eukaryota > Dinophyceae > Prorocentrales > Prorocentraceae > Prorocentrum > Prorocentrum cordatum. The sequence goes on from CAUYUJ010016943.1 coordinate 192,583, forward strand.
AATCGGACCTGGTCCCTCAGGGCCCGCCGCTGGCGCGGCGACCAGCTGGGCGCGGCCCCGTGCAGGGAAAGGTCGAAACTGCGCCAGAACACAGGCTGCGCCGACGGAGTCGACATCACCCTTGAGCGCCCGTCGGTCAGGCTTACGCTTCACTCCTGCCTCGGCAAGCCACCCCGCCGCTGCTGGGCCCAGACGCGCAATATTCAATGCTTCACGGAGATCGCTCCTGAGGGCTGGGCCGAGGGAACATTTCAGCTCATGAAGGTACTGCGCACATCGGCAGGCGATGCCCCGGCCGCCGACGGGCCATGTCTCGGCGAGGACCTGGGGCTTTGGGCACCCCCCCTGCGCGCCGTGCCCCATCGGAACATTGCCTGGCTGATGGCGATGACCTAAGCATCCACTCGAGGACCATAGCGAAACGAATGCATGAGGGGCCCAACTGAAGCCCCCATGGGTGATCTGCCTAAGTTCCTGCACGTCGAGACTCTCGGCCCGTGGGGCGACGCGACGCACGCCCCCCATAAGGCCAAGGCCGTCGGGCCCCCCCCGCTGGACCCACTTCGCGTCCGCACCTGCTTCTCGCAGGTTGACGTGGCGCCTCAACGACCTAGCGGCCGTGCTTCAGCGTGCCCGAGTGACCCCCGCCCGTCTCGAGGTTCCGAGATTTGCGTCCGCCCCAACGTCCCTGGCGGGTCGACTTCTCCTGATGCTCTCGAGCATGGCCGCCAGCTCTGGACTGCTGGCCAACTACTTGCACTTGGGCACGTTCACGGGGGGCTCGAGCTAGCCGAAAAACTGCGAGCGTGATCCACTGCAGCCGCGAGCTGGTCGGCCACCGGCTCGAGGGGGACGAAGCGCTGCAGCGCAACGTCGTCGACGGCACCGCGCACCTGCAGCAGGGGCTTGCCATGGGCAGCTGCGCTGAGGGCGCCGATCGAAAGAAGTTCGGCAAGTGTCGCGGCCGCGGAGTGCCCGCGCCCACGAGGCCTGCAGAGGTTCTAAGATAGCCCCATCGCAGACCAGCATTCGGAACCCCAAATAGATCGATACCAGGCCCCTCAGAAACTTCAGATTGAACCCGAACTGTCGGCCAGCAGCAAACAGGTCAACATGTCGAACGCGCGTGCGAAACTGCTTCGAACCGAAGAGAACCGCGGCACTATCCGCGACCATCACGCAACAGAACGCACCAAGGAAGTCGAGGGCCCAACCGCCCGTCTCGTGCGCGGTCGTCGGACCGCTCCCCCAAAAGAGCTCCGCGCTGTGATCCCGTTCCCGCGCCCGACGCAGCGGTTGTCTGAGCTCACTCCAGGTTTTCGCGCAAAGGGTCAGCAGCCCAATCAGCCTCGCCCCCCCTTCAGGTCTCGGGGTGGGCACTACGTTGGCGACGAGCTCTATCATCCGCGACGGGCCGTCCTCGAAGGCGCGGGTGATCTCAAGCACCCTTAAGGGCGAGACTGGTCCCAGCCCATCCCGGCTCATTCATGGCCGGACTTACAGCGCGCCTGCAAGGCCTCCAAGGGGAGCGGGGGGAAGCTCGCTATCGCCCATGCCCCAGGGCGACAGTTTCATCGCCGCGCGCCCAGCTGGCGTCCACATAAGGCGCCACTCGTCAAAAAGCAGGGCCACGGCCTCGTCTCCACTGGGGGGCCCGTGGAGTCCTGGAGGTGGGCGGGGGTCGCGCGCCTCTTCTCGGCATGGGCGTGAGCTGCCCTTTCCCTTTTCAGCGCTGCTTCCATGGCCCTGAGCCTGGGCTCTCCACCCGCGACCGCGCTCGCGCGCGTCCGCGCGCTGTAGAAACAATTACGCTACCGAGGAACCCTACGTACTTAACTTAAATCTTGTGTGCTTGCTTAAGTTTATAATATATGCGCAATTCTGCGTTCTCGGCCCTCGTCGCGAATGTTCCCCTATGTGTCATCCCACGCCATATTGCTTGAACCTCCTCCCTCTTCCTAGTCTTCTACCCTCCGTCGAAGACAGATTCGAGCCAGCCAGCTGCCGCGGTGAGGGACCACCCCCTGCGCACCCTCTATGGTGTCGAGAAAGTGCCGCGCCTGCTATGCCCTGGACGACCGTCGTGCATAGCGGCCGCGGTGAGGGACCGCCCCCTGCGCAGCCTCTATGGTGTCGAGAAAATGCCGCGCCTGCTATGCCCTGGACGACCGTCGTGCATAGCGGCCGCGGTGAGGGACCACCCCCTGCGCAGCCTCTATGGTGTCGAGAAACTGCCGAGCCTGCTATGCCCTGGGCGACCGTCGTGCATAGCGGCCGCGCTGAGGGACCACCCACTGCGCACCCCCTGTGGTGTCGAGCAAATGCCACTCCTGCTGCGATCTGCGAGCGTGTCACGGATAAAGGCCGCGCTGAGGGACCGCCCTCTGCGCACCCCCTATGGTGTCGAGAAACTGCCACTCCTGCCGAGATCCGCGAGCGTGTCACGGATAGAGGCCGCGCTGAGGGACCGCCCTCTGCGCACCCCATGTGGCGTCGAGAAACTGCCACTCCTGCCACGATCTGCGAGGGTGTCACGGATCGAGGCCGCGCTGAGGGACCACCCTCTGCGCGCCCCCTGTGGTGTCAAGAAACTGCCGCTCCTGCCGCGATCTGCGAGCGTGTCACGGATAAAGGCCGCGCTGAGGGACCGCCCTCTACGCACCCCCTGTGGTGTCGAGAAAAAGCCACTCCTGCCATGATCTGCGGGCGTGTCACGGATAGAGGCCGCGCTGAGGGACCGCCCTCTGCGCACCCCCTGTGGTGTCGAGAAAGTGCCACTCCTGCCGCGATCTGCGAGCGTGTCACGGATAGAGGCCGCGCTGAGGGACCACCCTCTGCGCGCCCCCTGTGGTGTCGAGAAAGTGCCACTCCTGCCACGATCTGCGAGCGTGTCACGGAGGGCCACCCTCTGCGCACCCCCCATGGCGTGGAGAAAGTGCCACTCCTGCCATGATCTGCGGGCGCGTCACGGATAGAGGCCGCGCTGAGGGACCACCCTCTGCGCGCCCCCTGTGGCGTCGAGAAAGTGCCACTCCTGCCGCGATCTGCGAGCGCGTCACGGATAGAAGCCGCGCTGAGGGGAGACGTTGGGGGGGGGGAGGTTTGTGTGAAGAGACGCGGGTGCGACGCGGCAGAGAAGAAAACCATAGCCCCACGAAGCATGTGGGGAATCAAGTCGGCGTGCTCGGACCAGTTCGAGTCGCCGGCCCGCGCTCTGCCGCCCCTGATCCGGTCGACCAAGCCACGCAACAACTGCTCGCTACGGCGCCCCGCGCCTTCCTGCTGCTTCGGCAGGGCGCGGGGGCCCGCTGCGAACGCGGCCCCCGCGATGTCCAGCGCAGCACTGGCCCGCCGCCAGGCCGCGCCCCGACCTCCCCGCGCCGGAGATCCCGCGGACAGCTCGGGCCCCCGAGTGGCCGCGCTCTGGGCGGCCACCCAACTCGCAACCGACGGGCTGCAGGCCCCCCGATCCCAGAGAGTCTGCCTGGGGCGCCGCGGACGTCTGAAGGGCCCGTCCCACGACATACGAAAGCTCCGCGCTGGTTATCGGGCGCGTCGCGATACGCCCCTAGACGCGCCTCTGGACTGTGAAAACACCTCCGAACAACTCCAGGAATATCATCGGGGACCTCGTCGGGCCCCGGACTCCAGTCGGCGCTGCGCGGTGCCGAGCGCGGGCCCATGATGGGCTCCGCGTGGGAACGCCTTGAAGATTTTTGGGCGCCCAGAGCAAGACCTTCCCCGAATGGCCCCCGTGCGCGGCGACCGCGGGCGCGCGGAGCGACGAATGGGCCAGGCCCGAGGCCGCGACCATGCGGATGCAGCGCCTCAGGACCTTTGCCCCCGCGAAGAAATCAAGCCCCCCCTCGACAGCGACCCGCTCTTGAACCCCGCCCCCCCCCCGCCGCGTCCCGCGCGTCCCGCGCGGCCGACCTGGACTTGAAGATCGCGCCCGCGACCGCGTTGAGCCGGCCCGACTTCGACGGCTCAGCTGGCGTGCACTTCCAATGGCCCAGGATCGCCCGTGGGATTCGCGGCCCAGGAGAAACCCCGCCAGGCCCTGCAAGAGCCTCCTGTTCACTGGCCCCTCCGGGCCTCCCTTCACGCCCAGGTGGGTCGATATCGCGAAAAGGCTGCCGGGGAAAACCGCGCTGGTCCGACGGATGACCACTCGGTAACCGAACTGCAGCAGGGGCTCCCCCAGAGCCGCCGAGCACGGAAGTGCGCGACGCTGGACGACGATGGCAACTCCGCCCGAAATCTCCGTCGGGCCAGGGCCCGTCGAGCGCGGTCGACCTACTTGCGCGGCTTATTCACGTTTGATGCTCCAACCGATGGCCTGCCCTTCGGTCGGCGCCGCCTTTACAGCCCGGTCTCCTGGATCGCCGCCGCCCGTCCATGACGTAGGCTCCCGGGAGTCCTCATCGTGTTCCTGGTCTTGCTCGCTGTCAACATCGGAACAATCCGAATTCGACGTGGCTTCCACGCTCGGTGGCGGACCTGTTGGTTTTGATGGAGACGCTCGGGCGGCAGACGCTGGGGCCTCAGCCTGGCGGTCCCATCGGCCCCGTCTTGACACCCCGCCGTGCTCTGAACACGCGAGGCGTCCGTCCTCGGCACAGCACGTGGTGTAACGCGGACAATCTGCAACGCCCTCGCACCGAGAGCGTGTCATCTTGAACCACCGCTTCGGAGAGGAGGACAATTGGGAGACAAAGGGAGAAGAGCAGCACGAGTAAAACGATACGGGGTTTAAAAAATGCGGAAGACAGCATGAGAAGCAAGAGGAGGGAAGGACGAGGAGTATCATACCGAGGAGGTGAGGACGAGCAGCACGAGGAAAATCCGAAAAGGGCGATGATGGAAAGCAGCAGGGGAAAGGACGAGGAGGGCTAGGTGGAACACGTAGAACAGCATGAAAATAATGATTAACGGGATAGGGAATGGCGTGAGCAGGGAAACTGGAGGAAGAAGAGGAGGATCGATGAGGATGTTCCTTCTTTCTTCCCCCTCTTCACCCTGGGTTTAACACTCGGTAGTTTTGATGTGAGCCTGCAGTCTCGTATAGCAGCCGAGTGTAGCCACCGGGAGCCGACAGCAGCAAATAGCACCCGATGTCAACCAATAGGACTGGATATTGACCGCCAAGGGCCGCGCCCACCGTGGAGTAAGCTATGCCCACCGTGGTGAAACTATGTGATGTAAGCTAAAAGCGAATCCAGCCGTAACGACGAGGGCCCCGAGTGGTGCTCTCAATGCAAGGGAGTCGGGGATGCCAATCGAGCGCGTCGTACGGGACATCCCCACGACCTGCTCTGGTACAGGTCGCGTCACAATTGACTTGCCAAATGTGTCGATCGAGAGTCTGGGCTAAGAGTGTCCCCATCCGCTTCTTACCCTTTGTCCTCCTCCCCCATCCCCCTCCTCCTCCTCCTCCTCCTCCTCCTCCTCCTCCTCCTCCTCCTCCTCACTCCTTCCATCCAGCTCCCTCCATCCACCCATCCCTCTCGAGCGGTGGCGCCGGAGTTGTGAGGATGTCTTGAGCGGCGGCGCCCGAATTGTGAGGACGTTTCGAGCGGCGGCGCCGGAGTTGTGAGGATGACTCGAGCGGCGGCGCCAGAGTTGCGAGGATGTCTCGAACGGCGGCGCCAGTCGTGGATCCCTGACGCCCTTGGCTCTCCTGACGCTCCTGACGCTCTGACGCTCCTGACGCTCCTGACGCCCCTGACGCTCCTGACGCTCTTGACGCTCCTGACGCTCGAGCGGCGGCGTCAAAGTTGTGAGGATGTCTCGAGCGGCGGCGCCGGAATTGTGAGGATGTCTCGAGCGGCGGCGCCGGAATTGTGATGATGTCTCGAGCGGCGGCGCCGGAGTTGTGAGGATGTCTCGAACGGCGGCGCTGGAGCTGTGAGGATGTCTCGAGCGGCGGCGCCAGAGTTGTGGACGCCCCTGACGCGCCTGACGCTCCTGACGCTCCTGACGCTCTTGACGCCCCTGACGCTCCTGACGCTCGAGCAGCGGCGCCGGAGTTGTGAGGATGTCTCGAGCAGCGGCGCCGGAATTGTGAGGATGTCTCGAGCAGCGGCGCCGGAGTTGTGAGGATGTCTCGATCGCCGGCACCGGAGTTGTGAGGATGTCTCGAGCGGCGGCGCCGGAATTGTGAGGATGTCTCGAACGGCGGCGCCGGAGTTGAGTGGTGGACGCCCCTGACGCACCTGACGCTCCTGACGCTCTGACGCTCCTGACGCTCCTGACGCCCCTGACGCCCCTGACGCTCCTGACGCTCTGATGCTCCTGACGCTCCTGACGCCCTCTGGCGCCCCCGACGCTCCCTGACGCTCCCTGACGCTCCCTGACGCTCCTGACGCCCCTGACGCTCTTGACGCTCCTGACGCTCTTGACGCCCCTGACGCTCCTGTCGCCCCTGACGCCCCTGACGCCCCTGACGTCAGGAGCGTCAGGAGCGCCAGAGCGTCAAGATCGCCAGGAGCGTCGAAAGCGTCAGAGCGTCAGCACTTTTTTCGGGGGCGCGCTGCGCCAGCTCTCCGAAACTGGAACCCAAGAGTCGGATCGGCCAGGAATCGAAGCTCCTGAGTTGGCCAAGCCTCTCAGGGGCAGCTGGCGAAAGGCCATGGAAGGACTGGCCAAGCTTGGTGCTAGCATATCAATGACACCTCCCGCGAACTTCACGCGACGCACCATGACTTTCGAACCAGCCGGCCTTGAAGGCGATGTGATATCACTTCTTTTTTGCGCAAAGGCAAGGCGAGGTTCAGTAGTTGCAGTGGTCTTGCTGATGGGGCAACGTCGGGCCTACCCTCCAACGAAGTGCCACACAGCATCTAAGGCAAGGGCAAGGAAGTCCGCCCACCCCTTTGGGTGACTAGTGTGTGAAATCGACGGGCAACCCGCCTCATGCAATGCCCAGCTACCCTCGCCCATTTGACAAGTGGTCCCGATTGACAGATTTGCCACTGGCATCAAGGAGGGTTCCAGTCTCCCGAGTGTCCACTGAAAAGTGACCCAAATTGACAGGACATCTTTGAGCCCAGAAATGGGAGATCTCGGGCGAAATTGGTTGAACCACCTCAAGTCTGGGCATCCCCGAAAACACAATCCCGACGATTTCTCAGGCGAAAAAGATCGGGACCACGTGAGGTGAGGACATAAGACGTACATAAACCCGGAGTGGCAGTGAGATCTCAAGCGAAACGAACAATCCACGGCAACTGCGAGCCCAAAGCAGCGAGGAAACGGGATCTGATACCGTGCGGCAAGAGCATCGACTAATCCAGAATAGCGAGGATGCACCGGGCGAATATTGCTCTGCGAGGATGTTTCAAGCCAAAGAAACTGGACCGCCTCATGACGGCGGCGAAGAAGCAAAAGCGAAATGGGCTGGACTATCTCTCGCGCGACAACTCGAAGCCCATAACTGCAGAGATGTCTCGAGACCGGCCGGACCGCCTCACAGGCGGCATCTCAGGGCCCAAATTACCGATGATGGCTTCGCCGAAACCGATCCAGACAACTTCTCGCATGTGGTCTCCTAACTCAAAAACCCACCCGTCTTCGGGGCAGGAGATGATCAATCGCGGTTCCTTGTCCAGTGAGTTCGGGCCACACCTCGAATTGTCAACATCTAGCTTGGCTAGCGAAGCTCCCCTCGGGCGTCTATCAACAGCTGCTGATGGTTGTGTCCGAGCTGTGTGGGCCTTGCGCGCTTGAAACAAGAAATCGCCAGCTTCCCAACTGATGGGAAGGGGGCCCCTCGATGCTACAGCGTCGCACCGAGGCCGGCACAACCAAGGCAAGTCGGCGAGAACGTGGGGAGGAAGAAAACGAGACGACGACGACGAGGACGACAAGCGGACCGGCCACGAGGCCAGGAAAGGCGAGAAAGACGAGGGAAACGAAGAGGAACGACGAGAGGGGGACGTCGGCTCATGAGAGCCCGGAGGCCGCAAAACAGCCACAGGGCACGGAGGAAGAAGCCGCGCGCCAGTAGCCGCGGCCCGCCCACGCGGCGCGCGGCACGCTGCGTGCTTCGATGCCTCGGACCAGGCACGCGGGAGGGAACAGATGAGGAGGGGGGAAAGGAGGAGAAGGACGAGGAGGAGGAGGAGGGGGGAGAAAACAAAAGAAACTGGACAGACGCAGGTGCGCGGCCCGTCTCTCCGGCGCGCAGACACGCGACGGCCTGAAAAGAAAAAGGGTGCACATTTGTACCGACGGATTTCCGCACAAAGGACCCGGCACACAGGGGATGGGGTCGTTGCTGCTCCTGGATGATATTTGCCACCTCGCCCAATCTACCGACCGCTAACCCGAGTCACTGCCACCCCTCTCGATTCAAACCAACAACAAATTGAAATACCCCCAGGCGGCTCCCCCATTGGAGCTCGGAAATGCGATGCGATCTGTCGGAACGGTGATCACGGTTATGTAGATCCGCCACCGTGCCTCTGGGCACGGAGTGGGCGTGCCCTCAGGTCCTTGCCATCATCCTCTCAACCTCAATCATCACGCCTGAGGAGTCGTTCAGAGCCCCAGATCCCACATCGCGACATCTTCTCCTGGGGCTTCTCGCGGTTTCTCTCGTGACCGTTTCGGAGCGATGGGTGGGGGCCCCAAAACGGGCCCAACAGGGCCCGAAGAGGCCCACGACGGCCCAGAACGCCCCGAGACGCCCAAAGATCGCTCCAAGACGCCCTAAATGGCCTCAAGATGGCCCAAGAGGCCTCCAAGATGCCCCAAGAGGCCTCCACGATGCCTCCCAAGAGGACCATGAGAGGCAAAAATCATTGATTTGCATTCGTTGCTTCAAAGATTTTGGCGTTCTCGCCGTGTTTCCTTCCCGACGCTCTCAGGCGGCCCTCGAGGCTCCCAAAACCACCCCAGGACTGCCCAAGAGGCCTCCAAGAGGGCCCCAAGGCGGCCCTCGAGGGCCCGGGAGGCGCCCAAGACGGCCCAAGAGGACCCCAAGACGGCCCCAATAATGGCCCGAGAGAGGGAACACGAACCGAAAGTCCGAGCGTTCCGCCCCAAGAGGCCACCAGGAGGCCCCAAGAGGCACTCAAGAGGCTCCAAGAGGCGCCCAAGGGCCCAAGATGCCTCAAAACTGCACCCAAGAGGCTCCCTAAAGGTCACCCTCGAAATCCCACCGAACATCCAATAGGCTTCGCACCCACAATCCAGGCACAGTGGCGGGATGGGCCGAAGGCCATTCGATAGAGAGGAGTCCGAAGTGCAACAGAGAATCAAGAGTTCAGGGGGCGCGACTCAAGCCTGGATGTCTCACTTGAACCCTTCCTACCGTGTTCGGAAAGGCAGCCCGACAACAAACGAATCAAACATACGTCGCTCAATTGGGGTCGGCGGCAAAGGCGGCAGCCTTTCGATGAAAAAGTTACCGCACACGAGGAGGAAGAACATCAAGGGTTAACCACCACTGGGCGCGCACTGTGTCGGGCCTAGCACGAGCACATTCGAACGGTACACGTTGTCAGAGCAGACTATTCTGACAACAAAGCGGGATCCCCGAGCGGCGAGACTCGGCCAACCACAGGTCCTGGCATCGGTTTTAGGGAATCGGGCCGAAGCTCCCAAGAAAGAGTATGGGGACACAGGACCAGAAGCGGAGCAGGAGGAGGATAGTGAAGACCACGGAGTTGCCAACACTGTGCACGGCATTCATAAGTTACCGCCGAAGGCATGGATGATGAGACAGAGTGCCAAAACCTCTGAGAGAGTCTCGGAAGCTGAGATAGGGACTCCTGAAGACGGGGGAGGGTTTTCCCCCCCCCCCCCCCCCCCCCCGAGGCTTTTTTTTCCCGCCCCCCCCCGGCGTTTTTTTTTTTCCCAGCGGCATGCGATGGCATGCGTAGACCTGCGTAGACCTGCGGTGGCATGCGTTCGCGCGCTTTGGCATATGGTGGCATGCGCTGGCATGCGTAGGTATCAGTTCGCGAGTGTTAGCATGCACTGGCATGCGGTGGCATGCGTTCGTACTCGTTGACATGCGGTGGCACGCGTTGGCATGCGTTGGCATGCGGTGGCATGCGGTGGCACGCGTTGGCATGCGTTGGCAAGCGTTGGCATGCGCAGGTATCAATTCGGCATGCGTTGGCTTGCGGTAGCACGCGTTGGCATGCAGTAGCATGCGGTGGCGTTGGCATGCGATGGCATGCGGTGGCACGCAGTGGCATGCGATGGCATGCGTAGACCTGCGGTGGCATGCGTTGGCATGCATTGGCATGCGGTGGCATGGGCACGCGGTGGTATGCGTTGGCATGCGACGTGCGTTCGCATGCGGTGGCATACGTTTACGTGGGTTGGTATTCCGTGATATGCATTGCCATTCGTTGACATTCCTCTGCGTGCGTTGGCATGCATTAGCATGCGTTGAAAGGGCTTGGAAACCCTGGATTCGCGGGGTTTAAGAACACAGCAGCGGATGTCTGAGCAATTTGCAGACATGTTCGAAAGCATCCGAAGCCAGACTCAGCCGACCCCTCGGGGTTCATCGGCGTGCAAGATGCTGCCCCTTCCACAAACCCCTGCCCTGGGAACTTCGTCGCCGGGGGCCTCGGGATTCCAGCCCGAACTCGCCGGGAAGACAGGGCAAAGGAAGTTGGCATCCCCGAGATAATTCTGGGGCTCCAAGATAATCCCGGTGGCCTCCCAAGAAACTCCCAAGATGCAGCAGGAAAGCCCAAAGACGCCGGATGATCGCTCCAAGATGTCCAAGAGGAACCCAAAACGGCCCAGGAAATCGCCAAGACGCCCCCAAGAGCCCCTCAACGGAAACCGAAGCGGCTCCATTCATAGAGTTCCTTCCTTCAGAGAAAGACGTTTTAAACGTATTCCATTGTTCAGCCATTCCGGCGTTCGACATCGTCCAAAAGGCGCCCAAAACCGCCTCATAAGGGCCAATAAACTCTCCAGGAATTCCACTGGCGGCCCCTGGGAGCTCCAAGACGATCTCAAAGACGCCCAAAACTGCTGAAGAGGGCCCCAAGACGGCCCCAAGAGAGGCCCAAAGAAGACGACCACGATGCGAGAACGCCAACCTGCCGGCCAAAGAAAAAAAAACAGCTGCCTCGCCTTCCGGGGGAAGTCGATGATGCCGCACTCTGTCCCGCCAAATGCCCCTCCTCATCCTCCGTTTTCCCCGTCCCCCCTCCCCCCCTCCCCCTCCCCTCCCCTTCCTCTTCCTCCTCCTCTCCCTCCTCCTCCTCGTCCTCCTCGTCCTCCTCCTCCTGCCTCTCCTCCTCCTCCTCCTCCTCTTCCTCCACCTCCTCCTCTCCATCGCCATCATCATCGTCATCAACACCACCATCAATATTATTTCTTGTTTTCCACATATTGAGGCACGCGTTCGCATGCGCTGAAGCGCGGCGGCATGGTGCGATGTGCCCTGGGGATTGGCATTCTGTCGCACGCGTAAACAACCGTTGGAACGCATGGGCACACGTCGGCATCCGTTGGCATGCGTTGGGACGTATGAGCATAAGTTGGCACATGGCGGCATGGGCATACGTTCGCAGGCGCTGAAACGTGATGGGATTCAGTGGCCTGCGTTTGCATGCGGTGGCATGCGTAGATATCAGTTCGCATGCGTTGGTATACGTTGGCATACGTTGGCATGCGTTCGCATGCTATGGCATGCAGTGGCATGCGTAGATATCAGCTCGCATGCGTCGGCGTGCGTTGGCATGCGTTGGCATGCGGTGGCATGCGATGGCACGCGGTGGCACGCAATAGCATGCGATGGCATGCGTAGACCTGCGGTGGCATGCGTTGGCATGCATTGGCATGCGTCGGCACGCCTACGAAGAAGACGACCACGAACCGAGAACGCCAGCCTGCCGGCCCAAGAGAAAGTCCCGAGGAAGGCCCAAAAGGCACCCGAGAGGTCCCGTGACGCCCCCGCAAGGCTCTCAGAAAAATCTGAGAGGCCACCACAGGTCCGAGGCGGGGAGGGGAAGGAAAAGCACAATTTGTTGTGGGAATTCCACGGCATGCTTCATCACAATGAATATGTGGATCGATGGGGCTTCTCGCCCAACACAATAGCCCTCGAACGGAAGCACAAGGGTGCCATCAAATTTGGTGAAGACCATGATAATAACATTGCTCCTGTTATCAGAGATATCGTCTCTAAATCGTTGCACGTGTTGTCCACGTCTGCATGGTTAGACATCTCCCCAGGGTTGCTGTACCCAAGGGTACCGACGAAAAAATTGAAGGCGTTTCCTTTAGAGCATTTCGGTGACGGTGACCACGTATATTCAAGTAAAGCTCGGTTCGATGGGTATGGGGTTGCGTCGCGTGGAGACCACGTCGCTTTTCGGCGCGCTGGTGAGTGGGTAATTGCCCAAACACTTCTTTTTGCTGACTGCCACGGTTGCACGTTTGCCGCGGTGCAACCGTACGAGTGTGCCGCCAAGCACGCGTGGCATAGCGTGTGGATCGCACGGGGGGCCCCTACAATCGTAGGCCTTGGGGAAATAATTGATGTAGTTGTGACTTGCTTCAATGATGATCGCCTCACTGTTGTGCACCCGCTTCGCTTGGTGAGCTGATTCGATAGTGGAATGTGTACTCTTTCGTCTTCTTCACACTCTGGTTTGGTGGTGGTTGTTTATATTCAGAGCCTGTCTGCCGACCTCCGCCGCTGCAGTGATCCAACATAGAGGGGTAGGGGGAGGAGGAGGAAAAAGAGGAGGAAGCGAAAGGATAGGGGGGGGAGGAGGAGGAGGAACGCACCGAAATGTCAAGGCACCAACTTCTAGAAATAACTCCCCGCGCCCGTGGTCCGATCCGGAACCTCTCAGGGCTCCGAACGCCGAGAATTTCGACGGGGTGTAGGGCATGGGGCGTTATGATGCACCGATGAGGACGGTGCGAAGGAGGTAGAGGAAGACGACGAAGATGATAACATTAAAAATGCATCGCATGCTAGCGATCCGCCCCAGAGCCCCCCCCCCCAAAGTTCGCGAGCATGCTATTCCAGGGGACGATGGTTGTTCATTGGGTGATGATTTCCCCCCTTACGATCGGGTTAGCAGCTCGCCAGCAAGAGAGTTACTAACTGCTTATCGGGGCGCAGGGGTTTAGCTGAGCGTCTTGCTAACTCCTTCCTAAACCACTTGCCAACCGTCTGGAACACCCTCAAGAAGATAATGTTTAGGGCCTTGCTTGCGGGTTACGCTAACCGCTTGCAAACGTCTGCCAACTCCAAACAACCAGCCTCAACGATGCTAGAAATAACATCTCTTAACAAACCCATATCTCATCCAAGTAGGCCTCGCAGCCGCCGGTCGAAGGCGACATCGATCAGCGGGGAAGGAGAGGGTGGCGAGCAGCGTGGGTGGTCCTCTGCGCTCGTAGCAACCAGCTCGACGCGCTAGGTTTGGGAGGGGGATTAGAGAAGGTGTGGATACGTTTCTGGTTTTTTGGGGGGCAAGGGAGGAGGGGCGGCTGGCGCAAGAGGCGCACTGCTGTCCACGCTCCAAGAAATCAGTGCCAGCATGCAGAGAGGAGCCTGCGATCTCTCTCTCTTATAAGAAGTGTGTGTGTGTGTGTGTGTGTGTGTGTGTGTGTGTGTGTGTGTGTGTTTGTGTGCGTTTGTGTGCTTGTGTGTGCATGCGTGTGTGTGTGTGTTTGTGTGTGCTTGTGTGCTTGTGTGTATGCGTATGTGTGTGTGTGGGTGAGTGTGTAAGTGTGTTAGTGCGTATGTGTGTAAGTGCGTGTGTGTGTGTGTGTGTGTGTGTGTGTGTGTGTGTGTGTGTGTGTGTGTGCGTGCGTGCGTGCGTGCGTGCGTGCGTGCGTGCGTGTGTGCGTTTGTGTGCGCGCATGTGTGCGTGTGTGTGCGCGTGTGTGTGTGTGTGTGTGTCTGTGTGGGTGTGTGCGTGTGTTTGCGTGTGTGTGCGTGTGTGTGTGTGTGTGTGTGCGCGTGTGTATGTGTGTGTTTGTCTGTGTGTGCGTGTGTTTGCGTATGTGTGTGTGCGTGCGCGTGACTGTGTGTATGTTGTTCAGCGTTTGAATGTTTAAATGTCCGACTGCTGCTCTGCTGAAGGCAAAGGCTGCTGCTGCTCTGCTGGGTCGGGCTGCTCTGGCGGAACGGCGTCGTCGTCGGCGGGGATCACGGGGGCGAAGATTTGCTCCACCACCGTGCCAGCGCTGTCAGCTGCCTGAGCACAGAGCCCCCCTCATAAGCTCTCTAACCCCCTTGTTCGAACCGATCTCACGGTGGAGTTGTCTCCGAGCTTGTCACATCTGCGATTCCACTACTTGTCTATTAGCCATGCACGATCACACCCATAGCGACCCGACCTTCAACGAACCGTCAACGATCCGTCAACGCTAGCGTTGACAGGTCGTTGACGGTCCGTCGGCAGTTCGGTCTCGTCGCATTGGTGGTGATCGTGGGCCACCCCGCAGGAGCGCGCAACTATGACGTGTTCCAGCTCATCTTCGGCACGGGGTTCGCCCCCCCCCCCCCCCCCCCCCATGCCCATGCCCCCGCCGATTGCTCCCCCGCGCGATGCGGACCACGTCAGCGCGTTCAGGCCCCCCCCTGGTAGACGATCCAGTAATGGCTGCGTCGCTGCATCGGCCATGGCTGGCCAAGGAAAGTAATTGGCGCCCCAGGGAAGTAGACGCCCAATTCTTCGGAACTGCGCCCCGCTGAATGTCGGAATCGGGAGGGCTCGTCTGAGCCGTCGACTTCTTAGACTGTCGCTTGGGCATAATGCCTGCGTCAGTGCAAGGACGCACTTGGGGGGGCTGCTCAATGTGAAATGAATTATCGGTGCCCTGGTTGCTTCAGCATACGACCTTCCTCCTCCTCCTCCTCCTCCTCCTCCTCCTCCCCCTCCTCCTCCTCCCCCTCGATCATCTTCCTCCTCATCCCGCTGTTCCACCCCGCCACCTGCTTCTCCTTTTCCTGATCCCGAGGGCGTCGCCCTTTCCCTTGGCAGCGTGTTTGAAAAGAACGGCACCCCCTGGACCCTGGCGTCCTGGTCGTAACTTCC
Organism: Prorocentrum cordatum; assembly: GCA_963575745.1. Lineage (NCBI taxonomy): Eukaryota > Dinophyceae > Prorocentrales > Prorocentraceae > Prorocentrum > Prorocentrum cordatum. Next base: position 207,624 of record CAUYUJ010016943.1, read on the forward strand.
TGGCTACGCATTCCCCCGTTCACGTCTTATCTAATGCGTTTGTCAACTTCAGTCGAAGCGATGCTGTGACTGTCCGTGAAAGACGTGGGCGGGAGGTGGAGGAGGAGCAGGATGAGGGCGGGCGGCGGAGGAGGAGGAGGAAGAGAAGGCTGGGGATCATTGGAAATGAGAGGGCATGCGGGGGCGGAGGGTGAGTGGATGACTGCGGGAACTGTTGGGATACAGAACTCACTATGAGCTTGATTGCAACAGCCATTCACGTTGCGGGCCGCACCTCGCGGCCGCCCAATGAGCCAACGAATCCAGCGCGGGGGGATGGCCTAATATCAACGCGCATTTGCGGTTCAACCGCGACCGACATGTTGTAGCGAAGTACATTTAACCAGCACATAAAATTACAAATCGAAGTCGGGCGCCGCCGCGCGCGACATGCGCACCTGCTGCGCCTGCGCGAAAGCCGCAGCCGCCGCCGCCGCCGCCTGGCTGCCGCTGCTGGCTGCAGCCGCTGGCTGCAGCACCTGGGGCGCCTCCTCTGCGGCGGCCCCCTGCGCGTTCAGCCCCGCGTCCTTGGCCGACGTCTTGTCCTTGCCCTCGTCCAGCGACGCGCCCTCAAGCTTGGCATCGCCCTTCGTGGCGTCCTGCAGCTCCTGGCGCTTCGCGGCGATGATCTTCTTCGCGGCCGGCCTCTTGCGCGCGCTGGTCGCGACGTCATCTTGGTCATCACCCTTGTTTTCTGCGCCGACTCCGTCAGCGTCGTCATTTTCATCTTCATCTGAATGCCTGTGATGGCCCTCATCGCCCTCGCCATCGTCATCTGCGGGCGATTCACCGTCGTCGCCGTCCTTCGCTTCGAACCTAGGACCGTTCCCAGTAGTCTTCTGCACCATCGCCTTGGCACCTGCCTTGGTCTTGGCAGCAGGCCGCTTCCTCGCGGCGCCGTCGCCAGTACCGCCGTTATTCTCCACCCATGACTTCTTGAGCGCTTCCATCTCTGCCTTGTCCACCTTCCCTGCCGCGAAATCCATCGCGAGCTTCTTGGCGAAAGCCTCCGCGGCCGCTGCGCCCCCGCACTTCATCAGCTGGAGTTGCTGCTGATCACGTAGCTTGGGCCGCATCGCCCACAACGCCAGCCACTTCTTGTCATTCTTCGTCACCCATGTGAGCTTCACCGTGGCGCTGCTGCCGTCGTGCAGCTGGCCGCTCCGCACTGTCGCCGCCCGTTGCTTCTCGGGCGCCGCCTCTGGGGGCATCGCTGAGTTCGGCATTGCCCATTTTGCCTTCCCGCCAAACTTGGCGACGCGGACGGTCTTGTCGCCCTCGAGCTCCTCGGTCACGGCCGTCGAGTATTCTCGAAGATCTGAACCGTCGCGCTTCTGCCTCCGCGCCACCTTGCAAGGAGAAAAAAAAAAGGCGGCGGCGGCGGGCGAGGTGGAGAAGGATGGGGGGGGGGGGGGGGGGGGGGGGGGGGGGGGGGGTGGGGGGGGGGGGGTGGGGGGAGGGGGGGGGGAAGTCGGCGAGGAAAGGGCGAGGGATGAGGAGGACGAGGCCGATGAGGAGAGAGGGGGGGGGGGGACAGGAAGAAAAGGGGGCGGATGAGGTCGCCTCCTCATCCTCCTCACCTCCCACCTTTTCCTTCTTCCACATCATCTGCATCCGCTTCCATCTCCTCGAGGTTATCCTTATTTCGCGCTTCCTATACTCCCGCCCCTTCCGTGTTCTCGTTCTCCTCCTGCTCCCCCTCCTCCTCTTCCTCTTCGTCTCCTTCATCATTCTCCTCCTCCTCCTTCTCCTCCTCATTCTCATCCCCCCTCTCCTCATCATCCGTTTTCACCCTCCTATTTCACGCGGTTGAGATCCCACCTTCGTACCAGCTGCCACACCGTAGAAGTGCGTGCCGCCCTTGTCGAGCACCTCGTCATCGTTCGGGATCGGGCGCGAGGCGCGGCTGCGTCCCTTGGCCGCCTCCTGCACCTGTTGATGATCGAAGCGCGCGTCTCTATCATCAGCAGCGAGCGTCAACGAAGCGTCACTGCAGCGTCAACGCGAGCGTTGACACTGCATTGACGTTTCGTTGATGCTCGTCGCCTCCGATGGCTCTGCGCGTTTCGATTGCTAGAACCTTCGGAGAAGCGATCGGGCTGAGTGGGGCGTCGTCGCCCAAGTGGCCGCGGGGCTGGCTGTCCTCTCCAGGGGTCGGAAGCGAATGACCCCACCCCTCCTCCTCCTCCTCCTTCTCCTCCAGCTCCTCCTCCTCCTGCTCCTCCTCCTGCTCCTCCTCCTCATCCCCCTCGCCTTCCTCCTCCTCCTCCTCCTCGCCCTCCTCCTTCTCTTCCCCCGATGATTTTCGCGTTGGCCCCTGGGGCTCGAGGTGGCAAGGAGTGCGTGAGTTCGCCACAAGGTACCCAGAAGGGGGTTCGCCACGCGGCCGCGCTGTCGGGGTGGTCGCGTCGTCGCCCTTGGCCCCCTCCGCCCACTTCGGGATCTTGTCTGGCCTGGGGAAGGCGCGGGCGGGGCGGGGCTCGCGCTGTTTACTTCGCCTGCTCCTCCTCCTCTTCCTCCTCCTCGGCCGCCTCCTCCTCCATCCTCTGTCCTCCATCCTCCATCCTCCATCCTCCTCTTCCTCCTCCTCCTCGCCCCCCCCCCCCTCCTCCTCCTCCTCCTCTCCTACCCCTCCTCATTCTTAACTTTCTCTTCCTGGCAACCTATGGCATGAGCGCCGCCCCCCATTCCTCCGCGCCCTGGGCCGCCTCCGACGGGAGGGCTCGGGTTTTTCAAGCGCCGGCGCCTGCAGAGAGCCGTGGACACGTGGCGCAACATTGCCCTGATGCTGTTCCCGATCTGCGCTGCCCACTCGCTCTTGCTCTGCGAACGGCGCCGCTCGCTCCCCTTGGAGCTCGCGAGGTTCTGCAAGGCTCTCTTGAGCGGCACTTTGTTGATGCCCCCCGCGGGCGACGCGGCCCTGGGCTCGGCGATGAGCGCCGAATGTCTCACGAGAACCTTCGAGTCTACTGGCCCATCGAGTTTCGATGTGTATGAGATCGCATATGAAGAGCTAATCTGTCTTTACAATAGCATCGAGCTGCTCTTGCGTGGCCGTCGAAGAGGCTCGGCCCGACCGACCGTCGGGCGCTTCCGCCATCAGAGCCAAAATGGCTGCGGGCCTGCTGGGAGTGGGCTCGCGAATCTGCAACCCGTCGACGCGAAGCCTCCGATGGAGGTCATGCCTCGAGCTTGCTCGTGGCTCATGCTGAAGTCAAGGCAATATTCCTATGTGAACGCGCAAACTGAAACTGCCGCTCGAGACTTTCTCAACAATTTGAGCGCGTGCTGCGCCGACGAAGTGCGTTACGCATTGATGTGATCTATCGTGGAAGCGCTTCGATCCTGCATCGGTCGGGGCAGACATGCTCACTTCGCGTGAACACTTGCGGTGCATGCCATCCTCCTCCTCTGCTTCGTCTTACTCCTCCTCCTCCTCCTCCTCCTCCTCCTCCTCCTCCTCCTCCTTTTCTTCTTCTTATTATTCCTCGTGTTCGGGCTCTTCTCGTCTCCTTTCAATATTCCTCTATTTTATGTTAGGTGGCAGCGGGCAAGTCACGAACGCATGAAAAGGAGCGCCGCTCCGAAAAATCAACGCATATCAAATGAAAAGTGAGCATATACTTGAAATTCTAAGCAAACAACAGCAGCACCTGCTTTCTAGCTGGGAAGCTATGTTTCCCCACATGCTTCGTGGGGTTCTGGTTTTCTTCCCACCCGCGCCGCGCCCGCGTCTCACCCACGCCCGCCCTTCCCCCTTCCCCCCCCCCCCCTCCTCCTCGCGCACGCAGCGCAGCGCAGCGCAGCGCAGCGCAGCACAGCACAGCACATCACAGCGCACACAGCGCAGCACAGCACAGCACAGCACGGCACGGCACAGCACAGCACAGCACAGCACAGCACAACACACACACACACACGGCTTGGCACGTGCGGCACATTCTCGACGCCATAGGGGTCGTCCACGGCACAGCAGGCGCGGCAGTTTCGCAAAGCACACCTGCACAGCGCAGCACATAGCACAGTACAGCACACCGCAGCACAGCACGGCACGGCACAGCACAGCACATCGCAGCACAGCTCAGCACAGCATAGCCGTAGCACCATGAGGGGTGCGCAGGCATGGCATATTCTCGACACCATAGGGGGTGCGCAGGGGGTGTTCTCTCACCGCGGCCGCTATCCGTGAGGGTCGTCCAGGGCACAGCAGGCATGGCATATTCTCGACACCATGGGGGGGTGCGCAGGGGGTGGTCTCTCACCGCGGCCGCTACTCGTGACGGTCGTCCAGGGCAGAGCAGGCATGGCATATTCTCGACGCCAGAGGGGGTGCGCAGGGGGGGTCCCTCAGCGCGGCATCGGGACGGTCGCAGGGGCACAGCAGGCAAGGCATATTCTCGACACCAGAGGGGGTGCGCAGGGGGCGGTCTCTCACCGCGGCCGCTATCCGTGACGGTCGTCCAGGGCACAGCAGGCACGGCATATTCTCGACACCAGAGGGACAGCAGGAATGGTATACTCTCGACACCATAAAAGGGTGCGCAGGGGGTCTCTCACCGCGGCCGCTATCCGTGACGGTCGTCCAGTGCACAGCAGGCATGGCATATTCTCGACACCAAACAGTGTGCCCAGGGGTTGGTCTCTCACCGCGGCCGCCGGTCGTCCAGGGCACAGCAGGCATGGCATATTCTCGACACCATAAGGGGGTGCGCAGGGGGTGGTCTCTCACCGCGGCCGCTATCCGTAACGGTCGTCCGGGGCAGAGCAGGCATGGCATATTCTCGACACCATAAGGGGGTGCGCAGGGGGTGGTCTCTCAGCGCGGCCTCTATCCGTGACGGTCGTCCAGGGCGCAGCAGGCATGGCATCTTCTCGACGCCGCAAGGGGGTGCGCAGGGGGCGGTCTCTCACCGCGGCCGCTATCCGTGAGGGTCGTCCAGGGCACAGCAGGCATGGCATATTCTCGACACCATAGGGGGTGCGCAGGGGGTGGTTTCTCACCGCGGCCGCTATCCGTGACGGTCGTCCAGGGCACAGCAGGCATGGCATATTCTCGACACCAGAGGGGGTGCGCAGGGGTGGTCTCTCACCGCGGCCGCTATCCGTGACGGTCGTCCAGGGCACAGCAGGCATGGCATATTCTCGACACCATAGGGGGTGCGCAGGGGGTGGTCTCTCACCGCGGCCGCTATCCGTGACAGGTCGTCCAGGGCACAGCAGGCATGGCATATTCTCGACAGCGTAGGGGGTGCGCAGGGGGTGGTCTCTCACCGCGGCCGCTATCCGTGACGGTCGTCCAGGGCACAGCAGGCATGGCATATTCTCGACACCAGAGGGGGTGCGCAGGGGGTGGTCTCTCACCGCGGCCGCTATCCGTGACGGTCGTCCAGGGCACAGCAGGCATGGCATATTCTCGACACCAGAGGGGTGCGCAGGGGGTGGTCTCTCACCGCGGCCGCTATCCGTGACGGTCGTCCAGGGCACAGCAGCATGGCATATTCTCGACACCATAGGGGGTGACGCAGGGGGTGCAGGGGGTCCGTGGCGACTACTGACCGCTACTCGTGACGGTCGTCCAGGGCAGAGCAGGCATGGCATATTCTCGACACCATAGGGGGTGCGCAGGGGGTGGTCTCTCACCGCGGCCGCTATCCGTGACAGTCGCCCAGGGCACAGCAGGCATGGCATATTCTCGACAACGTAAGGGGGTGCGCAAGGGGTGGTCTCTCACCGCGGCCGCTATCCGTGACGGTCGCCCAGGGCACAGCGGTATCGGCGGGGCAACGGCCACCAACATCATTCTCACATGCTTCACTTCAGCTCTCATCACTCCAGCCATAATCTAAGTATGTGGGGTTCCTCGGTAGCGTAATTTAGCCGGAGCTGTTCAACAGCTGTTTTTTAGCCAGGCAGGACATCCGGGTGGTCCGCCCAGGATCCGGGCTTCCGCATGTGCGCGACGTGCGCGCCACGTTGGGGAACTGAGCTCTGTTGAGCGCGTTCTCGAACGTGCTGGGGGGGGGCTCGCGATCCAGTTCGTGGCTGGGGGCGACGTTTTACAAGCGCAGGGGCCCGTGCGGGGGCGATGAAACTCAAACCCCGCCCGCGGGCCCCCCCCCCAGCCGCTCGGGCCCAGCTGGCGGATAGATGGCGGGGGCAGGGGGGGGTCCGCCAAGCGGAGGGCAGTCCTTCAGCTCGCAAGCCCTCGGAGGTCAGGCCGACCTCCTCGCCGCCCCTCCTGAGCGTCTCGATCAGCGCGTGGAAGAGACGCGCCCCGTCGCCCGGCACTCCGGCCGCCTGCAATGTCAACTCCGGGACAGCGGAAGGCGCGGAGCACCCCGGGCCGCCCCGCGGCGCTCGCCGGACTTTGGCCCCCGCCCCATGGCTCTTGACCCGAGCGCAGGGGGTGGTCTCCGAGCGCGGCGTCTGCAGGGCGTGGCAGGCGTGGCACTTTTCGCCCCGTAGGGGGTGCGCAGGGGGTGGTCTCCGAGCGCGGCCTCTATGCGGGCCATGGCGCGGGGCGTGGCAGGTGCGACGCTTTCTCGACCTGGGGTGCGCAGGGGGCGGTCTCCGAGCGCGGCGCCTGCGCGGGCCACGGCGCAGGGCGTGGCAGGTGCGGCGATTTCTCGACCTCGTAGGGGGTGCGCAGGGGGGGTCTCCGAGCTCGGCGTCTATGCGGGCCACGGCGAAGGGCGCGGCAGGTGCGGCGCTTTCTCCACCTTGCATGGGGGTGCGCAGGGGGTGGTCTCCGCGGCGTCTATGCGGGCCATGGCGCGGGGCGTGGCAGGCGCGGCACTTCCTCGACCTCGTAGGGGGTGCGCAGGGGGCGGTCTCCGAGCGCGGCGTCTACGCGGGCCATGGCGCAGGGCGTGGCAGTTGTGGCACTTTCCTCGCCCCGTAGGGGGTGCGCAGGGGGTGGTCTCCGAGCTCGGCGTCTACGCGGGCCACGGCGCGCGGCGTGGCAGGTGTGGCGCTTCCTCGACCTCGTAGGGGGTGCGCAGGGGGCGGTCTCCGAGCGCGGCGTCTATGCGGGCCGCGGCGCGGGGCGCGGCAGACGCCGCGTATTCTCGACACCGCCGGGGGTTTGCAGGGGACGGCCCCCGAGCGGGGCGCTTATGCGGGCCATGGCGCAGGGCGTGGCAGGCGCGGCATATTCTCGACGCCGCAGGGGGTGCGCAGGGGGTGGTTTCCTATCCGTTGCGGCCTCGCAAAGTGTGGCAGGCGCGGCACTTCCTCGACGCCGCAGGGGGCGCGCTGGGGGTGGCCCCCCTGTCCGTTGCGGGCTCGCAAAGCGCGGCGGGCGTGGCGCTTCCTCGACGCCACAGGGGGTGCGCTGGAGGTGGTCCCCCTTGCCCGCTGCGGCCCCGCACGGCGTGGCAGGCGTGGCAATTCCTCGACGCCGCAGGGGGTGCGCTGGGGGTGGTCTCCCCGTCCGTTGCGTGCTCTCACAGCGTGGCGGGCGTGGCGCTTCCTCGACGCCGCAGGGGGTGCGCTGGGGGTGGTCCCCCTTATCCGCTGCGGCCCCGCAAGGCGTGGCAGGCGCGGCACTTCCTCGACGCCGCAGGGGGCGCGCCGGGGGTGGCAACGGCCACCAACATCATTCCCAAGTGCTTCACTTCAGCTATCATCACTCCAGCCATAATATAAGCGTGTGGGGTTCCTCGGTAGCGTAATTTTCTCACGCCCTCTTCTTCGCGCGATCGCTGGCAGAAGAAACGCGGGCGCGGTCGCCCGTCGGGTGCCCCTTCCCGCGACAATAACACAACGGGCACGTATTTACACTTACGATGCCTTTTCGCACGCGCGGGATCTGGAGCGCCGCCATTGGCGGGCGACGCCTGCAGAAGCAACGCGTTTAGAAGGTGATGCCGAAGACGCTGAAGACGAGCTCGACGACGAAAAAACCAAAGAAGAATTGGAAGGTAAACCCGAAGAAACCTCTACTTGGAGACGTTTGCGGTACTTGGTCAAGTTTTTGTTCACCTTGTCCATCTTCACTTGGAGCTTGGCCTTCTCTACCTCCAGCCTGCCGATATTCTTCTGGATACCGCGCGTGCCTTTTCGGCATTGTGCGCGCCAGGTGATCAGCTGAGGCTGGCAAGTGCGACTTGTGCCGAAATGCGGACGGGCGATGGGATGAGCTACGCGCCGGTATTTTCAGCTACTGACGACGGCGTGAATCAAGTACCGACGAGAAGTGATCGCACCCCCGACATGAAGCAATAACGCCAGCATCAGCGCAATCGTCATTTTCAGCGTCGGCGTCATTCGCCAGCGTCATCGTCAGCGTCGTCTTCGTGCTCATCACCATCATCATCATCACCCTCATCATCAAGATTAACCAAATCTTCATCATGACCGTCATCGTCGTCGTCGTCATCATCATCACCATCATCATCATCATCATCATCATCATCATCGTCATCGTCATCGTCATCGTTATCATCGTCGTCGTCATCGTCATCATCGTTATCCTGATCTTCTTCCTCCTCCTCCCTCCCCTCATCATCATTAGCACCACCACCAGCACCACCACCATCATAATCATCATCATCACCACCATCATCATCAGCAGCAACATCATCATCATTATCATCATCGTCGTCATCATCATCTCATCATCATCATCACCACCATCATCATCATCATCATCATCCTCGTCGTCTTCTTCATCATCATCATCATCATCATCATCATCGTCATGGCCATTGTCATAGTAATCGTTATGATCATCAGCATCATCGTCATCCACATCATCATCAACGACATCATCAACATCGTCGTCACCGTCAGGATTGATGAACAAAGTGGCATCCTTGGCATCGTCATCAGCATAATTGTCAGCACCAACGTTCCGAATAGCTGCCAAGGCATCCGATTGCTGGGATAATGCAAAATCCCACGAGCCCGCTGGACGCAAATACAATACGGTGTCATATATCCCCTCCTCCTCCTCTTTCCCCCTCTCCTCCTCCTCTCTCCTCCTCGCTCCCCCTCCCCTTCCTCCTCCCTGCTCCTCCTCTTTCCTCCTGTATCCTCCTCCTCCTCATCATCATCTCTCCTCCTCCTCTCTCCTCTCTCCTCCCCTCCTCCTCCTCCTCCTCCTCCTCCTCCTCCCCTCTCCCCCACCTCCTCTCCTCCTCCTCCTCCTCCTCCTCCTCCTCCTCCTCCTCCTCCTCCTCCTCCTCCTCTTCCTCCTAATCCTTCTCCGTCTCCCCGTAGGCGCGATGCTTCAAACATGCGCGTATCTGCTATGCAATGCTATGCTATGAGACGCGATGCTACGCAATGCTATGCCTCAAAAACCAATGCAATGCCGTGCTCTGATATGAAATGCGATGCTATGCAATGCTATGACGTGTTATGCAGTGCTATGCTATGCTGTGGTGCAATGCTATGCAGTGCTTTGCTCTGCCAAAGCTATGCAGTTCTAATCTTTAATATGCTATGCAGTGCCATGCTATGATGCGCTATGAAGTGCGAAGGAGGAGGCGGCCACTACCTTGAGTACCATTGAGGTCAGCCCAGGAGGAGGGCGGTGGAAAGGTTGCGGAAGGACGGCGGAAAGGGCGGCGGAAGGGTGGCGGAAGGGCGGCGGAAACGCGGCGGAAGGGCGCGGCGGAAGGGCGGCGGCAGGGCGGAAGGGCGGCGGAAAGGCGGCGGAAGGGCGGCGGAAAGGTTGCGGCAGGGCGGCGGAAGGGCGGCTGAAGGCGGCGGAAGGGTGGCGGAAAGGCGGCGAAGGGCGGCGGAAAAGTGGCGGTGGCGCAACGACGGCGGAAAGACGGAAAAGACTGCGGGGGGCGGCGGAAAAACGTTGGAAAAAAAGGCGGGCTTCCCGAACCGTCGCGGAATGATTTCCATGGAATTCCTGCAAATCCTGGAAATAGAAAGACCAGAACCCAGAAACTGAAGAAAAGCCGAGACGCCAGGAGCCCAGGAGTCGTTGAAACACGAAGATTTCCTGGGATCCATAGAAATCAAAGAATCTATAGAACCCCCGAACTGTAGGAAATCAAACATCCAGGAACGCGGCATGCGGAATCCAGGACTTTAGAAATCTCAAGAATCCAGAGAAACCTAATAGTAATCCTTTACGAATCCTTAGGGATCTCTTCGGAAGCCTAAGGGGTCCTTAGGAATCAAGAATATGTAGGAATCCCTTCGGGAATCCCCAGGACCCCCTGAGGAACCTTCGGAATCCTCACGGCCCCCTGAGGAACCGCTGGGAATCCTGAGGTTTCCCTTAAGAATCATCGGGGATCCTTTGGAAACCGCAGGAACCCCTCAAGAATATCTGAGAATTCTTGGGGGTCCGGAGAGGCGGGTGCGAAACGGTGTACACAGTATGGCATTCCGATACCCTGCCCGCTCTGTCGGGGCCTCCCTTGCCCCCCCTTTTTTCTATCCATTTTCTCTCCCTTGCCCTTCCCTTTTGCAATTTTCCTCTGCTTTTCCTCCCCATGTCCTTCCATATTCCCTCTCGTTTTTCTTTCCTTCTCCTATCCTGATCCCTCCTTTTTCCCTCCCGTTTTCCTTCCCTTTCCATCCATTCTCCGTTCCTTTTCCCTTCCTTGTTCTTTATATGTTCCATTCCTTTTCACTCCCTTTTTCAATTTATTTCCCTCCCGTTTCCTCCCCACTCCTTCAATGTTGTATCCTTTTTCGTAAATGTTCCCTCCCGTTTCCCTTCCTTGTCCTTCCTTTCCCAGCCGTTGCCCCTTCCTTTTCCTTCCTTTCCCTGCCGTTTTCCCTCCCATTTTCCCTTCCTTCCCTTTTCCCTCGCTTTCCCGTCGCTTTTTCCATCTCTTTTCACTTCCTTTTCCTCCCCTGTCTTTCCCGCCCTTTTTCCTGCCTTTGACTTTCCGTTTCCCTCCCTTTCCCCCCCCCCTATCCTTCCCTGTTCCTTCCCTTTTCCTTCCCTGTTCCTTCCCTGTTCCCTCCTTTTTTTCTGTCCTTTTCCTTTCCCTCCCTGTTTCTTCTCATACCCCTCCCTTTTCCGCCTTTTTCCCTCCTCTTCCCTCCCTTTTCCTCCCCTGTCCTTGCTTTTTGCTTGTTCCCATAATTTGTTCCATCCCTTTTTTCAATATTTTTTCCATTTCTTTCCCTCCTTTTTCCCTGACTTTTCCCTCCCTTTTTCCATCTCTTTTCCCTCCCTTGTTCCCTGTCTTTTCCCTCCCTTTTCCCTCCCTCTTCCCTTATATTTTCCTTCCCGTATCCTTCCCTTTTTCTTTTTTTTCCAACCATTTTCCTTCCCTGTCCTTCCCTTTTGCAACCCTCCCTTTTCGGTTTTTCCCGGGCCGAATGAAGGGCAGGGGCGGCCCGCGGTATCAATTAACTCCGGAGTTAAGTGATTTTGCGGCTGGGTGGAAGCAGCACTCATGGGAGTGACTTAACTGCGGAGGTAAGTCGTCGTGAAGGTGGTAGCAACACAAGAGGAGAGAATCACTTAACTTCGGAGTTAAATGATAAGTACCTTCCTGGTTTCAGTTTTTCCTGCCCCTGGCATCCGACATGCCTTTCTAATGTGGAAATTCCGAGTCGCATTCCTGACTCCTTTTTCCTGCCTGGCCCTGGAGTTTGTCTCTGAGATGCAGAATTGCCCGTGGCATTTGAAATTCCTTTCTGACTCTGGAAATTCCTTATCCAATTCCTTTCTGACTTTTTTACCTAACAGCTTTTGCTGATTACCTAACAGCTTTTGCTGATAGGTTTCTAGTGGTGTCAAAAGAGAGCATCTGGACTCCACAAGGGGGTCTGGGCGGGTGCCGGGGAGGAGGGCCGGGAACAGAGCCGGGCTCGTTTCAAGCCAACAGTCACACACTTCGTGCTCTTCGACCTCCCAGAACTCCACTCCCGGGCCACATTTTGAATAACCGGAGCCAACAGTCACACACTTCGTGCTCTTCGACCTCCCAGAACTCCATTCCCGGGCCACATTTTGGATGCCCGGAGCCAACTGTAGGCCACTTCGTGCTCTTCGAGTTCCCAGAACTCCATTCCCGGGCCACATTTGGATGCCCGGAGCCAACTGTAGGCCACTTCGTGCTCTTCGATTTCCCAGAACTCCATTCCCGGGCCACATTTTGGATGCCCGGAGCCAACTGTAGGCCACTTCGTGCTCTTCAAGTTCCCAGAACTCCATTCCTGGGCATGATTTTGAATGCCCGGAGCCAACTGTAGGCCACTTCGTGTTCTTCTAGTTCCCAGAACTCCATTCCTGGGCCACATTTTGAATGCTGAGGCAGGCTGATGCTGCGGCCGAGGCAGGCTGAGGCTGAGGCAGGCTGAGGCTGAGGCCGAGGCTGAAGGCAGACTGAGGCTGAGGCTGAAGCAGACTGAGGCTGAGGCTGAGGCAGGCTGAGGCTGAGGCTGAAGCAGGCTGATGCTGAGGCAGGCTGAGGCTGAGGCTGAGGCTGATGCAGGCTGAGGCTGAGGCAGGCTGAGGCTGAGGCCGAGGCTGAAGGCAGACTGAGGCTGAGGCTGAAGCAGGCTGAGGCTGAGGCTGAGGCAGGCTGAGGCTGAGGCAGGCTGAGGCTGAGGCTGAGGCAGGCTGAGGCTGAGGCTGTGACTGCGACTGCCGTTGCCGCTGCGACTGTCATCGCGAATGCGACTACGACTGCGAGAACAGCAGAATTCTACAACTGGATTTTCATCTGAATCTTAAGGGGAATGCTTTCAGATATGCTTCTACATATCGCTGTTAGGTTGCTTTGCCGGGATAATTGCCTTCCTGGCTCTGTCGCTTCTCGGACAATTATGATTCGATTGTCTCTGGGATGCAGAATTGCGCCTGGCATTCAAAATTCCTCTCTAACTCTGGGAATTCCTTAGCGCATCCCTTTCTAACTACTTTTTCCTTCCTGGCCCCAGCGCTTCTCGGGCAATTATGATTCGATTGTCTCTGAGGTGCAGAATTCCCCCTGGCATTCGAAATTCCTTTCTTACTCTGGAAATTCCTTCTCACATTCCTTTCTAAATCCATTTGCCTTTCTGGCCCTGGCGCTTCTCAGGCAACTCTGATTCGATTGTCTCTGAGGTGCAGAATTGCCCCTGGCATTCGAAACTCCTTTTTAACACTGGAATTTCCTTATCGCATTCCTTTCTAACTCTTTTCTCCTTCCTGGCCCTGGAGCCCATGAACTCCCCTTTGAGCATATATCTGGCATGCCAGGATTGCCCCGGGACCACGTCCGCGACGGCCCCGCGTGTCCGCGGCGCTGCGATAATCGTTTTGGCCCGTCGGCCCTGGGCCGGCGACGCCGCCTGGGCCGCAGCCGGCCCAGATGAGGGCGCGGATAACACGAGGCGCACGGCCTCGCCCTGGACTGGGACGCCGAAGGGCGCGCCGCTAGAATGCGACCAGATCCGCTGCCGCTGGGTCGCGTTCCAAGTACTCTCTTGGGTTCTTGGAATCGTGGGTCTCCCCCCCCGAACAACGAAGCGCACTGTGGGGCGGCGCCGGAGGCGCCGCCCGGGCCGAGCCATCGACAGTTTGTGCAAATGTGGTGTTTCTCCTCCTCCACCCCCCTCCTCCGATCCCCCCCCATGCGCCGCCGGCTTCTGCTCGAGCACAGCCGCGCGTTCTCTGCGCGGCCACGCGCGATGCCGAGAGCGACCCCGGCGGGGCGGGAGGCCCGCGCGCCTCGCGGCGAAGCGCCCCCGAGATGGCGCCCGCCCATCTCCAGGGGCTGCCCGCCGCGCCGTCGCCCTCGGCGCATCCCGCCGCCGGCGCCGCGGGCGCAGCGGCCTCGCGCCCAGCTCCCAAGGCGAACGCGCGGGCCACTTGGCAGCGACGGCGGCTGCCTTTCTGCACCCAGCACGCCGCGAACCTGAAGCGCCCGGGGGGGCGAAGGCGCGGGTCGGCGAGGGAGGCCGCCTCGAGCGCCAGCTCGTCGCCGCCCTTCGGCATCGCGGTGGCGCCCCGGCTCGCGGAGCGTGCGTTGGCGCCCTGGCCGTCGTCGACGGAGAAGGCGACGGATCCGTCGGGCATCGCGCGAGGGCCAAGCTGGCCCCGTCCGGCTCAGGGCGCGCCACCTTCCCCGTCTCGTGCTCGGCGAGAGCCGCCCCACCACCCCGAAGAATGGCGCAGAGCACTCGGGAGCGGCCAAGAGGGGGGCGTCTAAGCGGTCAGGCCGGGCCATGTAAAGCCTTGCACCAAACGGCGCGTGAACCAAATTACAAATTGAGAACATTCAGATGCCTTCAGCATCCTCTCCGGCATCTGACAGCCAGCCCCCACTCGCGCGCTGCACCGCCCTCTGGGCGGAAGTAGTCAGCGAGGCGCGCGTGTGAGCCGGCAGCTTCAGTGCAATTGCGCATTATGAGATGCCCCCGCGTCTGTCGGGGTCTGCCTCGTGTCCGCGGACCGGTCGGCCTGCGCAACTGCGTGGTGCCTGGTTCAAACACCGAACACCTCGCAGGGTCATCCGCTGGTCGCCTGGCCAACTCCGCCATGAAAATCACCAGTCCTCTGGCGAGTCCTTCGCCGAGCTGCTCTCTGAAGCGATCTTGAGCGCAGCAGCGTTGGACACTCGACTCACGTAGGCTGGCGGTGCGCGGAAATTGTTCCGTAAACGGCGGCTCTGAAAACTATCGAGCCTCCGCCGCTCCGCTCTGTTCAAACATGCGGCAAACAATGAGTATGTCAGCTTCGAAACAGCGCAAGCGTTGAACATGCGAATCTTCTGCGCCCTGCTGAGTCTCGACCGCGACCACATGGAATCGAGCGTCTCCAAGTCTCTCGCGGCCCCCCCAAAGCGGCGGCCGAGTTCAGTCTCGACCCTGCCGTCGGCAGACAGAGATGTACCAAGATAAATGAGCGATTGCTTGTTATCGAACGGCACCCCCTCATTGTTCAGTATGCCAGCGGCGGATCTGACGCCCGTGAATTCCACTTCCTTCCTATTGAACTGCGGCCCATAATGTGCTCCGCATTGCTCTGTGCTGTGCATCGACTCCTGGAGTATTGTCGGGTCACTGTCGATGAGGGGAGTGTCATCAGCGTAAACGAGCTCCCTGGCGAACCGCTCCGCAGGAATGTCGCCGAGCTTCTGGCGCAGCAGTTTGCATGCGTCTGCGAGCAGCGTGGTCATTGCGATTGTGAACAGGCAGGGCGACAGCGGGCATCCTTGGCAGAAAACACAACGTTGCCGATGCTCCGAATATATCAGCCCAATGTCTGCAATTACAAAAGAACGGTTTTCGCAGATTGGCCCAACCATGCGCGCAAATTTGCCTGGGCAGCTCAATCTGAGGAGCGATGTGACCAGTGCGTCCGGGGAGATAGAATCGAACGCCTTCGCCCAGTCCAGCGCGAGGAACATGGCTTGCCCCCCCCTCGTGGACCATGCGCCCTCGACGGCGGGCGACGAAGATTGCGTTCTGAATCCAAATTGCGTTTCCCCTTATGCGATCCTCGGCGCCCGCTCCCTTGAGTGGCGGCAGTGATGTTATGCCCGATCGGCAGAAGACTGATGGGTCGATAATAATCGCACAGCGCTGGGCTCCCCTGCTTTGGATATCGTCCGAATTTTCGATGTGCGCCAGGCCTGCGGAACTGCCTCTTGAGACCACGCCAGGTTGCAGAAGAGAATAATCCACTCCATCGCGGGCGCGTCATCCTCGGTTGCCGCTTTCCAGAATTCAGGCGGCGCCGCGTCGATGTCACCGCTGGGCGGCTTGCCAGACTTCAGCGCGAGTGATCACGCGCAGGATAATCATGAGCTCCCCGTGGATGGGCGAGGTGTCTGGCATGGCAGCAGTCGGTCGCGCAGCCCATTGAATTTGTTCTAGGTGTTCGGCCAGGGTGTTGGCTGGTTGGTCGCTGTCGACGACTTGCTTCTTGGCGTCGCAGAGCCTGCCTCGCTGCCGTGCCGCGCCCTTCCGAAGCTTCCGAATCTGCCCCCGATCGCCAGTCGCCGTGGGCGTAGCCTTGATCAACTTGGCAAGCTTGTTCTCCTGGCCTGTCGTCGTCCTGTCTGGCCCTGTTTCGTCTGCCGATCAAGCCCAGCGCGCCGGAGCTAATCCATGGGCGTCGAGGGGCTCGTGGAACATTAGGCACTGCGCGGTCTAGCGCTTGGTGGTAAGCATCAACCAGCCGGCGCCGCGCTAGGTCCGCGCCTCCATTGTCAGGCGCAGCTTCTCCATGACTCTCCAGCGCCCCAGCCGCTAGACCACCGCAGATTTGCTGCGCAGCGCCTGCTGCCGGCGCGGTCAAGTCAGGACGGGGCTGCGGCGCGCGCGCGGGGTCTGCCCACTACCATGCGAAGCTTGGCCTCCAAGATGAAATGGTGGGATGGCAGCGGGGCGCCTGTGCAGGCCTGCGCTCCGATGACATCATGCAGCCAGTCTTGTTCGCGCGCCATGAGATCCATCCGGGCGGCCAGCCGAACCACCCACGTTGATATTCGCGGCCAGCTGCTCCACGAGCACGTCGAAGAAGGCGTTCGCGAGGCGGCCGCGCATCTGGGGGGCGCGCATCTCGATCAACAAGTGACGGTTCGCATCCTCTTTGCGCTCGTGCCCTTGGTGTCGAAAGATACGCGGCCCCGCGACATGGCCTTCCCTGGTAAAATTGTCGCGCAAATTCGCACCCATATCACCGAAACCAGCTTAGGCCCGCGAGAAGAACACACTCCGGAACGAAAGCGCCCAGCGCGTGGAATATTGATTGTCGCACTTGGCATTCGCGCCCACAGTGCGGCGCGCGCGCCCGCGGAAAACATATGGCCGCCTTCCCCCCTGGAGCTCTGGTCTTCAGCAAAGCCATTGTATTAGTGAGGGGGTCTCCTACAGCGACCATTCGCAGGCCATGGCTGTTGACTTCTTGGCCCGCGGAATGAAAACACAAAAAAAAACGAATTTTACTGACGAAGCGCCTTGAAATTTTCAAAATTCCGCTGAGCACTGATTTTTGCACTGCCTGTTTTGCCATCGGCTGCTTTGCAATATTCAGAATTCCACGGGGCATTGATTTTTGCCAGGCATGTTATGCCATGGGGCGATGTGTCATCGATTCAAAAGCGGGGAACCCCAGGCGATGCTCATTGGTACAACGCCCAAAGGGTTTCCGAAACAAACAGCGCACATGTTGGATTTGGCGCGCGGCGTACGCGAGTGAGAAAGCAGCCGCTTCTCTAGGGCAGCGCGCGCCTTGAGGGGGCGCAAGCTTCAACGTGAGCGCGTCCACCGCGCAAGCGCAAACGCTACAAGCGCGGGGAAAACCGTCCGCTGCACGGCGATGCGCACACCTGTCGCGACATCACTCGAGAGCGTCGCAATCACATTTGTTTCCGTCCAACTTTGAAGACGGCGCTGCGCAACCAAAGCGCGCGCGGGCGCGCCAAAATCGAAGCAAACACGCACGCGCACACGCACGCGCGCACACACACACACACACACACAGACACACACGCGCGCACACACACACACGCACGTGCACGTAGCGAGCCAAACTTTTGAGTCGCGACGGGTACAAGCTAGACCAGGGCGCGGCTAACATAATTGACGGCAGCGCAAACATATCTCTCTCTGTATATATACAATATCATCTGTAAATGGAAACAAAAAAAAACGGATCGCGGTATATTGCCCAGCAGCCAGCCCGGAAACGCACCCGAACGGGCTCCGCGCCCCACGGGTGCCGCAAGGAGAATTGTCGAATGCCGACGCGCACTTCCGCGCCGCGAAAGGGCCCCCATGCCGCTGGAGCTTCCGCCACCGCCCCCCCTTTCCCGTAGTGCAAGGTTTCATCGTCTCAAACGCGCGGGTCCGCAAGCGATGTTGCTTTCTGGAGCGCCAGACGGCTTCCCCACAATATCCGCGCGCATGTTGGGCTTGGAGCTTAACGTGCGGGACTGAGAAACGTACTCATTATACAAAGCAGCGCGCGGCCTGGAGAAGCGCGAACTTAACCGCCGCGCAAGCGGGAGGAGCATTGGCCGAAGAACGGCCGTGACCCGGCCTCCGTCGGCCTCCTCAAAAGGCTCCAGAAAAATTCATTTTCAAATGCGGCACTTATATGTCGACTTCTATATTCTGGAAAATGCAGAATTATCCCGCGCGCGCGAGCGCTGGTGACCCGGCCTCCGTCGGCCTCCTTGAAGGGCTCCAGAAAAATGCAGATTTAGTTTTGGGAATAACATGTTGACTTTGAAAATCTGAACAATGCAGAACCCTCCAGCGCGCGCGAACGCCGGTGACCCAGCCTCCGTCGGCCTCCTTAAAGGGCTCCAGAAAAAATCAGATTTAGTTTCGGGAATAACATGTCGACTTTTATATTGTAGACAATGTAGAACTCCCCACGCGCGCGCGCGGGTGACCCGGCCTCCGTCGGCCTCTTCAAAGGGCTCCAGAACAGAACAAAACAAAAAAACATGTTCAAACGCGGCACTTACATGTCGACTTGTATATTCTGGACAATGCAGAACTATCCCGCGCGCACGAGCGCCAGTGACCCAGCCTCCGTCGGCCTCCTGAAAAGGCTCCAGAAAAATTCAGATTTAGTTTCGGGAATAACATGTTGACTTCTATATTCTGGACAATGCAGAATTCTCCAGCGCGCGCAAGCGCCGGTGACCCGGCCTCCGTCGGCCTCCTTACAGGGCTCCAGAACAAATCAGATTTAATTTCGGTAATAACATGTCGATTTTTATATTGTAGACAATGCAGAACTCCCCACGCGCGCGCGCGGGTGACCCGGCCTCCGTCGGCCTCCTTAAACGGCTCTTCAACCAGCCAACCTGCCTACCAGCCGGCGCGCCAGCCAACCACCGCACTGGACTTAACCAACCAACCGGCGCACGCGGAGCCTTACGTGTACAAACTTGTAGATAGGCGAGGATTATCGCGCCCCGCGATGCGCGACGCGCGGTGAACTTCACGCCCCTGCGCCGCCGCCCTGGACAAGGGCGGCTCTCCTGCCCGGGCCGCGACGCGCGAGGCGCAATAATCTTTGCGCCCCCAGGGGTGACCAAGTGCAAAGGCCTTGGGCGGCCACGTGTTTCAGAAATATGAAAACCTACGGATGCAAAGCGCAAAATGAGTATGCAGACGTGCAGTGAAGGTCTTCACCTAAGGTGTGACATAAGGAACTAATGCCCCCACCTCGGCATGCGGATACATGCAGGGGCGACAACGGGGGGGCCCGAGATCGGAGCTGGACCATAACGCAACCACCGTTCAATTATGTCGAGCCAGTGAGCTCCAAACCGCGTGGCCGAAGCAACGGGGGGGGCTCTTGCGAGGAACTGGACCTCAATGCCCCATACCTTGGCATGCGGATACATGCAGGGGCGACAGCTCCAGCGCGCGCCCCGCAAGGAACGGGGGGGCCTGAGAACGGAGCTGGACCATAACGCAGCCACCGTTCAATTATGTCGAGCCAGTGAGCTCCGAACCGCGTGGCCGAAGAAACGGGGGGGGCCCTTGCGAGGAACTGGACCTCAATGCCCCGCGCCCTGGCGCGCGGAACGGGCGAAAGCTCCAGCGCGCGCCCCGCAAAGAACGGGAAGGCCCCGGAGAGGCGCAGGGCTTATACGCGACCGCCGTCGCATTACGTCGAGCAAGCGCAAGGAACCGAGCCCCCCCGTGGAGCCCCGTTCCTTAGACCGTCCGCCCCGATCGACAAAACGAACCCGCGCGTCCAAAATCGCAAGGAACACCGGGGGGGCTCGCCGCCAAAAAGGCAGCGGAACGCATGCAAACCTAAGGAACGTCCGAGCCCCTTTTGAAAAGTAAGTGTTCCTTACTCAAGGCGCTCACTGTGCGCGCCTCCGTCGGCCTCCAGAAAGCTTCACAGAAAAGTTCAATTCAGTTTTTGGATTTACAAGGCGATCTTCGTATTGTGGGCAATCCAGAACTTCCTACACGCGCCCGCGCCGCGGCGCGCGCGCGTGGTGAGTTCTGTATTGTCCACAATAAGAAGATCGCCCTGTAAATCCAAAAATTGAATTGGACTTTTCTGTGAAGCTGTAAGGAGGCCGAGGGGAGCGCGTAGTTCTGTATGTGGACACTACAGAACTCACCACGCGCGCGCGTAGGGAGTTCTGCATTGCCCACAATGCTATGCAGAACTGCGCGCCTCCGTCGGCCCCCTTACTACTTCACAGGCAAAAATAAATTCAATCTGTGGCTTTACAAAACGATCTGCTTATGGGGGGCAATCCAAAACTCACCACGCGCGCGCGCGGGGAAACCAAATGTGAAACTGAATTCTCTGGCCCCAAGGACTCGCCGTACAATGGGCAAATGCGTTGGAAACCGCAGCGCGCGCCGCAAAGTCGCGCGCGCGCGTTGGACAATGAGCGGGGAATTATATTGCGCAGCTCAAGGTCGCGCGCGCGCGCCCTTGCGCTGCGCACTGTGGTTTTCTACGCATGTGTCAACGATGTCAGCCTGAAAATCACTAGGGGAAACCCTGAGCAAAATTTAATTCTCTGAATCCAGGAGATGGCCACACGATTAGCACATGCGTGGAAAAATCACAGTGCGCAGCGCAAGGTCGCGCGCGCACGCGACCTTGCGCTGCGCACTATGGCTTCCCACGCATGCGAACTCGCAGTCCAAATCGGGAATGCATCATGTAAACAATATTTCTCTGGCCCCAACAGATGGCCATGCAGTTGATAATTGCGTGGGGAAGCCAGCGCGCAGCGCAAGGTCGCGCGCGCGACGTTTCGGCGCGCACAGCGGTTTCGCCCTATAAATTTGTGAACGATGTGGACGCGAAAACCAAACGATGCGCAATTTAATACTCGTCCCAACAGATGACCATACAAGCGGAAGCCATAGTGCGCAGCGCAAAATCGCGCGCTCTGCGCACTTTGGTTCCCGCGCGTTTGTCGCCGGTGTGGACGCGAAAACCCTAAGGGAAAACCCGATTTGAAATGTAGTTCTCTGGCCAGACACTTAACAAATGCGCGGCGCCCAATGGTTTTCCACGAACTGTTAAGTGCATGGCCATCAGCGCGCCATGGCTTTCCTGCGCCGGCTGCCGCGGCTTGCTGTGACCAGCGGACGACCAATAGTGGGCCATGGGTGCAAACGCGAAGAAGATTTCGCCCAAAACGGCTAATCACGGGAAAAGAATCCACGGGGGGCGGGCCAGGGGCATCGGGGCCATGTTTTCGTCCCAAGGAAATCGAGGGGGCGGGGGGGGGGGACCTCCTGCGGTTAACCCGCGACATTCCCGGCTGCGGGGCCCGCCGCGTGCGCAAAACTTCCATCCGGGCCACTGCCCGATCTCGCGCAATTACTGGCCGGGTTCGCTGAATTCCCAGCCAGGTCACCAACCAAAATCGCCGAATTACCGGCCGGGTGCGCGGAGTTACCAGCCGGGCGCGCGGGAATTAACAGCCGGGCTACCGGCCGGGTGCGCGGAGTTGCAGCCGGGCTGCCGGCCAGGCAAAGGGCCGGCCGTCTGCGGCGTTCTGTAGCGGCGCTGTAGCTCCGCTACAGAATGTGCTGCAAGGCCAAGCTAAGGGCCGGGCTACCAGCCGGGCTACCGGCCGGGTTACCGGCCGGGCTGGGAATTAACAGCCGGGTTACCAGCCGGGTTACCAGCCGGGCCGGGGCTAACAGCCGGGTTACCGGCCGGGCGCGCAGTTAACAGCCGGGCTACCAGCCGGGCTACCGGCCGGGCCGGGTCACCGGCCGGGTTCGTAGAATTACCGGCAGGGTTACCGGCCGGGTTCGTGGAGTTACCGGCAGGGTTGCCCGCCGCGTTCGCGGACTTACTGGCCGGGCTACCGGCCGGTCACCAGCCGAGCTATTGGGTGGGCGAGGGGCCAGCCCGCTGGGTACCGGTCAGGGTGGGCAGGGCTGCTTGCCGGGCCAGGCCCCAGGCCGGGGGCGACCGGGCTGCGCTGAACACGGGCCGCGCATGGCCTCGGCGCTTTCCCCTCGCGCATAATATGGTGTCCCGCCCTAACGCGCGGCGTCATTGCCCCTTGCAGCCGTATGTTCGCCTACCTACGTAGTGGCCCAGGCCACAGTGCGTGTGGCTGCATTTCCGCGATCGCATATTGCGTTTATTTCCCACGCAGGAAGGCCCGCGGCCGCCGCGCGCCGAATGCACAGCTCGCGCCCGCGCGCGCGCGTAGTACGCTGAGCCACTTGGCCGACGTGCTACAACCCCATGTTAACTTGGAAATCCATTCGGCCACCGCTGAAGGGGCCGCTTGAGTTTCCAGGCAAACATAGCGGCCCGTCTATTGTGGGCACAACAGAATTCACAGCTCGCGCCCGCGCGCGCGTGGGCGCGTTGCGCGCTCAGCCACATGGTCGACATGCTCCAACCACATGTTAACTTGGAGATGCAGTCGGTCACCTCTCAGGGCCACCTTCGTTCACAGGCCAACACGGCGGCCCTTCTTTTGTGGGTAACCCAAGATTCACGACTCGCGCTCGCGCGGTCGCGGGCGCGCGCGCGCGGTGGCGCTTTGTAAATCGAGCCACGTAACCGACACGCTACAAACTCATGCTAACTTCGAAATCCAATCGGTCACCGCTAAGGGGCCATTTGAGTTTCCAGGCCACAACATGGCGGCCCTTTCTAATGTGGGTAGTCCAGAAGTCACATCTCGCGCGCGCGGGCGCGTTGTACGCTAAGCCACGTGACCGACATGCTACAAGCCCATGTTAACTCGGAATACAATCAGTCACCGTTAATTGGCCAATTAGATTTTCCATGCCAACATGGTGGCCGTTGTACGGTGGAAAAAATAAAGAGTTCACAGCTAGCGCGCGCGTGGGCGACGTGTACGCTGAGCCACCTGGCCGATACGCGACAACCCCCATGTTAACTCGGAAGTTCAATCGGTTACTGCGGAGGGGCCACTTGAGCTTCCATGCCAACATAAAGGACCCGATATTGCGGGTAGTACGGCTTTCAGAGCTCGCACGCGCCGGGGGGGGGCGCGCGCGCGCGGGCGCTATGTGCGTTCAGCCACATGCTACAAGCCCATGTGAACTCGGAATTCCAATCGGTCACCGCTCAGGGGCCACATGAGTTTCCAGGAGACAGCGGCCCTTCTATTCTGGGTAGTGCAGGATGCACAGCCCGCGCGCGCGCGTGCGCGCGTTGTGCGCTGAGCCACTTGGCCGACATGCAACAACCCCATGTTAACTTGGAAATCCATTCGGCCACCGCCACGGGGCCGCTTGAATTGCCAGGCCAGCACGGCGGTCCTCTGTCGTGGATGATACAGAGTTCACAGCTCGCGCCCGCGCGCGCGGGCGCGTTGTACGCTGAGCTACTTGGCCAACATGGCACAACCACATGCTAACTAGGATATTCAATCTTCTACCGCAACGGGCAACTTTTAGTTTCCAAGCAAACATAGCGGCCCTTCTGGTGTGGATAGTTCGTAAGTCACTGCTCGCGCGCGCGCGCGTGGGCGTCCTTTACGCTGAGCCACTTGTGCGACATGCTACAACCCCATGTTAAATTGAAAATCCAGTCGGCCATCGCTAGAGAGCCACTTGCGTTTCCAAGCCAATACGGCGGCCCTTCTGTTGTGAGCGATGCAGAGGTCACAACTCGCGCCCGCGCGCGCGGGTGCGTTGTACGCTGAGCAACTTGGCCGACATGCGGCACCCCTAGGTAAAATGGGAAAACCACTCGGCCACCGCTAAGGGGCCACTATGGCTTCCAGGCCAACATGACGGCCACTCTATGGCGTGCAATAAAGAATTTACAGCTTAATCGGCACGCTGCAAACACATGGTTACTCGGAAATCGAATCAGCCAACGATAGGATTGCACTTCAGTTTCCAGGCAATCGTGGCGGCCCTTCTATTATGGGTAACCAAGTGATCCAGAAGTCGCAACTCGCGCGCGCGCGGGTGGGTGCGTTGAGCGCTGGGCTACTTGGCCAACGTGCCACAAACCAGTGCTAACCTGGAAATCAATCCGGGGTTCCAAGCCAACACGGCGGCCCTTCTACTTTGGATCAGGGTTCGCAGCTCGCGCCCGCGCGCGCGCGGGCGCGTTGCGCGCTGAGCCACTTGGCTGACATGCTGGAAGCCACCGCAAAGGGGCTACTTGAGTGTGCAGGCCAACATGGCGGCCCTTCTACTGCGGGTAGCACGAAAATTCACAACTCGCGCGCGCGCGGGCGCGCGCGCGAGGCGCCTTGTACGCTGGGCAACTTGGCCGACATGCTACAAGCCCATGTTAAACATGGAAAATACCATCGGCCACCGCTAAGGGGCCACTTGAGTTCTCAGGCCAACGTGGCGGTATTTGCATTGCGGAGAATACAGGGTTCACAGCTCGCGCCTGCGCGCACAGGCGCGGGCGCTCTGTACGCTGCACAACTTAACCGGCATGCTACGACCTTTTGCTAACTTGGAAGTCCGTCGGTTACTGCTAAGGGGCCACTTAAGTTTCTAAGCAAACATGGCGGCCATTCTATTGTTGGTGATACAGAATTCACAGCTCGCGCGCGCGAGCGCAAGCGGGCGCGCGCGCGCGTGGGCCCGTTGTACGCTGAACCATTTAACCAAAACGCTACAAACTCGAGCTATCTCGGATATTCAATCGGTCACCGCTAATGGGCCGCTTGATTTCCCAGGCCAGCATGGCGGCCCTGCTATTGCGGGTAGAACTCACAGCTCGCGCGCGCGTGGGCGCGCTGTGCGCTGAGACACTTGGCCGACATGCTAGAAGCCCATGTTAAATTGGAAAAAGAAATCGGCCACCACTAAGGGGCTGCTTGAACTCCCAAGCCACCATGGCGGCCCTTCTGTTCTGGATAACGCAGAGTGGCGGCTCGCTCCCGCGCGCGCGGGCGACTTGTGCGCTGAGCCACTTGGCCGACATGCTACATCCCCACGTCAATTTGACAATCCAGTCGGTCACCGCTGGGGGGCCACTTTAGTTTCCAGGACAGCACGACTGCCCTTCTTTTGTGGATAACACAGAATTCACAGCTCGCGCCCGCGCGCGCGCGTGGGCGCGTTGCGCGCTGAGCCACTTCACCGACGCGCTACAAACCCATGGTAAATCGGAAATCCAATCGGTCTCCGCCAGGGGACCACTTGAGCTTCCATGCCAACATTGCGGCACTTCTATTATAAGTGATACAGAATTCACAGCTCGCGCCGGCGCGCGCGCGCGGGCGCGTTGCGCGCTGAGCCACTTGGCTGGCGCGCTGCAGCCCCGCGCTACCTGGAACACCCATTCGGTCACCGCCCAAGAACCCCTTCGTTTCCAGGCCCCTTCGTTGCCAGACCGCTGAGAACAATGCAGAAATCACACCTCGCGCGCACGCGCGCGTGCGCGTTGTACGCTCGTCCTCCTCCTCCTCCTCCTCCTCCTCCTCCTCCTTCGCCCAATCCTCCTCCTCCTCCTCCTCCTTTCCTCCTCCTCCTCCTCATCCCCCTCCTCCTTCTCCTCCTCCTCCTCCTCTTCCTCCTCCTCCCCCCCAAAGCTTGCGCAGTCAATGTCATCATACTTCTGCTCGCCCCTTTCCTGCTACTCCCGTCGCTCCTCCCTTCTTCCTTTTAGTCCTCGTCCTCCTCGTGTTCCTCCCCCGCCTCCCCCTCCCCCGCCTCCTCATCATTCTTCTGCGCCCTGCCTGTTTCGGCAAGGGCCGCGAATGTGCATTCGCACCCGGGCGTGCCCAGGCTGACCCACGAAATTCAGTTTGACGGCTTCCCCATCAATTTCTCTTCGTTACACGGAATGTTCCCGCACTTCCCTGATCAAGACATTTCGCCTGGGTACTATTGCTGGGTGGACCGTGATGGATACGAACAGTAACGAAACCAACTACGCATCCAACCGCCAATGAAACTACACACGGAAAGCCCCACAAACATGTTTCGCACGTGGCGTTCATCGTGCAACAACACTTCCAGAAGGGCGAAAGAGGCGAAGCCTTCCCACAATAAAATCGCGATTTCTGAATTCAAGCACACACAGCCCTTCAGGGCAAAAACAACAACAAACCATAATTCTGGATTTTCCAAACCATGCCTTCGGACAAAAACGTAATTTTGAATATTACATTTTAGTTGTGCCCCCCGGCCTGGCTGTTAGCGTTTTTGGGTGGCCCCCCCTTCCTGTAGACGGCCCCCTCACTAACCATTCTAACCGTGGGCTGACGAAACCTGACAGTTGACCCTCTCATGCAAGGTGCGACGACGAAACCGACCCCCGCGCGCTGCCCCTGGCCCGCCTCGCCCGTGCCACCCGACAAGATGACGCGGATGCGGGCCTCCGTGGTGAAGACGTCGGACTGGGACATCCACGTCTCCTGCACGCGCAGAGCTCGAATGCCCCTATCAAACATCAGCGTCTCAAGCTCGACCTGTTTTGCCTGAGTGTACCCTTCGATCTTCCACGTGCCCATGATGGGCCACTCCTCGCGAACAGGATGCAAACGACGCCCTCGGATGGCAGACAAATGCGGCGTGGCCTCGCCAATGCACCAATCCCGATATGCAGGCAAAGGGAAACGCTGGAAATAATGCCGATCATGCAGGTTTCCCCAAACTGACCCTGAAGTGAAACGTGAAGTGAAACATCCTCGCTCACGCCCCGCTGGCAGTCCTATTCGGGGACCTTCCCCTTTAATTTCCCCTTGTGCTTGCCCTTCCCAAAACCTTTACTTGGGGCTCGCCCTAACTTGTCGGGCAATTTCTGAAGCTTCTTCGGGAACTCGGGAAAGCCGTCCTGGGTGAGCCACTCCTCCCAGCCAGCGCCGTAGCCTACCTTCAGAGCCCCATCCTGGATGGCCACCTTGACCGCGACTTCGGTACCAACCCAAACTTTCCCCTTCTCCGGGTCGGCCCAAACAGCTTCGCCTGCAGACCCCCACTCCTTCATCATAAACATAGTTCCGGAACGAGCGAATTCACGATCCTCTTCGACAAGCTCAGGTCTGCTTTGGCCCAAACCTGGTTTCCACCCACCGCGTCAAACGCCTTGCGAAGTGCTTGCACGGCCGAATCTCGATCGATCTTGCCCGGAACGTCGCGAACAAGAGTCCCCGAAAGTCCCCCTTCGTGTAGATTTCTTCCGCCTGAGGGGCGTATAGGTTCCAGGGCCTATCCTTCAACCACTCTTTAGCCTCCTCCTGGCCAAAGAGCGGATGGAGACCTCCGATGACCACAATGTTTTGCTGTTCCTGGCCCGCGGTGTCCTGGCGACCGTCCGCCTTCAGCTGGTAGACTTCAACCTCCAATTTTTGGATGTGATCCCATACCTCCGTGTTCACGGTCTGGGGGGCCCCATTGCTCTCCAGTTTCGCGATGCGCGTGTCCATCGTGTCCACCTGCTGCTGGATCGACTCGACGGCCGTCGTGACTGGGTCGAGCCTCTCTTTGGACTTCCTTTCGAGGATGCTCACCATGGCGTCGGTGATCGCCTTGATGGTGACAGATCCTGTAGATATGCCTCTGCCGGAATGTTCGGGGCCACCGACGAGGATATTTGATGAACCTCTGGGCGGGGCGGGGACAGGTCGAACTCATCCAGCACGTCCACTTTCATGGAGCGGGCTGAACAAGCGACGGCGAACGTCACGTGCGTGAGTTGCCCCAACTGGTGTCCCCGGCTCCCTCGTGCCAGCCATCGGAGAAAGATAAGGGTATAGGAACGGAATGTTGGAAAGGAAAGGAATTGGTTTGAACCAATTCCTTTCCTGCGCAATGCAAGGACCTCAGCTGCAGCCAAGACGCTTGCATCATGACCAGCGGCATGTGCGCGGCCCAGCGGGGGGGCCAGGGTCGTAATGAATAAGAAGAGGCGCCATAAAATCTGGGGAAATATCATGGCCCCCGCCATGATATCCACCCCCCCTAATCATCACCCCCTCTTTTCCGCCCCCGATACATGGCGGCGGGGGGCTGTTCAACCGGGAACCAGACACGATATCAACCTGGAGACCTCCGCTGGGCAAAACAAATGGCTTGAGCCAGGGGGGCTACGGACGGCTGGTGGGGATACTTTTTCGGTCGCGGCCGCAAGCGAAGAGGCAGGCGGCGGGAAGGGAGTCCGGGCCAACGGGCAAGCCTAATTGGCTACAGGAGGCGTACTAGCCGGCCGGCCCACTCACAAAGCAGCCGCGAAGCTGAGGGGGGTCTGACGGCGGGGGGCATCCTGGGAAGCTCATGCGCATGCACAGGACAAAATGTCGAGGAATTCGATGCCTGCCATGAGGCACGGCCCACACAGTGACAAGACGTGTACCTGAGCAACCGACTCCGTCGTTCTGAGTGGGGGCAGGTACGAGGCCCGTGGAGCGAGTCGTCGGTGGGGCGCCAGGCTCCAAACGCTCTAGACGACGTGTGCTAGCCAGGGAGGCTGAGCTGTCGCGGAACGTGGTGCAGCGCAACCTGCTGAAACTGGTGGGGATACGCGAAGCGTCAATGCGAAATTAAGGAGCGAGAAGCAAGCAGAAGGAACGGCACGCCGTAAATTCAACTCCGAAATCATCGGCAGCATCAGTGATACGTACGGACCGAGGCGGGGTTGACCAGGGAGGCCATCACCTCGTTCTTCCCTATTCCCTCGCGCTCTTCCCTCCTTCCGTCTGCCGTCCTCTCGCGCAAGTATAAGGGAACAGACGATGACATAAACATAACAACTCGCGGAGGTCCGCGCGGACCTCCGAATGTTGATGTCTATGTAATCGTTTGTTCCCCGATACCTACAGAAACAGAAAAAGGCGAGCCGCCCACCGGCTTCCCCGCGCGGCACATGATGGCGCGCGAGTCGCCGGCGTTGGCACAAATCACTTCGGCCTGCGCGGATCCAGCGCAGGCAGCGCTCTCTGCCCTTCGCCAGTCGAAGTGACCTTGCCCCCCTCCTCATCTCCACTCTCCTCCGCCGCCACACTCTTCTCCCCTTCTCCTCCTTCCTTCTTCTTCTACTCCTCCTCCTTCCTCCTCCTCCTCCTTCTCCTTCCTCCTACTCCTTTCTCCTCCTTCGTCCTCCTCCTCCCTCTCCTTCCTCCTTCCTCCTTCCTCCTTCCTCCTTCCTCCTTCCTCCTCCTCTCTTCTCCTTTCTTCTCCTCCTCCTCCTCCTCCTCCTCCTCCCCCTCCTCCTCCTCCCCCTCCTCAAACGTCCAAAAACACGCCCCTCCTCCTCGGAGACAGCCGGCAGCAGCACCTGGATGCCAGACCGCTGCCGCAGGCAGTGCGGCAGCAAGCCCTGGCGACGACCAGGAGGAGGAAAGCACCGGCCGCGGCCGCAGCCTACGGCCACGCACCGAGGCACGCAGAACCGGGCCCGGCCGACCCTGCCAGCGCTGCAGGAGACAGGGGGCACGACGCCTGGGCGAAGCTCAAGGGCAAGGAGGAGACGCGAGTGCGGCAGGCATGGGTGGCCGGGCAGCGGTGACGGGGGAGCTACACCGTCAATGCCTCGCTGTCCTGGGGCTCCGCTGCGTTTGAAGGGGCCCCGGGACACACAAGTAGATAGTCACAAATAGCAAGATTCCCTATAATTTCCAATACTTTTGGGCTTTTGTCTTCCCCCCCACTTCCCATATTTTCCCATGCTTTCCTGGGAGTCGACGATCAATTGTGTCTGTGTGCTTCCTTTCCCTCCTGGACACCGTCAATGCCTCGCTGCCCTGGGGCTCCGCTATGCTCCTGCTCGCTGGAGCATCTGGCACGCGCGTGCGGAGCTGCACCGTCCACACCACGCTTCGCGCTGGCTCCGCCGTGCTCCTGCTCTGAGCGAGCACCGCCTGAGGCGGCGGAGAGCTTGAGACATCAAGCCTACAAGCACGAGTTAGATCGGGCATGAAAAAAAACGCCCCTACCCTGGGTTACAAGTGCGTGGTCCGTAAACCTCCTGGGAGCTCCCAAAGGCCAGAGAGCCGCCAGGACGCCGCGCGACACGCGCGATATGCAGGGTTTACCCTGTGAGCCCACAGGAGGTTCAGCCCACAGCGCCTCGTAAACCAGGGTAAGGGCGTTTTTAACGCCCTTGACTACAAGCGGTCTTTGGACGAAAAATGAAAAATACTCGGACAACGCCCCCAAGTACTGGACAAAAACACACACAGAAAAGTCGTACCCGGACTGTTTTGTTTATGTTTGAGTATCCCCCCTGTCCAGGGACTGTTTTGTTTATGATTGAGTATCCCCCCTGTCCAGGGACAGGCCCGCCGCTGGGCGTGCCTCGGCGGTGCCCAGCGCTCGCGGGCGGTGGTGGCTGTCGTGGCAGTGTCGGTGGCTGCCGTGGTGGTGGTGGCCTACAGTCGGACTTCATTGGACAGTTGGACAGGACACGCGAGAGGACACAAGGCCCTTCCGAGCGTCACATTGCCATAGGGATGCAGGAGGCACGGGTCGCGAGACACAGGACACGAGGGTACCCTTGCCTTGGCAGGGCCGACCTGCCCATCCGGGCCGACTGTAGTGCGTGAGCAGATGGCAGCCCTGGCGGTAGCTCTGGTCGGGGACGCTGTGGTATCGTTGGGAGCGGCAGCAGCCGACCAGCCATAAATGGGGGAGCTGTGGTCCTTACCCCCATGGGGGAACCTATCGCACGCATTGACGATCTCTCGAAAAGGGTGTCGAAATCGATGGGTCCCCAAGGGGGTAAGGGCCACAGCTCCCCCAGTTGTGGCTGGCCTGAGCAGCAGCCGCCGCGGTGGCCAGAGGCTCAGACGCCGACAACGGCCGGTAGTAGCGGCCCGGCGCTGCCCACCCGGAGCTGGCAGCCGAGCTGCCGCCAGAATAGCCAGAACGACCCGGTGCGCCGAGCCCCCGGCCGTGCAGCAGGAAAGGCACGCGAGCGACAGCCGCGTCGCCCGGGCGGCCGCGAGTGTCAAGGGCGAGCGAGACGAGCTCGCCGCCACAAGAGGGCAACTCCCGCGTTTAGCGTTGTCGTCGCGGCGCGGGGCTGCAAGTCCATCGCGCTCCGAGGGTGCCCGCTGGTGCGAGCGGTCGTCACTCTGAGCGCGGGTAATGCCCGTGTCCGAGTGGATTACATAGGTTGCATGTCACCGCGTCGAGAATTGTGAGTTGCGACGCCCAGCTTGGCCTTCTCCAGCTCCCCGGTGTTCACGGGCTCCTCCTCCTCCTCCTCTTCCTCCTCCTCCTCCTTCCTACTATTCCCTCCTGTCTGTTTGCGCCATCCCTGTAAAGTATTCCGGTTAGGATGCGCCCACCTATCAACGCGACCAATGATGAAAAACTGACCTCCTCCTCCTCCTCATCCTGAACCCTCCCCCGTGGACAGAGCATCGCCGCGTCCTGTGACATCAAGACGCAGACGGCCGTGCACCTGCGGTCAAGATGGAATAATGCGCATCGAACGATTCGAAATTGTAGAGGTCTTACACAGCGAATGTTGGACAACATAGAATATGCGCTCGAATAGAGCGACTAAGGGGGAGCAGGGAGGGGAGAAAGCAGCAGCAGCATCAGCATCAGCAGCCCAACGGGGACGATGAGGATGGGGAGGGGGCGGGGGGAGGACAGGGGGCGATCAGCGAAAACAGGAGGAGGGGAGAGGGGGGGAAGAGGAGAGAAGGGCAGGAGAAGCGGGACGAGCAGGGGGAACTGGGACGTTCAGGGCGAACAGAGACTCGCAGGGCACAGAGGAGCGCGGAGCATGGGAAGCAGGAGGGAGGAGGGAGGAGGGAAGACAGAGAGTGGGGGGAGGAAGGGAGGAGGGCATGCCGATTGGAGCAGACCCCGAGTGCCCTACCCGCGCCCCTCGCAGGCGGGCCCGCTCCAGCACCGATTCGCGGCGCCGTGGCGGCCAGAACGCAGGAGAAGCGGGGGCGATACCCCAACTTCGCGCTTCGCGCTCCGCGACGCGCGAAGTACGAATAACTTCGCGCTCTCGCGCCGCCTCCCCAAAGGGAGAAGCGGGAGCCGAAGCGCGAAGCGCGAAGAAGTTCGCGCCCTCGAGGGCGCGAAACGCCCGCCTCACCCCTGGCCTGGACGCCCCGGGCAGCTCCGGCTCTCGCCTCCCGCCGGCGCGCCGCCTGCGCATGCCGGCTCCTGCCGTCGCGCCCCCGCCGCCCCCCAGCTCGGACGCCCTCGGCAGCTGCGGCCCTCGCCCTCGGCAGCTACGTACCCACACATGCGATACCCGCCCAAAGCGGAGGTGTGCTCGCCCACTCGGCGCGGACTCGACGGGGCGGCCCGGCGCGGGGCGACGGGCTTTTGCTGCGCGCGCAGGGGGGGACTGGCATAGGGGGAGGAGGAGGAGGAGGAGGAGGAGGAGGAGGAGGAGGAGGAGGAGGAGGAGGAGGAGGAGGAGGAGGATGAGAAGGAGGAGGAGGAGGAGGAGGAGGAGGAGGATGAGAAGGAGGGGGAGGAGGAGGAGGAGGAGGAGAAGAAGAAGAGGAGGAAGAGAGGGACGAGGAGGAGTTCCTGACCCGCGCAGCCCTGATGCCACCGCCAGTCGCGGCGACGCGGCGCCGAAAGCGCCCGGCGTGAGCCGGGCGTATGGCATAGGGGGGGATGCATCGACCTGGAATCGGCGATGCATCGCCGATGGATCGGCGATGGGCTTCCGATCGTGAATCCGCACCTTCCTGGGCAGGTGGGGGCTATCGGGACCCTATCGGCGATCAATGGGCGATTGGGGGTCGATGCATCCCCCCCTTTGCCTATCCCCTCCTATCGTTGCCCCTGAACAGTGCGAGGGCAGCGCCACTCGCGTGGCGCCCGCCCCGCCTGGCTGACCGTGAGGGCACCTCCCCCGCCGCCCACCCGCGCCTGCTGCAGCCCTCCTTGGCAAGGGCGCGGCGGCCTGCCCCCCGCGGGCTTGACCGGCCACGGCCTCGACGCGCCGCGTCGGAAGCTCATCACGGGCTCCGCAGGCACCGGGGCCGCGGCACGTGGGCGCGGCGAGGCAGCGGACCTCTACCCCTCTCCTCTGCTGCCCCCTCTTCCTCCTCTGCTCTCCTCCTCCTCCTCCTCCTCCTCCTCCTCCTCTCCTCTCCTCTCCTCTCCTCTCCTCTCCTCTCCTCTCCTCTCCTCTCCTCTCCTCTCCCTTTCTTCTCACCACCACCAACATCATCATCAACATCAACATCAACATCAACATCAACATCATCATCCTCATCATCATCATCATCATCATCATCATCATCATCATCCTCATCCTCCTCCTCCTCCTCCTCCTCCTCATCATCCTCATCCTCATCCTCATCCTCATCCTCATCGCCATCACCACAGTCACAACGATCGCATCGTCATCATCATCATCATCAGCAGCAGCACCAGCAGCACTAGCAGCATCAGCATCGGCATCATCAGCAGCATCACCATCAGCGTCATCATCATCAGCATCATCATCCGCATCGTCGTCATCATCATCATCATAGTGATGATGATGATGATCATCATCATCGCTGTAATTATACTCATCATCAACATCATCATCATCATCGTCATCATCATCACCTCCATCATGATCAACGTCGTCATCACCAGTCACAACAACAACAATCAGTTTAATGATGTTTGCTCTTACCTGCTCGCGTGCCATTCAACACGTATATACCAAACCCTCGATACCCGCCCTGCTCGCGTGCCATTCAACACGTATATCCCAAACCCTCGATACCCGTCCTCTTCCTCTTCGATCGTACTCCCTGGGGGTATACCTTCCTTACCTGCCGCGTGCAAGTGGTGCAGCCCCTAAAACAGGGGAGGAGAGGACGGATGGAAGGGGGAGGGGGAAGGATGGACCACGGGATTAGCAAGAAGGGGGCTAAGAGCAGAAAACACGAACAAATTCCGAAGAAGTCCCACGCGAGAGCACGATTTCTGCATAACATGTCAAGGAATCCCGCGCGAGAGCGCGATTTGGAATACGTTGTGAGGAAGTAGCAGGCGGGAGCCATTGTTGTTGCAACTCGGGTGCCAAGGGCCTCATTGTTTGGTGACCCTCCGCCATTTTAGAAACCAGGGTACAAGCCCCGTGAGGAGCACTTTAAACCTTACCATGTGCCCCCGAGGGGGGATCAACAATAATTAGTCGTCAGGGATGAGAACTCAACAACAACAACACCATCAACAAAAGGCAACACCCGCAACAACAACATCACCAACAGCAGCAACAACAATACCAACACACATAACACCAACCACACCAATAATGTTGAGACTGTTCGTTCTTACCTGCGCGTGCACTTTAACCCATATATTCCAAATCCTCGGTGCCCGCCTTTGTCTTCGAGCGTACCCCCTCTGGACGTATATCTTTCTTACCTGCCGCGCGTGATTGGTGCAGCCAAGGGAAGAGAAGACGGATGGGATGGGAGAGGGAAAAAGGATTGACCACGGGATTAGCAGGAAGGGGGGCTAGGAGCCGAAAACACGTGGCAGAACCAAACGGGCCCATCGGGTGGGTAGAGCCTAACGGGCGGGTCGGGAAGGCGGGTCAAGCGGCCAGGACGAGCAGGCGTGTTGCCGAAGCGTGGGTACTGCATGAATCGCGAAGGGAGCTCGAGCGATAGCGGCTTCCCAAGCTCATCGCGAGAACGGCCAAAGCGAGAGCGCGATTCCTGAGTGTCGAGGTCGCGGCGTCTGAACAAATTGCGGAGAAGTCCCATGCGGGATGACGATTCCTGCACACTTTGTCTAGACATCCCGCGCGAGAACACGATTTGGAATATAGTGTGAAGAAATATCAGGAGGGAACCGTTCTTGTTAAAACTCGGGGGCCAGGGGGCCAGTTTGGTGACCCCCGCATCCCCTTGGAAAAAACAAGGTGCAAGCCCCGGGAGGAGCACTTGCCTCGAAAAATACGATGCGCCACCGAGGGGGGATCAACTATACTTTTTTACAAGTAAGAACTCAAATTCAACAACAACAACAGCAAAAACAACACCACCGACAACACAACCACCACCACCACCAACAACAACAACACCACCAACACCACCACCGACAACAACAACACCAGCATCAACACCAACAGCAACACGAATCATTTTGAGACTGCTCGTTCTTATCTGCCAGCGTGCCACTCAACACGTATATCCCA
Organism: Prorocentrum cordatum; assembly: GCA_963575745.1. Taxonomy (NCBI): domain Eukaryota; class Dinophyceae; order Prorocentrales; family Prorocentraceae; genus Prorocentrum; species Prorocentrum cordatum. The sequence goes on from CAUYUJ010016943.1 coordinate 242,638, forward strand.
AACGCTCGATACCCGCCCTCTTCGTCTTCGATCGTATCCCATTGGGGGCATATCTTCCTTACCTGCAACGTGTATTTCGTGCAGCCCCTGAGGCAAGGGAAAAGAGAACGGATGGAAGGAAGTGGAAAGGGGGAAGGAGGAGGATGGAGCCCGAAAGGGAGTAACGAAAAAGGGTTCGGAGCAGAAAGCACGTGGCAGAACCAGGCGGGCAAATCGGGCGGAGGGACCTTAACGGGGGGTAAGGTAGGCGGGCCCAGGCGGCCAGGTCGACCAGGCGGGCTGCTGATGCGTGCGTCCTGCATGAATCGCGAGGAAGTCTCGAGCGATAGCGCGATTCCCAAATACATCGCGAGGACGCCCACATCGAGAGCGTGATTCCTGAGTCGAAAGCGCGACGTCTGAATAAATTGCGAGGGTGTCCCCCGCGGGAGCGCGATTCCTGCATACATTGTGGGGACATCCCGGGCGAAATCGCGATTTTGGAAGACATTCTAGGGACATGTCAGGCGGGAGCCGTTGTTGTTGTTTTGTGAACCGGGAACCAACAGCCCAATTCTGACACCCAAGACTGTCCCGGATAAAAAGCACGCTGCGAGCCCTGGAAGGGCACTTCAATTGAACAACATATAATGTGGCCCCGAGGGGGGGGGCGAGCAATAATTATTCTTCAGATATGAGAACGACAACAACACCAACAACAACAGCAACAACAGCATCAACACCAACAACAATCAGAGCAACTCCTTTTTCCCAACCCTCCTGCGTTGGGTTCTCGTTTCTGAATAGAGCAGCTGCGGTCGCGACTCCTCTCCTCTCCTCTCCCACCCCCTCCTCCTTTCCTCTTCCCCCTGCTTCCTACCTCCCTCGCTCCTGCGTGCCAATTTGTCTCCTACCTCACCATCCGTGGGGGGCTGCGATCTGCGAAACTGTCCCCACTTTCGAGGGCCGCTGGGGGGCCCAGCGGAGTGACGTCATACGCAGATTCAGATTAGACCTCGCCATCCCTGGGGGGCTGCGATCTGCGAAACTGTCGCCACTTTCGAGGGCTGCTGGGGGCCCAGCGGAATGGGGTCATACGCAGATTCGGATTAGACCTCGCCATCCCTGGGGGGCTGCGATCTGCGAAACTGTCGCCACTTTCGAGGGCTGCTGTGGGGCCCACCGGAGTGGGAGCATACGCAGATTCAGACTAGACCTCGCCATCACGGGGGGGGGGGGGTGCGATCTGCGAAACTGCCACCACTTCCGAAGGCTGCTGGGGGGCCCAGCGGAGTGGGGTCATGCACAGATTCAGATTCGACCTCGGCATCCTTGGGGGCTGCGAATCTGCGAAACTGTCACCACTGTCGAGGGCTGCTGGGGGAGGGGGGGGGCAGCGGAGTGGGGTCATGCGCAGATTCAGATTAGACCTCACCATCCCTGGGGGGCTGCGATCAGCGAAACTGTCACCACTTTCGAAGGTTGCTGGTGGGCCCAGCGGAGTGACGTCATACGCAGGTTCAGACTAGACCTCGCCATCCCTGGGGGGCTGCGATCTGCGAAAATGTCACCACTTTCGAAGGCTGCTGGGGGGCCCAGCGGAGTGACGTCATACGCAGGTTCAGACTAGACCTCGCCATCCCTGGGGGGCTGCGATCTGCGAAACTGTCGCCACTTTCGAGGGCTGCTGGGGGGCCCAGCGGAGTGGGGCCATACGCAGATTCAAAGTAGACCTCGCCATCCCGGGGGGGGGGGGTGGGGGGCGAGCTGCGAAACTGTACCACTTTCGAAGGCTGCTGGGGGGGGGCCCAGCGGAGCGACGTCATACGCAGATTCAAATTAGACCTCACCATCCGTGGGGGGCTGCGATTTGCGAAACTGTCGCCACTTTCGAAAGCTGCTGGGGGGCCCAGCGGAGTGACGTCATACGCAAATTCAGATTACCCCCCATTTCATCCTTCTCCTGCCCCTCGTTCCTGCCTCCGTTATTCTTCGAGCCTGGGGCCTCAATCCTCGTTCTTTCGATCGTTGTCCTGTGAGTCGTGCAACGCATGCGCATCCCATGTAGTTTGCGCGGCAATTCACCGCGTTTACACTGACGTTGTTCCTGCTAATGTTGGCCTACCCCTCTTGCCACTTGATGCGCATGGGTTGGGTACGTCGCAGGGTAATTTTACATTGTAGGTTGTAGGGACATGAATCGGACGAAAGCCTCGAAACGTCTTGGCCAGACGTTAATATCGATGCACACTCTCACTCCTCCCGGGGTGGGAGGGCGGGAACCGAAGACCGGCTATGGAGAGAGAGAGAGAGAGAGAGAGAAGGGGGGCAACTGTGAGAGGGAACTCCCGATGTAAAAACTCGCTGGGTCACTTAGCAGGTACACTGTGTCGTTAGACATCACCACGTGCAACAAGCCCAAGCTCAAACCGTTCAAAAACATATAGATCAACTCTTTTTTTTCACATTGCAGGGGCATGAATCTGACGAAATCTTCGAGGCGTGCTGGCCAGAAGTTAAAGTCGATGCGCACTCCCACTCCACCCCGAATTTCCCGAAGTCGGGAGCTCATTGGGGCTGGGTAAAGGGGGGGGGACATTTGTGGTGCCCGAGCGCAGCCGCGCTGGAGGCCGGGCGGATAAGTGGTTGTTGGGCGGGTATGGGCGCCCCCCTCAAGTTGGAAGTGGGGGTGGTCCGATCGCGAGTGCCGTTCATTTCGATTATGATATTTCCTACGTAGGTTTTTGAGATCATAAATTTCTATGCGGTAAGGCATCAAGCGAACTGGCTTTCTACACTGGGCTTTGAATTGGCACTGGTCTAACTCAGCAAGGCTAGCACGTGGCAGATTGGCAAGGGCCTGGATTTCTCGAGTATGCCAGAGACACGAGGTGAGCGGGTGCTCAAGAACTGCAGGAATCTTGAGCTGCTGGAAGAGGGCGAACAGTCCTATGACAGCTCGAGCGATGTCGCTGCCTGTCCTGATTTTGCCCGCGTCTGCCGCACTGAGCGATTTCCTGGGCAGGCTCCAGGGCCGGCCATGGGAACGGATCTTCGCCGCCCTGTCACGGGCCATCGAGAAGGTCTGGCATGAAGGCGCAAGAGCAGCAGCTAGACTGAAACCTCGCCGAGCCTCGCGCCTAATCGCGGCGAGCGCTCAGGGGTCGACGAGGTTCTACGGCGCTGGATCCTGCGCCGCACCCCAACTGCGGGTTCTGAATCCACGCTTTTCGCCAGCTCGTGAGATCCGTCTACCGCCGGCAAAAAAGTCCGCCACATAGCGGCCCTTCAGGCCGAAACGCTGAGCACTGGGCCGCACCTCGCGGCTGACGCGGAACGTCGGCCTCAGCTTGCAGCGCGCGCCTGCCATATCAGCATCCGATCGTGGAAACAGACCGGGTGGGCACGCCCCAGCATGATCTGCATCAGGTGCGCTTCGCAGGCCTCGCACAGGCGCCTCTGATCTGGGGGGGTGCGCTCGTGCTCGGCGCTCAGGCGGCTGCTGCGTTCGTGCCGATGCATGCCCCTCGCCTGGGCCCAGCGCCCGCGCCTTCGAATCTCCTCGAGCGCGCGGGCGCGCCTGACGTCGACGCCGGCGCCGGAGCGGCGCGGCCGGCGCGGCGCCAACCTTCCCGCGCCGACCTCTGCCGCCGCCACCTGAACAGCATCCGAGAATTCCAAGCAGGTAAACGCCCGCAGCCGCGCCTTTCCCCCGGCCCCCTGGAGCTGGGTAAAGAGCGGGCCCAGGCTGCGCAGGTAGCTCGAGTCCAGCAGACAACCTTCGTCGTAAGGGTTCGTCTTGCTCGGTTGTCCGCGAAGACGCAGGCTCCGTTGACCCCTTGAGAGGCAGCGTTCAGCGCGAAAGCCTCGGCCTGGCCCTGGATCAGGGGCTGGCGCGTGTCTGTCGGCGCCGCCCCCCGAAGGCCGAGGCCCCTGCGCACTCTGTCCTCATTCGCGGCCTGAGCCAAGTCTAGGGGCCAGGTGAAGCCGAAGCCCGCGGGCAGGACCGCCAGGTAGGGCCGAACCAGCGCGCCAGGAGGGGCATCCGCTGGGGCGCCGGCCACCTCCAGCCCATCGAGCACGCGCCTGGGGACGGCGGGCAGAAGTAGCGACCGAGGTCCTCGCGTGCGAGTATCCGGCGGATGCAGTCCTTGACGTCCGCGGTGGCCACGTAGACAGTGGAGGCGTCCAGCAGGCGGCGCCCCTCGGCTAGCCCGGCGGCAGCTCGACCTCGATGCGGCCAAAACCATCGCTGCTGAGGAGCTGCGCGCCAGGGCGCGCCCTGAAGAGGCCGTCCCTGACTCCAGATCCGCCATTTTGTAGCATTTCTGCCAATTTCAAATCGCGCCAGGGCCTCTGTGGGCGCCCTTGGGGCCTCTGCCGGCTGGGGCCTCTGCGGGCTGTCGGGGGCCTCAGTGGGCAACGCGTTGGGGCCTCCTGCGGGCGCGCTCGGGGCCTCTGCGGGCCGGGGCCTCTGTGGGCAGCGCGCGGGGGCCTCTGTGGGCGCGGTCGGGGCCTCTGTGGGCTGGGGCCTCTGTGGAACGGGGGGCCTCCGTGGGCTGCGCGTTGGGGCCTCCGCGGGCACGCTCGGGGCGGGAACTCGGGCTGTTGTGGGTTGTGTCGAAGGCGGGTTGCGTCGAGGGCCTCAGTGGGCAACGCGCCGGGGCCTCTGTGGGCGCGCTTGGGGTTTCTGTGGGCTGGGGTCTCTGTGGGCTGCGTCGAAGGCTTCGGTGGGCAGCGCGCCGGGGCTTCTGCGGGCGCGTTCGGGGCCTCTGCGGGCAGCGCGGGGGGGCCTCTGCGGGCGCGTTTGGGGCAAATGTGGGCTGTGCCGGAGGGCCCGTGGGCAGCGCGCTACGGCCCCTGCGGGCTTACTCTGGGCATCAGCGGGCTGCGCGCTGGGGGCCTCAATGAGCAGCGCGCCGGGGCCCCTGCGAGCGCGCTTGGAGCTTCTGTGGGCTGTGTCCGAAGGCCTCACTGAGCAGCGCGCTGGGGCTTCTGTGGTTCGGGGGCGGGTCTGGCCAAGTCGCGTCGGAGCACGCTGCGAGGGGGCGTCGAGCGGCGGCCCCCGTCGTCGCAGGTGGCCCCCCGGGCGCCGCCACTGAATCGCAGTCTCGGGCTACTGGCTCTCGAAGCACAGCTTGAGGAAGTAACGAACGGCAGCCCTTTGTCGTCGCGGCGTGGCCCGCGCCAAATTAATGACGAAGGCGTCTCGACCGAGAGCGCCATTCTTGAGTTCGGGGGCCTCCCTGGCAAGGGCCCCTGCGAATTCAAGTGAGGCAATATTGAACGGGGGCCCATGTCGTCGAATGTGGGCCCCCACCAATTTGACTGCGTCGCGAGGAAGTCTCGAGCGAGAGCGCCGTTCCCGAGTTCGGGGGCCTTCCTGGCCAGGGGAGGGGCTCTCGGGGTAAATCGCGTGGAAGCATCGAGCATGGGGCCTTTGTCGTCGCGGCTGGGCCCGCGCCGGTTCGGTCGAATTGCGAAGGGGTCTCGAGCGAGAGCGCCGTTCTTCAGTTCGGAGGCCTCTCTGGCCTGGGTGTCTCGAACTAAATTGCGAGGAAATATCGAGCGGGGGCCGTTGTTGTCGTAGCTGGGGTTCCAAGGGCCCACTTTGAAGGTCGAACCAACGCTCGAGCGGGAAGCTCGTTCGCAGAGGAAACGCAGCCGGCGTCGAGGCGAGAACGCCCGGAACAGTTTCCGGATACCAGCAATACTTATTATATGGCAACGAGTATTCAACAACAACAACAACAGAAACAACAGAAACAACAGAAACAACAACAACAACTACAACAACAACAACAACAACAACAACAACAACAACAACAACAACAACAACAACAACAACAACAACAACAACAACAACGCAAGGACACTCTCTCAGGCCACCCCGGCGGGGCCCGTGGGTGTGTCCTCGCCCCCGGGGCGAGCGCACTGCCCCAGGCCACGCGTTGCAGTTGTTGCCCCGGGGGGGGGGGAGCAACGCGCAACACCTCTGTCATACGCTAACGTAAATCTATATGTGTTTCCGAATCTCCGTTGGCTCCCTTACTGTTCCCCACGCACTCCTGTGTCCGAAAACCGACCACGCGCCAGCGAGGCCAGCTCCTCCTCCTCATAGGACTCCTATGGAATCGCGCAGGACCCTGTAAGGATCCTATGGGATCCCTACAGGACTCCTATGGAATCGTGCCGGACCCTGTAAGGATCCTATAGGATCCCTCTAGGGTTCCTATGGAAACGTGCAGGACCGTGTAAGGATCCTATAGGATCCCTCCAGGGTTCTTATGGAATCGTGCAGGACCCTGTAAGGATCCTATGGGATCCCTCTAGGGTTCCTATAGAATCGTGCAGGGCCCTGTAAGGATCCTATAAGATCCCTATAGGGTTCCGATGGAATCGTGCAGGACCCTGTAAGGATCCTAAGGAGGATCCCTCTACGGTTCCTATGGAATCGTGCAGGACCCTGTAAGGATCCTATAGGATCCCTCCAGGGTTCCTATGGAACCGTGCAAGACCCTGTGAGGATTCTATGGGATCCCTCTAGGATTCCTATTGAATCGTGCAGGACCCTGTAAGGATCCTATAGGTTCCTCCTCTATAGGACTCCTATGGAATCGTGCAGGACCCTGTAAGGTTCCTATAAGATCCCTCTACGGTTCCTATGGAATCGTGCAGGACCGAGCAGGACCCTGTAAGGATCCTATAGGATCCCTCCAGGGTTCCTATGGAATCGTGCAGGCTCCGTACGGATCTTGTAAGATCCCTATAGGGTCCCGATGGAATCCTGCAGGGCCTTGTAAGGATCCTATAGGACCCTTATGAAGGTTCCGATGGAATCCTGTAGGACCCTGTAAGGATCCTATAGGATCCCTATAAGGTTCCTATAGAATCGTGCAGGACCCTGTAAGGATCCTATGGGATCCCTCCAAGGTTCCTATGGAATCGTGAGGACCGTGTAAGGATCCGATAGGATCCCTCCAGGGCTCTTATGGAATCGTGCAGGACCCTGTAAGGATCCTATAGGATCCCTATAGGCTTCCCATAGAATCGTGCAGGACCCTGTAAGGATCCTATAGGATCCCTATAAGGTTCCAATGGGAACCTGTTGGGCCCTGTCAGGATCCTGGAGGATTCCTCTACGGTTCCTATGGAATCGTGCAGGTCCCTGTAAGGATCCTATAGGATCCCTCTGAGGTTCCGATGGAATCGTGCAAGACCCTGTAAGGATTCTATGGGATCCCTCTAGGATTCCTATTGAATCGTGCAGGACCCTGTAAGGATCCTATAGGTTCCTCCTTATAGTACTCCCATGGAATCATGCAGGACCTGTAAGGATACTATAGGATCCCTCTAGGGTTCCTATAGAATCGTGCAGGACCCCGGAAGGATCCTATAGGATCCCTATAGAGTTCCGATGGAATCCTGTTGGGCCCTGTGAGGATCCTCTCGGACCCCTATAGGGTTCCGATGGAATCCTGTAGGGCCCTGTAAGGATCCTATAAGACCCCTATAGGACTCTTATAGAATCGTGCAGGACCCTGTACGGATCCTATGGGATCCCTATAGGGTTCCTATGGGATCGTGCAGGGCCCTGTGAGGATCCTATAGGATCCCTATAGGGTCCCGATGGAATCGTGCAGGGCCCTGTAAGGATCCTATAAGATCCCTAGAGGGTTCCTATGGCAACCTGTTGGACCCTGTAAGGATCCTATAGGATCCCTCTAGGGTTCCTGTGGAATCGCGCAGGACCCTGAAAGGATCCTATAAGATCCCTCTAGGGTTCCGATGGAATCGTGCAGGACCCTGTAAGGATCCTATAGGATCCCACGAGGGTTCCTATGGAATCGTGCAGGACTCTGTAAGGATCCTATGGGATCCCTATAGGGTGTTCCTATGGAATCGTGCAGGGCCCTGTAAGGATCTTATAGGTTCCTCCTTATAGGACTCCGACGGAATCGTGCAGGACCCTGTAAGGATCCTATAGGTTCCTCCTTATAGGACTCCGATGGAGTCGTGCAGGACCCTGTAAGGATCCTATAGGATCCCTATAGGATTCGGATGGAACCGTGCAGGACCCTGTAAGGATCCTATAGGCTCCCTCTACGGTTCCGATGGAATCGTGCAGGGCCCTGCAGAGGGGTGTGCCAAAATGATCCTCGAGAGGGGTGTGCCATAATGAAGCCTCTGAGGAGCTCTCTGTGGAGCCAGGGCCACGATCCTCGAGATGGGTGTGCCGAAATAAAGCCTCGGTGGAGCTCCCTGTGGGGCCAGGGCCACGATCCGTGAGAGGGGCGCGCCGAAATCAAACTTCGGTGGAGCTCCCTGTGGGGCCAGGGCCACGATCCTCGAGAGGGGTGTGCCGAAATGGAGCCTCGGTGGAGCCCCTGGGGCTCCGCAGCAGTCCCGAAAGGACCTGCCAAGAAACGCCGCCGGGCCCTGCAGACCCCCGCAGCGGCCTGGCGAGGCCTCGTGGCGTTGCTCGGACCAGGGGCCCTGCAGTGCCCGTGCGTGGTGTTGCTCGGGGGGGGGGGTCGAGCAACGGGCCTCCAGTAGTGTCCTCGCGAACAACCACAACAAGAGCAACCGCAACAACAACCGCAATTGCAACCAACATCACAACAACCGCATCATCATCATCATCATCATCAACAACAGCAACAACAGCAACACTAACAACATCAGCGACATCACATTCATCAGCAGCATCATCATAATCATCATGATCATCAGCAGCAGCAGTATCATCGCCATCGTCATGGACATCGTCATCGTCAACATCGTCCTCGCCCTCGTCCTCGTCCTGATCCTCATCCTCATCCTCATCATTGTCGCCATCATCATCATCGTCGTCCTCCTCCTCCTCGCCATCGTCATCGTGACCATCATAAGCCCCCTCTTCGGCAGCAACGCCGTCGCCATCGCTCCTGCCAGAGGGGTACACGTCGGTCGGAAGAAGTAGGTAAGAACATGAAGTAGGAAGGCGGATTCAGTTGATTGGGTCCAGGAAGCAGGAAGGCGCTTGAAGTATATTGGGATCTGGGAGTCCAAAAATACCTACTTCCAACGACCGGCGGGCATCCTCGCCGCCCCCGGCCGCGCGGGGAGCACCCGACGGAGTCCGCCACGTGCGCGGTGGCGCTGCCCGGCGCGGCCTCGTCTTGCCGGCGCCTCGCGCCGCGGCCGGAGGCGCGGAGACCGAGGGGGAGGGCGCAGAGGCCGAGGGGGAGGGCGCGGAGGCCGCGGGGGAGGGGAGGAAGGGGGGGTGAGGGAAGGGGGGATCGGAGGGGGGGGGGGGGGGGGCGGAGGGGGGGCGGGAGCGGGGGGAGGCGCGGCAGGGAGGGGGGGGGGCAAGAAGGCGGGGAGGGGGGAGATCGGGGAGGGGAGGAGAGGGGGGGGGGGAAGGGCAGGGGGGGGGGGGGGGAATGGGAGGCCAGGAGGACGGAGAGGAGGAGCGAGGGGCAGGAAGCCCGCGGTGGGCCCGAGGTGCCCCAGAGACGCCTCCGCCCAGCAAGGGCCTCGGAAGGCCACGTCGACACCTTTCGCGCGGGGCGCGGCCAGCGAAAGTGGCCCCAAAAACAAGGGTTGGCCGAAGGGGAAGGATGCAAAGGCAAACTTGGAAAGGCATCCTTACTATCTGTGTTGACTGTGAGCGAAAGGGCGGCGTCCTGCGACCTCGGGGCCCGCAGTGGAGCTCTGGCCAAAAGCGATACCTGCGGGGACAGCAGCGCTGCCATGCGGCGCAGGACCACGCCCCAGAGGCGGAAGCCTGGCAGCTGGGGATATCACCTGGAGCAGAGGAAAGAGAACTACGCACATACAACGATTCTGGCCAGGCCCATCTGGAGCCAAGAATCGGTGGATACGCTCTCCTGCCTGGACCAGGAAGGTAGATGCACCGGTCCTGGGCCAAGGATGGGCCTAGCCAGGATCGGTGCCTGTGCACAACCTGCTTCGCCCGATGCCACGGCCCAGAAGCGGAAGCCTGGCAGCACAAAGGCACGCGGGAGCGATGGAACCTCCACCCGAGGCTCGGAAAATCCCATCCACGCGCGGAAGCTTTTATCACCACGGTCGCCCGGAGCGAGGGTCGGGGGCGGCCAAGGAGGGCGTCCCAGAGGGGGGGGGGGGGGGCGCAAATCGTGGCCGGCGGCACGTGCGCGGCCCGGGGGGGTGCGGGGGGACGTGTTGAAATAAGATGGGGCGCCATAGAATCTGGGGAGATATCGTGGCCCCCGCCATGATATCCCCCCCCCCTTGTCATCACCCCCCTCTTTAGACGAGCGCGTTCCACTGCTCGCAAAGTCACTACTCGCAAATGGCCTGGATCCCCCGCGGGGGACCTACGATAAACGACAGAAAAGCAGACATGTGCTCTTCGGACCTTTGCGAGTAGGCGATCTGCGAGTCGTGGAGCGCGCTCGGTGATCCCGGCCGCACGGAGGCGAGGGGGCCGCACCCTGCGGCTCGGAGGCATGCCGGGAGAGGCGAGCTCTGGCCACGCCGGGAGACCAGAGGAGGCACGCGGGCCCAGGGCGCCTTCGGGAGGGAGCAAGTGCTCCGAGAGAACAGCCCGACGACTCTGAAGGGCGGTCCTCGGAGAAACTTTTTACATGGGAGAACAGAGCAACAGAAGAACTCGCACTGCAGGGCCGGGCCTAAACGGTGTTTCGGCGATTTCGTGGGCCGTTTTCGTTTCTGTCGTTTTGCGGCAAAGGCGAATTCAAGACAAAACGAGGGAAAACGGAAACAAAACAAAAACGAAAAACACCGTTTAAGTTCAGTATTGTCGCACTGACAGAATTTCTCGGAGGTCTGCGGGGAGTTCTGGGACTGGCGCGGAGCGCGCCAGGGGCAGCGCCGGAGGCGCCGCCAGGTGGGCCCAGCGCCGAGCCAAGAAATGCGCACGGAACGACGAACAAATGCATGTGTTCATGCAGTTACAGCCAACCCGTACACGAACTTATGAGAATACGCGGTAAGGATGCAAGGGTCTTGAAAGGCCATGTCGACACCTTGCGAGCGGGGCGCGGCCAGCGAGTGTGGCCAAGGATGGACCGAGGAGGCAAGGATGCAAGGGCACCCTTGGGAAGGGTCCATCCTTACTACAGTGGAGACCAGTCCACAAGAGACCTTCCACAAGACACCCAAACCTGAGACCTCAGGGCGCCCATTGATTTTGGGCGTGGGAACGTCACGCTTTCCATCGCAAAACCATCGAAACCCAAGAAACCCAGGGGGGCACCTTGGAGGCAGGCGGGGTGTTTCTTAGCATGCGGGTTGACTGCATTCCTCCTTCGAGTTTAGGAGTCGCGGTGCCCAGGCTCCGTCCAAGGATGGGCAGGGGGAACGGGCAGAGGAGCAGCAGGAGCAGCGGCGGGGTCCCGAGGAGCGGGCGGAGGGGGGAGGAGGGAGCGGACCAGAGGGAGGCGGGCGGGGAGAGGGGAAGCGGAGGCCCCTCCCCCTACCCCACCATCGCCCATCCGCCCTTCCACCCATCCTCCCTCCCACTCATCCCTTCCTCTCTCCTCCTGCTCCCGCTCCATTGCTCCCGCTCCATTTCAACCTCATCCTCCCCCTTATCTCCCTCATTCTCCTCCCCACGCTCATACGTATCCTTATGATCCCCCATCAATGCCCATCGCCGGCAAAATGCCTCATGAGCGCCATCTTCATCATTGCCTGCGTGGCTTCCTCTCTGGTCAGGGGGCCCTTATCTTTTGCCTGGGACGGGCAATAAAAGAACGATACAGCGGCACGCAAGAGAAGGACGGACTCGAAGATTCCCGAGCGGCTCGGTCATCCTGATCCTCCCGCTCCTCAGCGAAGGCCCCAAGTGGATTATATGGCCATGCACAAGTAGGCGCGTGGGTACAGAGGATCCGCCACCGTGCCCCCTGGCACGTTTTGTGGCGTCTGGTAGGGTTTCTCTTATCTTTGAAGGGGCCCTGGGACACACAAATCCGCCGGCCCCCTTGTGGGGCCACCAGGCGGTAGGCCCGTGATTCGCAGTTTCCTGTACAAGTCGTAGGTTGTAGTTTCCAGTGTTGCAGTTCTGCTTCTTGCTGGTTACTGTAAACTTGTTGACTTTATTGCTGGTTACTGTAACTAGTTGATTGCCGCGCCTGAGGGGGGGGAGGCCCAACCGGCTTTTTGCACCCCCTGGGGCGTTGTCTGAATTGCTGGGGGGGCTCGAAATCGACACCCCTCACGCAGATCCGCGGGGCAGGGTCCAAAAACACAAGGGATTTGCCACATTTCTGAAAGTCGGTGCCACCCCTCACGCAGATCCGCGGGGTCAGGGTCCAAAAACACATGGGATTTGCCACATTTCTGAAATTCGGTGCCACCCCTCACGCAGATCCGCGGGGTCAGGGTTCAAAAACACAGGGGATTTGCCACATTTCTGAAATTCGGTGCCACCCCTCACGCAGATCCGCGGGGTCAGGGTCCAAAAACAGGGG
>CAUYUJ010016944.1:0-17500 GCA_963575745.1 Prorocentrum cordatum
ATACGTACGTCGATCGAGAACTCGACATCCTGACTCTGCAGATGGATCCAATCGACAACGTCGAGCCGCTCTTGGCCGCAGCAGGGAAGAAATGGTTGAGGTACTATGGGCGACCTCGAAAGACTACGGGGCCGCGCGAGCACAAGGGCGTGCCTCAGACCACCCAAGGCAACAGTGGGGAGGCTGCATACTGCAGGGAGAGATTCAAGCAAATGGCCAGCTTGTTGGACGATGCGGGCGAGCGTCCTCCTGTCAGGGCCGACCTTGGCATGATTGACGACTTCACCGAGGAGCAGCTGAAGGAGGTCATGTTCAACGACAAGAAGATGCAAAAGGCGAAGGTTGAGGCGCTGCTCTCGGGGTACCTCGGCGAAAGCGACATCACCGCTGAGCTCGTGAATGAGACGCTCCAGCACGTCGAAAAGCTTGGGAAGTCGCAGAGTAAGCTGAAGGCTGATAAGGCGCTCGTGGGCAAAAAGCTAATCAAGGCGCCCTATGATTTCCAGGGCCGACGCGTCTACATCCCGGATGAGTTTGTCGAGCTCTTTCCTCCGCATCGGTTGGCGCGTTTGCATGCCTCGAGAACGTGCGAGAAGGAGCTTGCTGACCTGTTCATCGTGAATGCGTTGGACGACATGTCCGAACACATGGCGTTCCTCGCGGGCTTGGTGGGCGGCGTTCTAGCCGAGCCTCTTTTCTTGGAGAGCGGTGGCAAGAAGGGTGGCACTGTGGGGTTCCACCAGGCGATCTCGATCAAGCGCATGGTGCACATCACAGAGCCCTTCATGATGCAGCACTACGATATCTGCGTGGACATCCATTCGGTGATGTCGCTCGACGTCTGCAACTGGACTTTGGCGGATGAGGCGCAGATTGCTGCCCGCGTGGGCGCCGAGGTGCGTGCCGATCTTCGCAATAAGCGACAGCGTGAAGTCATCGCGTTCATGACCGAGGAGGAGAAGGTTGCCGAGGTCACTCATGTAAAACTTGAGCCTCCTAGAATCGGTAGTGGAATGAGGGGTGAGGATGATGGGAGATGATCAGGACAAGACGATGAAACGCACAGGAGGAAGAGACGACAACGATGGGCGGAGAAGAGAGAGCGATATGGAGAGAGACACCGAGGGACATAGAGAACAGGAGAATGAAATATCAAGAGAGATGAGGGGGGGCGAGAGAGAGAGATAGAGTGAGAGAGAGAGGGAAGAGCCTCCTGGAGTCCTCTAGAGGGCTCCAAAGGGTCCTCCTCCTCCTCCTCCTCCTCCTCCTCCTCCTCCTCCTCCCCCGCCCCCTATCCCTCCTCTTCCGACGCCTGCCAGGTCCTGGACTTCGTGACGAACCGTTTTTCCCTGAAGGACGCGCTGGGTCACGACTTCGTGTGCAAGCTGGATGTTAGCCAGTGCCGCACGGGAGTGTGCGCCGATTTCTAGAGGAGGATGAGGAGGAGAAGGAGGGGGATGGCGAGGAGGAGGAAGGGGAGGGGGAGAGGAGGGATGGGAGAAAGGAGAGGAAGGAGGAGATCGCTTCATGACTGAAGGATGGCAGGGTGGCGGTGGCGAGGAGGAGGCGGGGGGGGCGAGGAGCAGGGGAGGATATTGAGGGGGGCGGGAGGGTGGAAGGGGGGGGAGGGGGGCAACAAGGGGGGGGGGGATGAGAGGGCGGAAGATTGGCGTTTGTTGAGGAAGAGAGAGGTTTCGTTCAGCGTGATTTTTTGTCGCGGCGGCGCGGGGCTGAGATAGTGCGGCCCCCCCCACCCACTTCCCACCCACCCACTTCCCAACGAGGAGTGCGGCTCCTCCTCCTCCTCTTTCTCCTCCTCCTCCTCCTCCTCCTCTTTCTCCTCCTCCCCCTCCTCCTTCTCCCTCTCCTCCCCCCCCTCCTCCTCCTCCTTCTCCTCCTCCTGCGGGACAGGCCGACCCGGGGCATCTGCGCAGACTGGGGGCAGACCTCCTCCATCGCCACCCCCCCCTCCTCCTCCTCCTCCTCCTCGCCCTCATCCTCGCCCTCCCCGCCCACCCCCTCCTCCTCCTCTTCCTCCTCACCCCGCCCCCTCCTCCTCTTCCTCCAGCCCCCCTCCTCCCCTCGCCGCCTGTTGCGACGCCAGACGAGACGACGGTCTTCTGTTGGCGAAAAGGCATGCCACGTGACCACTCGGGGGCGCAGGGAAGGGGCGTCAGGAATGGTTGCCGGACACTTTGCTCTCAACACTCGCCAGCGCTGCGGGACGTTGAGAATTGAGAGGATTGCGGGGCACTTTGCTCTCAACACTCGCGGGCGCTTCGGGAGGTCGAGAGCGTTGCCGGACACTTTGCTCTCAACGCTCGCCGGCGCTGCAGGGCGTTGAGAGCGTTGCCGGACACTTTCTCTCAACGCTCGCCGGTGCCGGTGGACGTTGAGAGCGTTGCCGGACACTTTCTCTCAACACTCGCCGGCGCTGCGGGACGTTGAGAGCGTTGCCGGACACTTTCTCTCAACGCTCGCCGGCGCTGGTGAACGTCGAGAGCGTTGCCGGACACTTTGCTCTCAACACTCGCCGGCGTTGCTGGGCGTTGAGAGCGTTGCCGGACACTTTCTCTCAACGCTCGCCGGCGCTGGTGGCTGTTGATCCCATCACCAAGGAACCTTCTTAAAGCCAGGTCGAAGGCCTCAGCGGGGCCTTATCTTCGAAGATGGCTGTTGAGATATTCGAGGGAATTCCCTCGAATTTCTCAACATCCAGCGGCGCTGGGGGATGTTGAGAGCCTGGGGGGGATTCCCTCGAATTTCTCGCTGTGCATCCTCTGTAATGAAATCCTTATGAGACTGAGGCTGTTGAGAAAATCGAGGGAATTCCCTTGAATATCTCAACGTCCGCCGGCGCTGGCGGATGTTGAGATATTCAGGGAATTTCCCCGAATTTCTCAACAGCTGAGGGCTGCTCGACTTTAAGAAGGTTCCCTGCCTTAAGAAGGTTCCCTGTCTTTAAGAAGGTTCCCTTCGGCGGGGAAGAAATACTGCTCCCCCCAAATGTCCCCCCCCCCCCTCGGAACCGCCAGCCTCCTGTCCTGCCTCCTCTTCCTCCGTTCTTGTCCTCCTCTCCTCATGTCGTGATCGTCCCTCCTCCCCCGTTTTCCTGTTCGAGCCGTTCATTGACTCGGCGCAGCAGCCGCTGCGCTACTCGACCGCCCTCCGCCGACGCCCTGCTGCTACTCGAGGTGCAATGGGAGGCAAATCCACTGGTGGTGGGGCCACCAAGGGACGTGGACGTCCTTCGAGGGCGGCTCGGCAGAATGCCTTGGAGGATGTCGCTCGAGGTCCGCCTGCTGCGATCTCCGACCCAGCGAGCGTCGCGACTGGCCTGAACGCCGACGCGTGGATCAAGCACCGCGAGAACGTGGACGCGGTGTTGGCCCATGAGGTGTTCGAAGGCGTGGCCGAGTGCATGCCCCTGGAGATCGCTACCGAGGACGGCGCCGACAGCGGCTACATGGCCCCGTTCAACAAGGCGCAGGGCATGGCGGCTCTTTCCAAGACAGGACGTTACATGTGTGCGATCAATTTGCTTTGGGTCGACATTTACTACACGGCGTCGGCGGCGGTTCCGATCCTCTGGTCGTCAGTTGAGGAGATCCAGCAGGCCTACTTCTCCAAGCCGGCGGGCTTCATGAAGCTCCCAATCGAAATTGGCGTTTTCGACGGCCAGGTGGAGAGAGGCGAGTTCGGCGAGCTTGGCAAGTGGCCGCGCGTCTCCTCCGAGGAGGTCGTCATGGCGTGGTTCGCCGCAGTTGCGGCTGACATCCGCGAGAACAAGGGCCCGTCGATCATCAGGAAGTGGTTAAGCCACATGCTCTCGACACCAGCAGCGTTCTTTACTGTGAAGGGCGACATGGCCTGGTTCACTGAGCAGCGCAGGGAAGACATGGCCACGAACATCACCCTGGCGCGGACGACTGTGCAGAGAATATTTGACATCAACAACCGCCGGATGCAGATCGGATCGAGGGCCACGCCCCAGCAAGTCCACGCCCTCTACGATGCGAACCTGAAGACTTCAGAACAGTCGGAGAAGATCGCCATCACCTTCGCGGAGCGGGCATTCACTTTATGGGACAGGGCGTTGTCGAAGCCCGCAATCCAGGAGGTCGTCCTCGCACAAGAGTCGCTCAGGCAGAAATCGCTCTTCGCCCACTCCACGAAGCTCACCTTGCTTGTCCAGAAGGCCAGGACTGACGAGAACATCGAGTTTGTCTTCCAGCTCCTGCATGACCAGTACCTCTCAGGCAATCTTCATGCTGATATGATGGGCACGCAAGCCTTGGAGGGCAAGCAGGTGGGGAGTCATGGGAAAGGCCTGGTTGACGTGTGGGTATACAAGCGGAGTCTGAGAAACTATTTCCTGGACGAGTTCATGCCGAACAAGTCGTTCCCCCACGAGATCAAGGCGACCATTCGGGGGGTTTGCACTGACTTCAAGAGCTTCCGTTCCAAAGTCGGCTATCGCAACTCGACGACGTTGCCGGACTTGTCGTGGAAGGCTGGTTGGGATCAGAGCGCGGAGTTGATGCTTGGCTTAATCGAGGACTTTTCCCCGCCCCACCCCCAGGATCTTTTAACCCGCTGCCTAGCGAGGAATCCGACCCACGAGCGTGAAACCATACACGGTGCATGGAAACATATGCACGAGAGAACAATCAGCTCTCTCGCGCATACGCGGGGGGGGGGAGGAGGAGGAGAAGGGGAGGGGAATGAGATGAGGAGCGGATGAAGGGGGAAGATTTCGGAACGAGAACCCAACTCCACGACGTGATTCAGTAACGATCGACCCGTGTCTGATTGCAGCCATCTTCAGAGGACAGCGTGTACCACACCAAGCACGACGATGCGATCCGCATTTGCGTCCGCGCATCCAAGACGCCCGAGGATGCCATGGAAGTCGGGTCCTTCAGCGAAGCTATCGATGATCTCAACAAGGCAATCGAGAAGGAGGAGCAGAAGCGACGAACTGAGGCCAGACCAGTTGATGATGCAGATAAGGACAAGGACAAGGACAAGACCAAGGATAAGAAAGACGCAGCTGCCACGAGCGCTGCGGACGTCATCATTGAGCGCATCCAGATCATGTCCGGAGGGCAGCAGCTCGACGACGAGAAGGTGCAGCTGGTCAGGTCTAAGGAGCACGAGGCTTTGAGGCTCTTCGAGTCGAACATCGCTATCGAAATCATGCCGAACTCCGAGAAGAAGATAGTTGATGCCCTGAACAGGACGGCGGCAGGGAAATTCCGAGGTGTTCCTGGCAAAAGCTACGTCGGCATCATCTTTGACCCTGCGCTGCTGGGCGAGCCCGTCACCGCGCCGCACGCCAGGATCAACGCCGTCCCACTGCCGCTGCTGAAGGTTCGAGCCATCTCCTCCTCCTCCTCCTTTGTGTCCCCCTCCTTCCTCCTCCTCCTCCTCCTTCTCCTCCTCCTTCTCCTCCTCCCCCCCCTCCTCCTCCTCCTCCTCCTCCTCCCCGTCCTCCTCCTTCTCCAACTCCTCCTCCTTCCCCTCCTGCAACCCCCATCCACCGCGTTTTTTTTCTGACGTGGGGTGAACCTTCCCCCCAAAAAAACGTCTGCCTCCAGGCCCGCCTACCTGCCCCCTCCCCCACCCTCCAACCACGCATGCCGACCCCGAGCATGCGTCCTGAGCGGGGGGATTGTTCTCGCTTTGCGAATCTCCGCAAGCGGAGGGCCAAGGTCAGGCCCACGAAAAGAACGACAGTGGCCCTTCGCGCGTACTATGAGCCGAACGCCCCAGAACCCAGGGAGAGGAGATGAGGTGGAGGAGAGGGCGGTGAGAGATGGGGGGGAGAGAGCGGTGGAGAGGGAGGGGGTGAGAAGGTTTTTGAGCAAGGTGTCAAAGCCGCTCGCGCCCAATCGAGGGCAAGTGGATTTTGGCGTTCCAAAGCCCGATCAAGACTACACGTAGATCTTGATGTATAATGCGTGCGTGTGTTCGCACTCCCTTCAGATGCTGATTCGCGGCGTCATGCGGACGCGTGACAACCAGGACGAGCTTGCGCCGGGTGACATGTTTTTCTTCTTCGACAACACCCTCCATTACAATCAGGAGAAGATGATGAAGTGTTTCCTCACTGCCGGAGGTGAACAGCTAGAGTCGAAAGAAGTGAAGAAGATCTATATCACCATCGACGAGGACTCCCTGCGGTCTCGGAAGGGCCTTGTCAGGCAGGGTGCGAGCTTCGACCAGATCGAGGTGTTGTCACTCGTGACCTCTTCCGACATCCACGCCGAGTTGAAGATGAACCCTCGCAAGCACTTCCCAGGGACGAACCTCGGCAACAAGATCGGCGACGTGTTGATGCCAGATATCGACAACATGTGGAAGACGACGTGCAAGGAGAAGATCATCATCCACGGAAGTTTCCGCATTGCGTGCGGGAATCGGACCCCTGGCGAAGACAAAGACACCGCGCCTGGTCGTGGGCAGAGGCGCACCACTCCGGATACTATCGAGCCAGTGTTTTGGCATGGGAGGTCTTTGAAGTTGTACGAAGAACTGATCTTCTCGTACGACCTCAAGGCCATCATCGATTTCACGCCAGGCGATGGTACACTGCTGAACGCCTGCGCCCGCCGCCGCTTGCCCTACATGTGCTTCGGCCTCAGCGAGTGCCACAACAACCTGCTGAAGCAGCGGGCCATCACCTCGCTCCTCGAGTCCTGCACGGTTGAGGGGGAGGCCGGTTGTTGTAGTAAACGAAATGTGTCAATAAGTATCCAATGGTCGATCGATCATCGATTCGTCGAGCGTAGACCGATCGACATATCATTAATCAGATCATGTGTTCTTCGACCGTAAGTCGATCGATCGGTAGGGGTCGATCGATCGGTCGATGTGATCTGTCGTCAGTGCGGTTGGGGTTCGATGGATCATCGGGGCGATGGCCCCAGCGCAACGCAATCTTAGTAGCCCTAGTCGCAATCCATGCCGATCGATCGGTCAGGACCTCTACGACCCGAAGATCGCCGCCATGATGAGGAACTCGCAGGTGCCCAAACCTCCTCCGCACAAGAAGCTGAGGACGGCAGGCGATGATCCGAAACCTGCTTGCACGCCTGCTAGCAGCAGTGGCTCCGGGGGCACCGCCATGGACGACTTCGAGAAGAAGCTCGAGGCGCCCCGCGCCGAGAAGGGCGGCGGCGAGGGCAAGGAGGGCGGCGGCGCGGGTGCATCATCAGCAGCGGCAGGAGGTGACGGTGGCGACTAGATGCGTCGAGGAGATGAACGTGCAGCTACTGGTATCGCGAACTGCGCAGGTCGGCGCAGTCAGATGCTGGTGGCAAATTTTTGAGCCTGATGGGGGATGAGGAGGAGGAGGAGAAGAAGGAGGACGAGGAGGACGAGGAGGAGGAGGAGAGGATGAGGAGGAGGAGAGGATGATGAGGAGGATTGGGGGGAGGAGGATGGTGGAGGGGAATGGCGGATGAGGGGGGCTGGTTGGTGCAGCCTCCTCCTCCTCCTCCTCCTCCTCCTCCTCCTCCTCCTCCTCTCAGCCCTCTTCGGAAAGGGGAGGGGAGGAGATGGCGCTGCGTGCGCCGGGGACGCTGAGTGCGTCGTGCAGGCTCTAGACGCGCTTGGCCAGGTTATTCTGATGCAATGCCACGGTCGGCCAAGCATCTAAGTTGATTTCCCTCCCTCTCCCCCTTCCTGTCTCAATATTCTCTCACCCTTCCTCACGCTCGCGCTCTTTCGTGGCTGGCGGGATGCTGCGGTGCAACGACGATGCGACCGTTCTGTCGAGCCTGGGACATCGAACGCTCTCTGCTGCTGCCCCCTTCCCCAAAAAAACACATGCCCTGCGGCAACTACATGGCCGCGTGCGTGTTCCTAGCTGTCCTGAGGCCAACGGGGGCCAGAATTGATTTGGCATGTTATCGACCTACGTTTTATGGGCGTCAAACGTGAGAACCCGAATAATTTTCTCAGTGGCCCTGGGGTCTAATCCTGAGGCAGGATGTCATAACAGACTCGGTATCGATGATAGATCCCCCCCCCCTCTCCATGTTACGTCGCACCTCCAACTCCCTCCTGCCTCCTCCCTTCGCCAAGACGTCGCCAGATCCACTCGTGTTTGAGATGAGACGAATATTGGAGAGTAGGAGAGAAAGAGACGAAATAATGATGACTATGATATGGCGAATTGTGTTTCGTTGTTTTGAGCTCTGTCGCTTTTGCGCACCGTAGCGAAGCCGTCGGGCTCAGCGCTCTCGCCGACCATCCTGGCTAAGAGCAGTCCCACAGCGAGGAGCAGCCCCGCGGCCAAACTCAGCCCCATGGGTTCAACGCGCAGCCCTGTGGCCAAAAAGAATGCCCGTCCCAGCGACACCAAAATCCCTGTTAAGAAGAAGCGTGAAGTTGGCAAGCCAGCGTGTGCTCTGAGGCGTCCTGCTCGTGCGAAGGCAACGCTCACTGCAGCTCAGATGGTGTCCCCGAGCCCCTCTGATGCTCTCGGTGGCAGCGTTCAAGGTGCACCGCGCGGGAGGGACAACTTGCGCTTGGCATCCGATTGTAGTGGTTGGTGTACGGAAATAATGGCCGCGAGTCGTGCCACTACGCTCCCTGTTGTGCATGTGTTCGCATGCGACAACAACCGCAGCATCCGGAAGTTCATCAACGTCTACCATGCGCCGTGCAAGATCTTCCACGACCTCGTAACCCGCACCATGCTGGAGACGCCTGGTGACATGGACTGCTACGTTGGCGGATTCCCGTGTCAGCCTTTCAGCATCTCGGGATCTCACCAGGGACTCGACGATCGAGCGGGTCGTGGACATATCATATTCCACTTGTTGCAGTACATCTCCGAGAAGAAACCAGTGACATTCATCCTCGAAAATGTCCCAGGTTTGGCGACAATGTTTCCAGACACGTTGGCCTCCATTGTGCAGTACTTGCGGGAGCTTCGTGATAGTGATGGCGAGTTCATGTACGAGGTTCATTGGAAGGTGTTAGACACGTCAGTGCATGGGGGCCTTCCTCAACATCGGCCAAGGTTGTACATCGTCGGGGCTTTGCGCAAGCACATGTGCGAGCCTTTTCAGTGGCCAGCCCCCTCTGCAAAGGTCCTCAACTTATCTGATGTCTTGGACGATGCGAGTGGAAGCTTGGGCGAGATCGAGACCTTGCCCGACCACAAGCGCAACAACGTCATGGCAGGTATGTTGAAAATGGCCGAGGCGGGCCTGGATCCGACGACGTCAGATGCGATCATCAACATCGGTGGAACGAAGCCTGAGTACATGGTGGAGCGTTGCCCCTGCCTCACGAGGACCCGATGCGCCGACCTTGCTTTCTACAGCACCAAGAGGCTCAGGACCCTTACTGTCAATGAGATGATGGCGCTGCAAGGAGTCAAGCCTGAGCTGTTCCAGGGCTGGGGGGAGGTGCTGAGTGCTCGCATCATGGGCGGTATTGTCGGGAATGCGATGTCCAAGTCTGTGCTTCAGCGGGTGATGATCAAGTTGTTTTACTGCGTGGGTATGCCAGTCCGCGCTGATTCGGAGTGGTCGTGAACCTGTCTGCTTGGTAGCGCCGCTCGAGCTGCTGCGAGCCAGGACTTAGAGGCGGAGAAGGCTTGGCGGGAGAATGAGGGGGAGCATGATGTGGAGGATTATGAGGGGGAAAATGATGAGGATAAGGAGGATGATGATGATGATGAGGATGAGGGGGAGGTGGTGGAGGAGGAGGAGGAGTGGCACAATCGAAAGGGATGACGATGACGAGGACGAGGACACAATACTGGTGATGAGGAGGGCAGGAGGGAGGTAGGGCCAGGAGGAAGACCGCTGAAGCGTGCATGCGCATTTCCGAGACTAGGGCATCAGGCTCGACGCAATTAGCCTCCAATTTCCGTAATTCTTCTTCTGTATTGCTAGATGGCGCTGCACTGCGGCTGTGCTGCGCTGCGGCTTAGCGTCGGAACACCAATGTAACCCCGTCCGACCTGGGCCACGCAACTTCCAAATTTCTTCCATCCTCCATGCCCCCCTTTCCAATTGACTGCTTTCCACCTCTCCGCCGACCGTGGCATCCCGACCCGCCAACTCCAACGTCCAAATTTCTAATCCCCGATGAACGTCCGAACTCCTCAACCACCATCTGCCCAAATCAACGCCCTTCCAACCTCGAAGCCCTCTGACGTTCAAACCCCTCGCTCGCCACCCAACCGCTGGTCCGCCCGCTCGCCCACTCGCCACGGCCACCCGTCGCTGGTGCGCTCAGTCCGCTCGCTTTCTTCTCGTCGCGCCCTCCTCCTTGGTTGTCCCCCTCCTCTTTGATATCCTGTTGCTCTTCCTTATTCTCCCACTTCTTCTCTCTTTCGTTATGTTCCTACTTCCTCCTCCTTCTCCTCCTCCTCTGGCTGACTGACTGACTGTCTGACTCCGCGCCCCCGCCCCCCCCCCCCCCTTCCTTCTCACCTTCCTCCTCCTCCTCCTCCTTCTCCTCCTCCTCCTCCAAATGGTCTTCGATGTCACCTTCTTCCTTTGCCCGCCGGAGAACAACGGCGGTGAGATCCTTGCATATGGCCAGGATCTCACAGCTGACGTTTTTTGGGGGCAAGGACACCAATAGTACAACATTAGTGCGACGCGAACGTCGGACGCACGTGGCCCTCCCTGCACGGCGCAGCGCACAGACGCGGCAGGACGCGGCAAGGCCGCAGGACGCTGCGGTGCCGCTAGATCACTGCCTCCTCCTCATCATTCATCCTTATCCTCATCCTCATCCTCATCCCCATCATCTCCTCATCCTCATGTCATGATGCAGGGAAGCGCCCTGCAGCGAGATCGCTGCGCAGGCTGCGGGCTCGCGCCTGCCTTCAGGCGTTGAGCGTCGAGAGCAAAAACATCAAGGGCAAAAGATGGCTCACTGGTCAGAGACCACATCGGCGCAGGCCCGCCGCCGAGTCACGCAGCTCAGCTGCGGCCCCTGCCCCTGCTGCAGGGGCGTCGTCCATCCTGTGCGGTTGGTTGCATCAGCGGCGGGCGCGGGAGAGTGCGAGAGCTGTTCGTGGGATCTCAAAAGTCCCACGAACGTATCTCGCCTCGCCCCCCCAGCCCACCGCCGATTCATTCGGCAGCGTTGCGTCCGCGCCGCCGGGATGTGCCTCGCGCCCTGGCGCCTCCGCCTGGCGGGGGCGCGCGGCGATAGCATGGTGGCCATGGGCCACCGCTGGCGATGGAGGGGCGCGACGCGCGGCGCCAGAGGCGCCGCTAGAAGAGGCTCAGCCAAAATGGCGCCCATCTACATCATTTGTGAGGGGGGGGGCGAGGAGGGGGGCCACCAATGAGGAAGGGGAGGGGGAGGAGGAGAAGGATGAGGAGGAGAAGGGAGAACAAGAGGCGGGAGAGGAGGGGGAGGAGAGGGGGGACCGCGCAACCTTCCAATCGACACCCAGGAGGGGGATGGTTTCGTCTTCTGGTGGCATGTCTGGCACCCTGGGCGGGCGCAACTTTCCAATCCACGCCCAGGAGGCCTGCGCAACCTTCCAGCCCACCTCCTCCTCGTCCTTCTTCTCCTCCTCCTTCCCCCTCCTCCACTCCTCCCCCACCCCTCCTCCACCTTCTCCTCCACCTCCTCCTCCACCTGACCTCCACCCCTCACCATCTGGTTTCTCCACCTCCACCTCCTCCCTCCACGCTGCCGCCTGCTTCCTTCCCCTCGCTCGCCCCGCGGCGGCGCGCGCGCCTGCAGCAGGCGCGGCACGACGTGGACCGCCACGAACTGGCGCAGCCCGCCTGCCTCCGCCGCCGCCCCGCGCGATGGGGGGCTTTGAGGCGTTTTTTTTTTTTGTTTTGTTTTTGTCTTGTTGGTTTTTGAGTTCGAGTGTAATTCACGTCGCTGCGACTGGAACCAATTCGAAATCCTGGTCAGACCGCAACGTGCCCATCATCATCGGGGGGAACAGTAGGTCGATGAGGAGCTCCCTGAGGAGCGGGAGGATCAGGAGGAGGTGGAGGAGGAGGAGAAGGAGGATAATGATGAGGAGCAAGAGCAGGAAACACAGGAGCAGGACCAGGAGAAGCCACAGGAGGAGCAAGAGGCGAAAGAGGAGAAGGAAAAGGATGATGATGACGCGGAGGAGGAGCAGGGATGACCCCCCGTCCCAGCCAGGGGGGATCACGCCGAGGGCGCTGGTAGTTTGCGTTCGTCGTGGCCCCCCCTCCCCCTCCGCTGCTGCTGCTGATCGCGGCTGGGAAAACTACCGCTCTCAGAAGGGGCGCCTCGTCACCGCCTCACTCCCTGGTAACTCAGGGGGTACCGCCCGGGCGCAGCTCGAAAAACTAGACTCGCGAGGGCTGTAGCGGAGGAGGGCGCCACTGGCGAGCCGATTTTTTTTGGTGGAGGGGGGCGGGGGAGGAGGTTCAGGGGGGGGAGGAGGAGGAGGGGGAGGAGGAGGAGGAGGAGGAGGAGGAGGAGGAGGAGGAGGAGGAGGAAGGAGGAGGAAGATGAGTCGGAACACAAGGATGAGGAGGATGTAGAGGATGATGAGGAGGAGGACGGATGATGCTGATGAGGAGGAGGACGAGGAGGGCGAGGAGGACCAGGTGGATGAGGATGCCGAGGAAGAGGATATGAGGTGGACGAAGGAAAGACGACAGGAGGGCGAGGAGGCGCCGGAGATGGTGGATGATGAGGAGGAAGATAACGATAACGATGCGGAAGGGAAGGGTGATGCAACAGAAGATGGGGATGGGAATGAAGGTGCACAAGCAGCATGAATTTGCCTCCCCTTCGCCTCGCCCAAACCCCGCCTCCTCCTCCTCCTCCCCTCCCCATCATCCATCCTCCTCCTTCCCCCCCTCCTCCTCGCAGTGGCTCTGACTCTGCTAGCGGCGGCGCGCGTCGCGCCGCCGATGCAACTCGGGCAAGGGGAGGCGGGGCGAGGCGAAGGGGAGGCAAATTCATGCTGCTTTTGCACCTTCATTCCCATCCCCATCTTCTGTTGCATCACCCTTCCCTTCCGCATCGTTATCGTTATCTTCCTCCTCATCATCCACCATCTCCGGCGCCTCCTCGCCCTCCTGTCGTCTTTCCTTCGTCCACCTCATATCCTCGGCATCCTCATCCACCTGGTCCTCCTCATCGCCCTCCTCGTCCTCCTCCTCATCAGCATCATCCGTCCTCCTCCTCATCATCCTCTACATCCTCCTCATCCTTGTGTTCCGACTCATCTTCCTCCTCCTTCCCCTCCTCCTCCTCCTCCTCCTCCTCCTCCTCCTCCTCCTCCTCCTCCTCCTCCTCCTCCTCCTCCCCCCCCTCCTCCTCCCCCCCCCCCTGAACCTCCTCCCCCGCCCCCCTCCACCAAAAGAAATTGGCTCGCCAGTGGCGCCCTCCTCCGCCACAGCCCTCGCGAGTCTAGTTTTTCGAGCTGCGCCCGGGCGGTGCCCCCTGAATTACCAGGAAGTGAGGCGGTGACGAGGCGCCCCTTCTGAAGTTCTGAGAGCGGTAGTTTTCCCAGCCGCGATCAGCAGCAGCAGCGGAGGGGGAGGGGGGGCCACGACAAACGCAAACTACCAGCGCCCTCGGCGTGATCCCCCCTGGCTGGGGGGACGGGGGGTCATCCCTGCTCCTCCTCCTTCTTATTCTTCTTCTTTATTATCTTCGTCTTCTCACATCAGGAGGACTGCCGCCGCACTTTAGAACCCTGCTAAAGCTACTCCAGTAGTAGTAGTAGTAGTCGTAGTAGTAGTAGTGGTAGTAGTAGTAGTAGTAGTAGTAGTAGTAGTAGTAGTAGTAGTAGTAGTAGTAGTAGTAGTAGTAGTAGTAGTAGTAGTAGTAATAGTAGTAATAAGAATAACCTTGGTCGTAGAACTAGTAGTTCCCCAATCAGAGCTGCCTCTGTAGGGGTCCTCGCGGATTCATATGGTTAGGTTAGGTTTGCCGCCGATTTTCGCGGCACGCCCGGGTGCCCGGGTGCCCGGGTGCCCGGGGGTGCCCGGGTGCCCGCAGGGTGGCCGGGGGTGCCCGGGTGCCCGGGTGCCCGGGCGTGCCCGCGGGGGTGCCGGGGGGTGCCCGGGGGTGCCCAATAGCCCTATAGATAGCCCTAGAGCCCAACAGCCCAACAGCCCTATAGCCCTGCAACTCTATCGGACGTCAGGGGGTGAGATCGAAGTGAAACGGAGAGCCCCCCTACCGGGAAATCGGTTTCGGTTTCGTGTTCGTGCGGGCCGTGCGTGCGGGCGAGGCGAAACTGCGTGGGCGGGCGGGAAGAAAGTCTCCTCCGGCTGAGGCGCGGCCGGACCAAATGATTCCTTTCCAGGGGCCGGTGGTCCGCGGTGCCCCGCCGGTGTCCCGCCTCCGGCTGAGGCGCGGCCAGACCAAGCGATTCCTTTCCGGGGGCCGGTGGCCCGCGGTGTCCCGCCGGTGTCCCGCCGGTGTCCCGCCGGTGTCCCGTCGGTGCCCCGATGATGATGATGCTGATGATGATGATGAGGATGGTGATGCTGATAATAATGATGATGTCGATGATGTTGATGATGATGATGGTGGTGATAATGAGGGTGTCCTGATGATGATGATGTTGGCAATATTGATGATGATGGTGATGGTGGTGATGATGACGATGTCCTAATGATGATGGTGTTGATGATGATGTTGCCAAGGATGGTGATGATGGTGTCCCAATGTTGATGATGATGATGGTGTTGATGGTCCCGATGATGTTGATGATGAGATGATGAGGAGAAGTTGATGATGATGATAAAGATGATGGTGGTGTCCCAGTGATGATAATGAGGTTGAAGAAGATGCTGTTGATAATGATGGAGATGATGAAGGTGAGCCGGTGATGATGTTGATGATGGTAATGCCGATGATGGTGTCCCGATGGTGATGATGTTGATGATGAGGATGATGCTGAGGTGATGATGATGGTTTTGATGATGAGGGCCCGATGATGGTGATGCTGATGTTGATGATGATGGTGTTCCGATGATGGTGATGATGATGGCGATGCTGATGATGGTGACAATGATTGATGATGGTGTCCCGATGGTGATGATGATGATGCTGATGTCATTGATGATGATGATAGTGTCCCGATGACAATGATGTTGATGATGTTCATGCTGATGATGATGATGAAATGATGGTGGTGATGATTGTTGAGGTGTTCCGATGATGATGATGGTGTCCCAACGATGATGGGGTTGATGCTGATGATGGTGACGATGATGGTGACCCGATGATGATGATGGTGATGATGATGATGTTGATGATGATAGTGATGAGGTGATGATGATGGTGTACCAATGATGATGATGATGGTAATGGTTTTGCTGATGACGTTGATGACGATGATGTTGATGATGATGACGATGATGACGTTGAGTGTGAGATCGGTTGTGATATCGATAGCGAGATCGATAACGAGACCGAATGTGAGATCGATTGTGAAATCGATAGCGAGATCGATAGTGAGCTCGATTGTGAGATCGATAGACATATCGATTGTGAGATCGATCGAATGAAGTACTTCGAGTGAGATCGATTGTGAGATCGACAGCAAGAGATCGACCGAGCGAGACCGATAGTGAGATCGATTGTGAGATCGATATGGAGACCGATCAGGTGAGACCTTGGTTCACCCCCCCCTCCCCGAACCTCCTTATCACCCGAAGGGTGGTCGTATGGATAGCCCTATAGCTCTATAGCCATATAGCACAATAGCCCTATAGCCCTCTAGCCCTGATTGGGGTTTTCCTCCAGTATCATATTAGTAGTGGTAGTAGTAGTAGTAGTAGTAGTCGTAGTAGTAGTAGTAGTAGTAGTAGTAGTAGTAGTAGTAGTAGTAGTAGTAGTAGTAGTAGGAGTGGTAATACTGGTACTAGACAAATTAGTAGTGGAACATAGTAGTGGTAGCAGCAGAAAGAAGGAAAACTAGTAGTCGTCGCAGTAGTAGTAAACGTAGTAGTCGTAGTTACAGTAGCCGTAGTAGTAATGGTAATGGTCATCGTATTTTTAGAAGTAGTAGTAGTCGTCGGAATAGTAGTAGAAGGAGTAGTAGTCGTAGTACGGGCACAAGTAGTGGTAGTAGTCGGAGTAGTCTCAGTAGTAGTCGTAGTAGTAGCAGTAGTCGTAGCAGTAGTAGTTGCTCTAGTATCAGCGATAATAGTCGTAGTCGTGGCCGTAGTAGTAGTAGTAGTAGTGGGAGTAACCATAGTAGTAGTGGTAGTAGTAGTAGTAGTAGTAGTAGTAGTAGTAGTAGTAGTAGTAGTAGTAGTAGTTGGAGTAGTTGGAGTAGTAGCCGTAGTCGTGGTGGTAGTAGTAGTAGTAGTCGTCGCCGTAGTAGTAGTAGTAGTAGTAGTAGTAGTAGTAGTAGTAGTCGTAGTAGTTGTAGTAGTCGTAGTAGAAGTTGTGGATGTAGTAATAGTTGTAGCAGTAGTAGTAGTACAAGTAGTAGTAGTAGTAGTAGTAGTAGTAGTAGTAGTAGTAGTAGTAGTACTAGCAGTAGTACTTATAGTAGCAGCAGTGGTCAAAGTAGTGGTGGTGCTAGTGATAGTAGTCGTAGTAGTAGTAGTAGTAGTAGTAGTAGTAGTAGTAGTAGTAGTAGTGGTAGTGTAGTAGTAGTAGTAGTAGTAGTAGTAGTAGTAGTAGTAGTAGAGTAGTAGAGTAGTAGTAGTAGTAGTAGTAGTAGTAGTAGTAGTAGTAGTAGTAGTAGTAGTAGTAGTAGTAGTAGTAGTAGTAGTAGTAGTAGTAGTAGTAGTAGTAGTAGTAGTAGTAGTAGTAGTAGTAGTAGTAGTAGTCGTAGTAGTAGTAGTAGTAGTAGTAGTAGTAGTAGTAGTAGTAGTAGTCGAGGTCGTTGTTTTAGTCGTAGTTGCGATCGTAGTTGCAGTCCTCGTTGTAAGTGTGGTAGTGGTGAAAATAGCGGTAATGGTGGCAGTCGCAATAGTAATGTTGTTAGTGGTGGTGGTGATCGTAGCAGTGGTAGTGCTAGTCTCAGTGGCATTGGCAGTGGTAGGGGAGTGATCGTGGTAGAAATAAAGGTAGTGGTGGTGGTAGCAATAGTGGTAGCGGTGGTGGTCGTAGTAGCAACAGTGGCAGCACCGAGAGTACACACAATACATTAAGGGTTGTCCTCGGTAGCGTACTTTGGCACTGGTCTCGACGCGTTCTCGAGCCCGGACGTCGATCGCGAGCGTGCTGCATACCCGAGTTACGCGACGACGAAGACTATCGCCGATTTCGCCTTCGTGCAGAGTATTTGGAGGCCTCCCAGATGGGGTCTCAGCAGATGGGGTCGGAGGATCGCGACGCATCGCCAAAACATCGCCGACGCCTCGGCGGCGTCGACGATGCCTCGGCGACCGTGGAGCGAACCAAGCCGCATCGCTGATGCATCGGCCATGCGCGCGAGGCCTGGAAGATCGTGCGCTGCAAAGCCGCGCACCAGTTGCCACCGCGGCGAAGGGCCAGCTCTCCGCGGCAGGGAGCGGCGGCGGCGAGAGAGGGGGAG
>CAUYUJ010016944.1:22500-35000 GCA_963575745.1 Prorocentrum cordatum
GCTCAAACAAGACAGGCATGTTCTAAGAACATGTCGTGGAAACCACAAGAGGTTCGTAGAGCCTTGTCTGGTAGGGCTGTGGGTGAGCCAGGACGCTTCGCCACTGCTCGAGCTGCTCTGCACCACTCGTCACGTGGCAACGCCGAGAGACGGGCATGCCTCCCCTCCCACCCGCCACGTGGCCTCGCATGGGGGGGCGACACAATAGCCGTCCCCTCTGCTCGCCACGTGGCGACGCCTTGGGGCGCGAGACAGCAATCGACTGCACTCCGGGCGTGCCAGCGCCGCGGGAAGGAACACACACACATATATATGTATATATATACAGGACTGCAGAGGCGCTTCGCGCCATGCACCTTGGTCCTTGAAATTTGGACTGCAGGCGGAATGGCAGGAAGGTCAAGCCGACAATTTAGCGATGACTCCTGGTTGCCTTTTCCGGCATCGCTGCTATAATGATGTTATTCGTTATCCTTCCTCTATGTCTATTGTTCTGTATTTTCGCCAAACCCTGCGCATTCTCCCCATCCTCCTCAGCTCTTTTTTGCGGAGGATCCTCCTTGGAGAGCCTCTAGGGGCCTCACAAAAGTTGTTTCGGGCTTTCTGAAGGCCGTCTGGAGGCCTCCAGGGCGTATTCTGGGGGCCTCCGGGGGTTTCCTCGGGCCACCCTGCCTCCAACCGCCGTCTCCCTGAACGACCGAATCACGATTTGGAATTCTTCGGAGGGTGTCTTTGGGCCATCTTGGGCCGCCATGAGGCGCTCTGAAGGCCATCATGGACCCGTGTTGTGCCGTTTTGGGGCTCTCTTGGATTGCCTGGAAGCCTTTTCGGATGGTTGTGGGGCGATTTGGGAGCCTCCCAAGCGGCTTCGGACGCCCGGAAGACCGCCGTCTTGGAGCGTCGGGAAGCCGAAAAGAGGAGAACCCCAACATTCACCAACAACCCTCAGAAAATCAATGATTTTTGCCTCGGGGGGCCTTCTTGGGAGTGTTCTTGGAGGCCTCTGTGGGGCCGTCCTGGAGGCCTCTTGGGCCATCTTGAGGTCACGTCGGTCACTCTTGGAGCGCTGTTGTGCTGTCTTGGGGGTCTCTGGGACGTCTCCGATGACCCCCTGATCGCCCTAAGTGTGCTGGGAAAGCTTGGCAAAACGCCTTGCGAGGCCCAGTGGCCGCTTCGACGCCCGCCCGGAGGGCCCCAAAGCCCCAGGTCCCAGGAGTCCGTTTTTTTTTTGGGGGGGGATGGGTTTCCCCCCCGCCCGGGCTTATACAAATATAGGAGGAGGAATATATATATATATATATTATATATATATATATATGTATATATACATATATATATATATATATATACATATATATATAGAGATATATGGACGCCCTCCGCCCCAACACCCCCAAACCACCCCAAAACAAACAAAGCGCCAACTGATCGTGTTATCCTCATCCTTCTCCGTCTACTCCTCGTAATCCCGTCCTCCTCCTTCTCAGAAACTGAAAACGACTCTCTTGGGCTCATTTGAGGAGGGGTCACGTCTCTGAACGTAGGGGCCTGAAAACGCTGTTTGTTTCATGTGTTTCTGTTTTTTTCTGGTTTTTCTGATTTCTGGCAGAGACTAACGCAAGTTGGCTAGTCTCTCCCAGGAATCCGAAAAACCAGAAAAACCAGAAAAACATGAAAAACACAGCGTGTTCAGTCCCTCTACGCTAAGGGAGGAGGATTGTGAGAGGATACAGGAGTGATGCGAATGAGCGGAGGCCGAACCGTGTGAGTGTGCCGAGATTGACTTGGGGCCTTCGGTAGAGGCTCATCTGCGTGGTCACGGAACGTTTGAAGGGTGCGCCGAAGAAATTCCCCACGTTTCCCCTTCCATTCCAAACAACAGCATGGGTGAATGCAAGTGTTGCCTTTTGTGCAACATTGTAGCGTCACGACAGATCAGAAACAATATGCGTATCCGCGCACATCTCGCTCGGGCACTCCCGGTACGTTTGCCCAGCGTCTCGCAGCGCGGACAGCATTCCAACGATAAGCTTCACAGGTCATATGTGGCAAGCAAAAGGGCTGCGCATCGGCGTGCGCATCAGCTGCAGCAGATACTACTGCGCCCGGTTCAGTCAGAGGCCGAGCCCTCGCCCACGTGCGGGAAGGACCACTCGCCACCTGAAGCGGCGGCCGCGCCCTCGGCCATCGTCGCGGCGATATCCTGCGAGGAGACGTCGGCGGCTGGCGGGCGCGCTGGGGACAACAGGTCGATGCTCGAGCCGTGGGCCTCCCTCCCGCGCTCGATGATACTCTCCTTCATCGCCTGCGTGGCCCTCTCGCGCTCCCCCTCGTCCATGGTGGGCGCGTCGGGGCAAGCCAAGCGCTCGACGCCGCGCTTATGCGGCTGCGTCGAGGAGACGTCGATCACGCGGCTGTGAAAGGCCACCGCGCGATCGCAGAGGCTTTGCTGAACGGCGCGGCAGACATTCAGCTGCTCATCGATATCGCGCGTATCTTCGAGAACGGGGCACGAGGCGCTGGTCGGCTGACCAGCGGCCGCTCGCGGGAACCATTCGCCCCCCTGCCTGCCGTCCGGCGGCTGCGTGGCCACCTCTGGGAAGTTGCACATCGCGGGCGCGTCCTGGTCGAAGAGCGTGGGGCCACGGGCCGTCGATGACTGCCCGAGCTCCTTGCCCCGCGCTAACTTCTCCATGGCGGCCACGGCCCACCTCGCGCGCTGGCCGTAGTCGGATGGAACGCGAGTCTGGTCTTTCTTGAATGCCTTGAGGATGTCGTACGTCTCGGGCGTGGAGAGATCTGGCCTCGCGGCCACTGGCCACGGACAGCGAGGGGCTGGCTCCTTCGTCGCGGACGCCGCCCGAAAGTACACCCAGTTCGGCGACAGGAGCACGACGTGGGACCTCGCCATGTACGCCTCCACGTTGGCCATCTTGTAGCTGCACTGCTTTTTGCAGTCACTGAAGTCTCCCTGATGAAGTCACTGAATGTTACCTCTTCTTCTCCCTGCTGACGGACTTGACCGTCGCCTCGAACTCCTCGCTATACGGATTGACGCAGATCCGGCGGGACTGGTTCTGCTCGAAAGAGGCGCCGCCCCACCTGTGCAGCGCGCGGAAAACAACAAAAAACTAAGGACCGGGTAAACTTATTAACGTAATTTGGATGCGTTTAAACAATTTTGTTCCCTAGAAATGTATTTTCCCGCGCGCCGCCGCCTCGCCCGAAGCAGCGCGTCTTCCTCGGCGGGGTCGAGGAACGCCTTGATCTCGTCGGGGCCCCACTTGGCCAGCACGGCATCGTCTGCGATGGCGGGCTTGAACATGGCCCCAGGCTCCAAGCGCAGGAAGTCGATCTTCTTCGCCGCGATGACGCTCGGGCGGAGGTCAGAGCGGAGGTGCTTCTCAATCTGGTAGGCAGAAATAGCAAAGCCGATCGTTTTGGATGCTGTGGATTTGCCGACCCTGGACTCTCCGATCCACATGGCCCCATGGGCGTCGTGGCTCCCAAGGATGGGGGCGACGACGCGGTCGAACAGGAACGGGTCAAACCGCTTGAGAGTGACCGCCGAGCGCTCGAGTGTCCTCGCGCCGACAGTGCCCGACGCGTAGTTGCGGGGCGACTCCATGACGTCTGATGCCATCCATCCGAAGATCGGAGAGTTCTCGTCGTGAATCATCTCGTCGGTCCACTCTACGAACTGGTTTTTGCTGTTGGCCCTCGGGCCGTACTTCTCGATGCAACGGTAACCCGCCTGCCGCTTGTCCTTGTCATAAACGTCGGCCCCTGCGGCTGCGACAGTGGCCACGGACGGCCGGGCCCAATGGCGGATCTGTACTCTGCCCATCTTCTTGTCGGGCGAGTTTCCCCAGTGGAGAGTCAGCGCCGTGCCGGAGAGAAAGACCTCCTTCGCGATGTCCGTCCGCGCGGCCGTCTCGAACTTGATGCATTGCAAAGCGAACTGCCGACCGATGTCTTCCTTCGGCGAAGTGTGGGGATGCATTGTGAATTCGATCTCGCCAGGGTCCTTGTTCGGGCTGAACGGGCCTGGCAGCGCCATGTAATTGCCGCCGCACATGGCGCCCTAGACCTCAACAGTATCCAGTTGCTGCGCAGCCCCACCCCCAGCGCCACCCAGTCGACCAAATGCTTGAGATTCACAACGTTGTCAATGCACTGGGGGGGGGGGGGGGGGGCACGTCGCGGAGGCGAAACGCCGCGGGGGGATCCGACTGGAAACGCTCTGGTTCGGTGAGGAGCGTGTAGGGCTGCACGACCGCCATGTGCAGCCACGCGTTCTTGTTCTGGTCAGTCGCGGACTCGTCGCCGCCGAGGATCTCCCCCATCGACTTGATGCCGCCGGCAGTGGGGCTCGCCATTCCAGGCGGCGGGCGAAGTTGGGCGGTCGACGCTAATGCTAGAGCAACTGCGAAGCTCGAGCCTGGCCACACTGCTAAACTGATGCGAATGCTAGACCAGCTAAACGGGCGCCGAGTTGCTGCGGGGCAACGCTTGACCGCACTCGGCCCCTAAGGCGCGGTTGATGCTCACTGATTCTAGGTCGCCCAGCAGCGCTGAGCTCCCTCTAGGAGAGCGCCGTCGCGCTTGGAGCCCTTCCAGGGGACGCCCAACGGAACTGCGCCCCCTCAAGGAGAGCGTCGTCGCGCTTCGGGCCCTTTCCAGGGGGCGCCCAGCGGCGCTGAGTTCCCTCAAGGGGGGCGTCGTCGTGCTTGGACCCCCTCCAGGGGGCGCCCTGCGGCGCTGGCTCTGGCTCTGGTTATGGTTCTGGTTCTGGTTCTGGCTCTGGTTCTGGCTTTGGTTATGGTTCTGGTTCTGGTTTTGGTTATGATTCTGGTTCTGGTTCTGGTTCTGGTTCTGGTTCTGGTTCTGGTTCTGGTTCTGGCTCTGGTTCTGAGCTCCCTCAAGGGGGGCGTCGTCGCGCTTGGGGCCCTTCCAGGTGACGCCCAGCAGCGCTGAACTCCCTCAAGGGGGGCGTCGTCGCGCTTGGGGCCCTACCAGGGGACGCCCAGCGGAACTGCGCTCCCTCAAGGAGAGCGTCGTCGCGCTTCGGGCCCTTCCAGGGGACGCCCAGCGGCGCTGAACTCCCTCAACGGGAGCGTCGTCGTGCTTGGGCCCCTTCCAGGGGACGCCCAGAGTCGCTGGCTCTGGTTCTGTTTATTTCTGGTTCTGGTTATGGTTCGGGCTCTGGTTCTGCTTCTGGTTCTGGTTCTGACTCTGGTTCTGGTTATGCCTCTGGTTCTGGTTCTGGTTCTTGTTGTGGCTCTGGTTCTGGTTCTGGGCTCCCCCAAGGGGGGCGTCGTCGCGCTTGGTGCTCCTCCAGGTGACGCCCAACAATGCTGAGCTCTCCCAAGGGTGGCGTCGTCGCGCTTGGAGCCCTTCCAGGGGACGCCCAGCGGCGCTGAGCTCCCTCACGGGGAGCGTCGTCGCGCTTGGGGCCCCTCCAGGGGACGTCCAGCGGCGCCGAGCTCCGTCAAGGGAAACGCAAGTGTTTATGATTGTTTCTGCGTTGCGGCGGGTTTGCCGCTGACTTTTCTTCAGGCAGCGACGGCATTGAGCTCAGTATCTCCCGACAGGGGGAATCTGGTTTAATATCCCCCTATATTGACAGGGGCACCCTTTTCACCGCAGATGACGATGAGGAGGACGCCCCCATGCGGAGGAGCAGGAGGAGGAAGAGAATGATGATGAGGAAGATGCCCCCCCCATCCCCCCACTCCGTCGTTTGGGGGTGCTGGGGCTGTATATATATATATACATATATAGATATATGTATATATGTAGCAGTCGCTCGACTCGCCGCGTGGCAGCGCATCGGGGGGGCCCACACTTTCCACTGGATGCCCCGATGTTGAACGCTTCGGCGCGGATCGGCCGCACGGACACACTCAGAGTTCGCAAGTCTACGGCAAGCCTGCGCGGGCAGAGCGGCAGCGCCACGGGGCGAGAAGAAACCGCTCCACGCGACGCGCGACGCGGCAACGAGCGGGGGGCGACTCCGAACTACTACTTCTACTCTAGTCTACTCGTCGCGTGGCAACGCCGAGGGGCGACCAAGCCAATCCACACCTATTCGCCAGGTGGCACCGCCTGGGGGTGAAATAACACTCCAATCTACTCGCCACCTAACATCGCCTTGGGGGCGAACACAGATTCGGCTCTACTCCTAGCGTGGCAACGCCGCAGGGAGGAACATCTAGAATTCCACTTGACTCGCCGCGTGGCAACGCCACGGGGCGAAAAGACACTGCTCCACTCGACGCGCCACGCGGCAAGGCGCGGGGGGGGGGGGGGAAGGGGGGCGAACCAAAACTACTACTCTGCTCTACTCGTCACGTAGCAGTGCCGAGGGGCGGACAGACATACCAAGCAGCACCTCCTCGCCGCGCGGCAACGCCCGGGGGGTCGAACACAGAACACTCCGCTCGACTCGCCACGCGGCACCGCCTCGGGGGCAACACAAAACACTCGACTCCTAGCGTGGCAATACCGCGGGGCGGAAAATATACAATTTCGCTCGACTCGCCGCGCGGCGACACCTGGGGGGGTATCGTGATAAGCCGTGCGACGCGTACGTGAGCAATGGAAGGGAGCTGTCGAGAGCGGCTGTGCTCTCGCATCGTGTTCTTGCAGACGCTTGCCGGCATGGAGGCACCTGGAAGCACACGGCGAAGAACAAGACAACACACGAGGCCCTGCTTTTGAAAACTTCTGCCAGGATCGGCCGCACTGACAGACTCAGAGTTCTCAATTCTAGGGCAGGCCTGCGCGGTCGATGGGCGCGCGGAGCGACAACGCCAGGGGGCGGAACAGAAACTGGTCTCTTCGACACATCGCGCGGCAACGCGCGGGGGCGACACAACAGAAACTGCTTTGCCCTACTCGTCACGTGGCACCGCCGACGGACGGACAAACATAACAATCCTCTCTCTCCCACTGGCCACGTGAAACGCCTGGGGTTGGGGGGCGAACAAATAACACTCCACTCTACCCGCACGTGGCAAGGCACTGGGGGGCGAACCAATGCTACTCTGCTCCTGGCGTGGCAACGCCGTAAAAAAGGGAAACCACACCGTTCCAGTCGGCACGCGCGGCAGCGCCCAGGGCGGCGAAACAAGTAACTGCATGCCGCGGACAATCCAGTCGGACTTGATTGGAGAGGACACGCGAGAGGACACGAGACCCTTCCGGGGGCCACATTGCCATAGGAATGCGAGAAGGCATGGGCCGCGAGGCACAGGACACAAGGGTACCCTTAACTTGGCAGGGTCGACCTACTAATCCGGGCCGACTGTAAGGGTGACCCACCCCCTTCACCCCGTCTGCCTGACTATCCACGGGGTGTATGTGGGCTCCAATCGCCACAAGAGGCGCGGGGGGCGAACCTCGGGCGAACTTTTAGAATCACCCCTAGAGTTCGCATCGTCGATCTGATCTTCAGATCATGCACAGCTCCATGAGCAATCCTGGGTACTCATGTCCGCGATTTCTCTTGACATCTCCTCCTCCTCCTCCTCCTCCTCCTCCTCCTCCTCCTCCTCCCTCTCCTCGTCGCCGTCCTCCTCCTCCTCCTCCTTTTTTTCCTTCTCCCCCCCTCCTTATGTTCCTTCTCTGTTTGCCTTCCTCTCGTGCATATTCCTTCTCTTCTCTGTCTC
Organism: Prorocentrum cordatum; assembly: GCA_963575745.1. Lineage (NCBI taxonomy): Eukaryota > Dinophyceae > Prorocentrales > Prorocentraceae > Prorocentrum > Prorocentrum cordatum. Next base: position 30,174 of record CAUYUJ010016944.1, read on the forward strand.
CTCCTCCTCCTCCTCCTCCTCCTCATACTCCCCTCCCCTCCTTCCTCCCTCCGCACCCCACATGAACTGTTTGTTATCTCCGTCATTGTTTGCCACCCCCAAAAAGCAACCATGAATACTCGTACACGAAGAGTAGGTGACCAGCAATCACCGTTTAGTTTTACGCATCGAAGTTGAAAGGTCCGAAACTTCGATTTCTCTTGAAATCTCTTTCTCCTCCTCCTCCCTCGCCTCGTCGTCGTCCTCCTGTTCTCTGGACTCATGCCCACCCAACTCCCTCCAACAAACTCCAGGGGAAAGCTTCTCCAGATTAGTTTGGAGATGATTCAAGACCCATCCAGACATCCCAACGTCGATATCTCCAGGACCCCGGACTCGACTCATCATCCCAAGGGTGCGAGTCTCACTGGCGTAGGGTTGCGCCACTCGGCTTGCTCTCCAAGTGCAACGCCCATGCTGCGCGTGGAAAGGACTAAGTACCCTGCGAGACCGCGCCAGCAACCAAAACATCGTCCAACCGAGGCAACATCCTCGCTCGATCCAGAGAATTCTCGCTGGGCCCCGGAAGAGTTCCCCGCTCGCCCCCCCCCCTGGAAGTCCCCGCTCGCTCCCCAAAGATGATCGCCCGCTCGTCGCCTCTTCACCTCCTCCGGCGGGCCCCTGCATCATCAAACAGCTCGTGAACTCCCAGGATTAAGCACTGGCCGCCACTACTACTACTACTACCACCACCACTACTACTACTACTACTACTACTACTACTACTACTACTACTACTACTGCTGCTGCTGCTACTACTACTACTACTGCTGCTGCTACTACTACTACTACTACTACTACTACTACTACTACTACTACTACTACTACTACTACTACTGCTGCTACTGCTACTACTAATACGACGACGACTACTACTACAGCTACAACTACTACTTCTACTATTACTACTACTACCACCACCACCACCACCACCACCACCACCACCACCCACCCACCACCACCACCACACCACCACCACCACCACTACTACTACTACTACTTACTACTACTACTACTACTACTAACTACACTACTACTACGACTACGACTACGACTACGACTACTACTACTACTACTACTACTACTACTACTACTAATACTACTACGACTACTACGACGACGACTACTACTACTACTACTACTACTACTACTACTAGTACTACTACTACTAACTACTACTACTACTACTACTACTACTACTACTACTACTACGACTACCACTACTACTACTACTACTACTACTACTACTACTACTACGACTACTACTACGACTACTACTACTACTACTACTACTACTACTACGACTACTACTACTACTACTCCTACTACTACTACTACTACTACTACTACTACTACTACTACTACTACTACTACTACCCAGGGACCCAGGACCCGACGTCGACTTCGGAGCCGACGGCGTCGAAGTCGACGGCGTGGTCGCCATCGTCGCCGTCGCCGAGGGAGGGTCGTCGTCGTCGCCGCCGCTTTCAACAGAACGACGTGAACGTATAGGAACTGTTTGTGCGCTTTCGGCCACCAAGGGCCTCTGGCGTATGCCTAGGACCGTCAAACAAATTCTCCGTTCCTTGAGTGAAGAACTGCTCGTGGTGGCAGGACCCGAAGTGAACGTCGTTCGTCGACGTCGGCAGACGTCGACGTCGTCGTCGCCGCTGTCGTCGTCGTCGTCGGCGGCGAGGGGCCGCAGAAAGCGATGACAGGAGGAGGAGGAGGAGGAGGAGGAGGAGGAGGAGGAGAAGACGGAGGAGGAGGAGGAGGAGGAGGAGGAGAGGGAGGAGAAAAAAGAAAAGAGGCAAGTGAACAAAATATCGGAGGTTGGGGGGTGAGATCTCAGTGAAACGGAGACCCCCCAACGGGAAATCGGTTTCGGTTTCGTGTTCGTGTCGTCTGTGCGGCGAGGCGAAGCTGCGCGTGATCCTCCTGTAGCTAGGCCGAAGTAGAAGCGAAAGTCCGTTCTCGTCCGCCGGTGGCCAGGTTGGTGTCCCAGTTGGGCCGGGCGGTGTCCCGGGTGTCCCCGGTGTCACCCGTGGATCCGCCGGTGGCTGGGAGGCGTTCCAGTTGGGCCGGGCGGTGTCCCGGGTGTCCCGGGTGTCCTGGGCGTCCCGGCGCTAACGCATGTCGCTAATTTCATAATTCATTTTTTTCGGCACCTGCGGCGGGCTTTCTTATCCAATCCAGCTTATCTGATCCAATCCAGCTTGTCCAATCCAATCCATCTGATCTTATCCAACCCATATTGTCCCATCTTATCTTATCTTATCTTATCATACCCAATCCAATCCACACAACCCAATCCATCAATTCATTTGTTTCTGCGCCTGCGGCGGGCCAGTCCAATCCATCTGATCTTATCCAATCCACTTTTTCCAATCCAGCCCATCTTATATTGTCCAATCCATATTGTCCCATCCAATCCAATCCACCCAACCCAATCCATCAATTCATTTTTGTCGGCGCCTGCGGCGGGCTTTCTTATCCACTCCAACTAATCTTATCCAATCCATCTTGTCCAATCCAGGTCAGTCAGGGTGGGCATTTGACCCCAATCCCCCCCGACCTCCATATCGCCCGCAGAGCGGTCGTATAAGCAGGGAAATTCGACTTCCCGGGCTGACCGATCGGATAATTCCGGGTCTCGCGCGTCTGCCGACGGAATTTCGGGTGTCGAAGCAAATTTTTGATTTTTTCAAAGCGAATTCTGGGTTTCGCGGTTGATGACGATGCCGGGTTGTGGCCGAACGCATTTCGGGTTCGGAAGTAAGATGGCGACTCCAGGGTTGACAAGGGTTGGGCTCTCCACCAGGGACGGAAGAGGGACAGGAGGGACGAGGACGAGGGAGGAAGTGGGAAAGGGGGGAAAGGGATGACGGCGGGAGGGAGGAAGAACAGGAAAAGAAAGAGGAGGGAAGGGGGGAGAGACGATACGGATGGGTGGAGAAGGCAGGAACGGCCGGCGGGAGAGGGATGGTCTCGGAAGCAGCCGCGCCGCACAGAGGCAAGAACGGGGCATTTGGCCTTCTCTTAAATCCCCCTTCGACTGGCCGATCGGCGGCAGGGAGCGGCCGTCGTCGCCGCCGGCTGGCTGAGGAGCGGGGGGCGAGGAGGAAGGGATGGGGCCGACGCATCATCAGGGGGTCGTGGGCGCCGCTTCCTGGCAAGTCTCCTCCCTGCACCGAGCGTGGCCCAGCTGTGAACACGGCAGTGAGCGCTAACTTTTCTGCTCGGGCGCGCGCGGGCAGACGCGCGGCCCTGGTCGTCGCGCGAGTGCGGGTCCCGCGCGGCGCGCGTGCAGCGGGGCCCCACGGGCGTCCCGATAGCAAGCCCAGTGGTGCAGCCATGCAGCGAAAGCAGAAAGCCAAATCTACCGCTCAGGCCACTCGTGCCCCGCCTCGAACATCAAGCACGAAAGCTGTCGCCGGCGAGCAAGGCGACGCAGGGCGGAACGCAAATGCTCGGCGATGGCGCGGGGGGGTACCCGCCCCGACCAATTGGGCGCCAATGCCAACATCGTCCTGACCGCAACGAAGCAAGGCCGACGTCTGGGCGTCTCCCGAGCGCGCCTTGCGCGAGTGGGGAGATTCGCCGGGGCTTGAAAGCGCGACCCCAATTCTGAACGCTTGCGTTCTGATGAAGGACACAACAGTAACGAGCACGCTTTTAAATCGCGTTGGTCCAGAGCGCGGCCCGGGAGGCGCAGCCAATTCCTACAGCCCCCCAGAAGGCCGGCTCTCTCGACCCCGCCCACAAGTCTTTCCAGTGGACAATCGGAACCGTCTTGGGGATCCCCGGCTCGTTCTGCATGGCGAGGCTGCTGGGTGGTGCTACTGGTATTGGCGCTGGTGGGCCGCTGACCTGGCGCCGTCGACGCTGCTGTGCTGCTGGGGCGCGACGGCAAGGGTAACGGTGGTTGTCCGCGGGTGGGGCGCGCGTCGACGTCGCCGGGGGACTGGCTGGCGCCGCTGGCGCTGGCGGCGGTTGCTGCCGACGCAGCCGGGTGGCTGGTCAACGCGCGCAATGCTGGTGGCGGCGCGGGTTCGCGGGCCGGTGGGCGCATTGCCGTAGAACGGGGCGGCGCTACTGGCGCTAACATTTATCAGCTGGCGGGGCGTTGGGCGGCGCGGATAGAAGTCTGGTCGTTTATGTTTGTGTTCGTGGTCTTGGCTAGTGCTGCCGAAGCCTTGGCCGGCTCTGGCGACGTTGGCGCAGCGGTCAGCTGGCGGGGCATTGGTCGACGCCGATGGAAAAAAAAAACATGAATAATGCGACGATGGTGGCGGCGATCGTCGACGCTGCAGTGCGGGCCCACGCTGGTGGAGCGAGGGCGGCGGCGCGCCGTGTGTCGCCGCGCCGTTTGTCTTGAACGCGCCCGAGTGGACGTGGCCGACGCCGCGGCAAACCCGCGGCGTGCCCTGCGCCCCGCGCCAAAGCAGACGCAGCCGGCGCGGCGGCAAGCCGCGGCAAGCACACCGCGTCAGGACCGGAGTTTGCCCCGGTGGCCGCGGCGCTCTCCCAAAGACGCGAGGGCGCGCGTCGGAGCGAACGGCGCGGCGACAGATGTAGAACGCCACCGTACATTCTAGCGCTCGTTGTCTTGGCGAGGCGTCGGGCGAGTCGGCCAGGGCGTCGGATGGCGCCGCTGGCGCGGTGGCGACATCGAACCTGACTGGCCGCGGTCGGGACGGGGGCGAAAACGAGGGGGGGAGGGGCGGGGATGGGGGGGGGCGGGCGAGGGGAAATGGGGAGGGGCGGAGAAGGGGCGCGACAAGAGGG
>CAUYUJ010016944.1:45000-51732 GCA_963575745.1 Prorocentrum cordatum
ACGGAAGGCGAGGCGGAGGGAAAGAACGAGGATGCCGAGGAGGACGAGACGAGGAGGACACGATGTGATCTGGACTCTGAGCGCCCAAGCGCCGTCAGCGGGTCCAAATTCCTGGTGCCAGTGTCCTTGACAGGGCATGATGGTCGCATCTGCCCGTCGAGATTGGCGCTCAAGGTTAAGGCACATCACTGGAGAAACGAAGGCATGAGCTTGGGGCTTCGCAGCAGGTCGAGGACGAACTGGATTAGAACACCGCTTCTTCTTATTCGTCGTCGTCGTCCTCCTCCTCCTCCTCCTCCTCCTCCTCCTCCTCCTCTTCGTCATCTTCCTCCAAGGACCTCCCCTTATACCACCTACAAACCCTCGGAATCATTGGACAGACGCAGACCCGACTGAAGCCACACTCCTCCTCCTCCTCCTCCTCCTCCGCCTCCCCCTCCTCATCATCCTCCACAGATTCCTCCTCGGCGGGTGTCGAGCACTTAGTGATAGTGCTGCTGATGAAGATGATGATGATCATGGTGATTATGACGATGATGATGGTGATCATGTTGCTGTTGTTGGTGACTATGCTGTGGGTGATGATGGTGATGATGACGATGATAGGGATGGCGGTGATGACAATATGATGGGGACGATTAGGATGATGATGCTGATGGTAAGGATGCCGAGCATAAGTATGACGATGGTCATGATGATGATGCTGCTGGCGATGATGAGCATGATGAGTATGATGATGCAACAAATTATGATGCTGATGGCGATGGTGACGATGATGCTGGTGGTGGTGATGGTAATGGTGATGGTAATGATGATGACGACGATGATGATGACGATGATGATTCTGATGTTTATGAAGGAAATGCTGATGTTGCTGGTGGTGATGATGACGGTCGTGCAGATGATAATGCGGATCATGATGATGATGGTGATGATGAGTCTGATGGTGTGATGATGGTGGCGGCAATGATGATGAGAATGAGGATGACGATGCTGACGATGATGATGCTGATGATGCTGGTGTTGATGATGATGGTACTGATGATGATTATATTGTTGCTGGTGATGCTGATGGTATCGTCGTTGTTGTTGACAAAAAGATAATGATAATCATGATGATGCTGATGATGATGATGATGATGATTATGATGATGGGGAGGATGATGATGATGATGATGATGATGATGATGATGATGATGATGATGATGATGATGATGATGATGATGATGATGATGATGATGATGATGATGATGATGATAAGGAGGAGGAGGAGGAGGAGGAGGAGGAGGAGGAGGAGGAGGAGGAGGAGGAGGAGGAGGAGGGTGGCGAGGACGAGGAGGACGAGGAGCCTCCCTCCGACGCCTCATGCTTCTACCCCGCCTCCGCCTCCTCCTCCCCCTCAGGGGCCCTCTGGACCCAACAGGAACCAAGTGAAGCAAACCAGCCTAAGCCCTAGACACCAACAGACGTTCTACACCTGCAGGAACTTCACCCCAGTGACCTTCTAGACTTCCGAGCCACACGAGCCACAGGAGGCCAACTGGCACCCTCCTCTGTGGCAACAGGAGGAGGAGGAGGCGGAGGAGGAGAAGGAGGAGGAGGAGGAGGAGGAGGAGACGGAGGTGAGGCGGGTCGGGCGCCCCGCCTGGTCGACAGCTCGTCCCCCAGGCTGGCGGCCTGTGCGTGAATGGACCTCGGCGCCCTCCCGCTGCTTGTGCTGCCGCTCCAGGGGGCAGGATGGAGGAGGGAGGAGGAGGAGGAGGAGGAGGAGGAGGAGGAGGAGGAGGAGGAGGAGGAGGAGGAGGAGGAGGAGGAGGAGGAGGAGGGAGGAGGAGGAGAAGGAGTGAACGCATTCGAGGGGAGGACGGAGGAAGCGGGGAGGGCGAAAGCGGGGAGGTCGAGATTGGCGCGTCCGAGAAACATCCGACACACATCGTCCCTCTCCCTCCCATTCCCTGACCATGACATTGAGCCCCTTCCCCCCTCTCTTCGCAGAATCAGATTCGAAGTGCGCCCTCCGCCCGTGCACCCGGTGCACAAACGCGACAGTCGAGTGCGCGCGGCGCCCGGGCGAAGACAACACATTGAAAACCGCTCGCCCTCCGTCCGTGAAGATGCGGAAGCCTCCAACATCAGCATCGTCTGTTGAGAGTACCTACCGGCTCGCTGAAAGCACCAGGCCGCCCTACCGACACGTCTGGCGTTGTGAGGGGGGGGGCGTCAGATAGGTGGATGGGGCGGGAAGAGAAGGACTGAGAGGGGAGGAAAGAAGCGGAGGGAGGATGGGGGAGAGGAGGGAGATAGAGGCATGACAGGAGGGCTTGAGGCTGGCGGAAGAGAAACCAACGAAGAGAAGGATGAGGGGAGGAGCAGGAGAAATAGGAGCAGGAACGCCACAAGGAGTGTCACAATATGTGCTCAAAGTGGCGAGGGAGAGGATTGGGGGTGATGATGGGTAAGAGGAGGGTGAGAGGAGGAGAGGATCGGGGGCGCGCAAACATGGATTAGCGATCCATGGATTTGGCGCGTGGACGCCAAATCCATGGATCGGGGAAGGTGCCCTCCCCAAAATGCGGCCGGTGCCGCCTCGTTCGACGGCGGGAATCCGCGATTTCCCACAGAATCGGGACCCGTCGCTAATCCGCGCCCCCTTGATCCATGTTGGCGATCGCCTGGGAGGAGGGGGAGGAGATATTGATGGGGAGGAGGGGGAGGAGGAGGAGGAGGGGGGGAGAGGAGGGGGAGGAGGAGGAGGAGGAGGAGGAGGAGGGAGGAGGAGGAGGAGGAGGAGGAAAAAAAAGCAGGAGGAGGAGGAGGGGTGAGGAGGAGGACGAGGGGGAGGAGGGGGAGGAGAGATTGGTGGTGATCAGGAGGGGGAGGTCCTCTGCCCCTCCCCCAAGGGGGGGGGGGGGGGGGGTGGGGGGCAGGCCCCGGCCAGGTCCGCTCGGCGCCCGGCCTGAGCATGCCCTCCAGGCCCGCGTGGTGGCTGCGCGCGCGGAACTCGGGGACCGACAGCAGCGAGTAGAGGGTGCCTTCTGGAGCGGCCGTGGGCCGCTCGGGGGCGGGCGGAGGAGGAGGAGGAGGAGGAGGAGGAGGAGGAGGAGGAGGAGGAGGAGGAGGGGAGGGAGGGGAGGAGGAGGAGGGAGGAGGAGGGAGGAGGAGGAGGAGGAGGAGGTGGTGGTGGTGGTGGTGGTGGATGGTGGAGGTGGAGATTTGTGGGGGCGGGTGGAGCCGCACAGCTTACACGACATACTTGCACCGAACAGCTTGCAACGCATGCTTGACACCTGCACAAGGGTGCTTGCACCACATGGCTTGCACTGCATGACTTGCACCACGTAACTTGCACTGGCGCCACGTAGCTTGCAATACATCGTTCACACACCCGCAGTGAAGTGAGTTATTGGTTGGGGTCCACGCTGGCAAACATCCTCTCTCTCTATAGATATGTACGCCTGATTTGTTTTGGGCCTCTCGGCACCCTCAAGGAAAGCTAAAGAGGCTGGCGAGGTGATGAGGCGTTGCGGATCACGGCGAGGAGGAAACGCGGCAGGAGGAGCAGGACAAGTCGGACGAGAAAGGCAAAGAGAAGGAGGAGCAGCAAGAGAAGGATAGGAGGGAGGGTGAGAGGGAGAAGGATGAGGATGAGGATCGTCCAGGATAGTTCACGGCTGGGATCCCCTGAAGCAGAATTCGCAAACAAAGCGCGGCACAGAAACACAAACACACAAAAACAAAGCGCGCAACAAAAAGCTATGCCCAATTGTACACATTGGGGGAACACATGTTGTTGCACCATTTGTCGGCGCAGACTCCGTTGTGCTTCCATCGGGGGAAATGTGAATCAACATTGTTGTGTCACTTTTTGTTGTTGTTTTTTGTTGCGCGTGCTCCATGTTTGCGTTGTGCTGTTTGCACCGTTTTCCAACAATTGGTAATCGAGCTTTGTTTTGTTATCACGAGATCACACCTTTGAGATAGCCCATCGCGGACGTCAGCGAGGAGGAGGAGGAGGAGGAGGAGGAGGAGGAGGGGAAGGATGATGATGATGATGATGATGATGATGATGATGAGGAGGAGGAGGAGGAGGAGGAGGAGGAGGAGGAGGAGGAGGAAGACCCAGACGAGGAGGCGCAGCAGGAGAAGGAGGGAGGAGGGGAGCGAGAGAGAAGCAGCGTGTCTTTTCCGCTCTTGGCTGGTCGTCCACCACGTCGCGCGCTCGCCCGCGGCAGGGTACCGCCCGCGCCTGGCGGAGCACCCTCTGGAGAGTGCCCGTCGGCACCGAGAGGACGGCGTGCAGCGCAGAGGGGCCGAGCTTCGCACGACGCCCCGCGTCGGACATGCTCAGGGGGCCGAAGGGGGAAGGGAAACGGCTCAGGGCGAGGCATCGGCCTGGAATCGGCCATACCCTGCGGATAGCTTTAGGTCGGGCACGTCCTCCTACGGGTGGCTGTCTGGACGAAGGGTGCTCGAAGAAACAAAAACGTCGAAGGTAGCTCAAATATCGTCCCCAGACCATTCCTGGACTGTTGTTGAATACTCCTCCTGTAGAAGGACATGCCCAACTTACGGATAGCTCGGCCACATGCCCCCAACATCGAGACCCCATCATCCCTGGACAGGCGGGGCGCCCGAGCTCCGATCGGCGATGGATGAGCGATGGCGAGGGCGATGCCTCCGCCCGGGAGCCAATCCCCTCTCCTCGCTGGCGCCCGCGAGAGAGAGAGGCAGCGGACAAAAACCTGTCGGAATGCCTGGGGTGGAAGACAAGCACACGTGCACGTGCCGCACGGCAGCAGCCAGGCACCGTCGGCCCCTCAAAAAAATAGCCGTGGAACAGTGTCAGGGGGGCGTAAGACCTGGGTACAGGGGACTCGGAAATCCCCGACGAGGTCGTCAAAAAAATGACGAGGCCGAGCCTGCATTTTGACGAGGCCTCCCGCTGCAGACATCCCTCGAAACTCCTCCTCGTCAGAATCCGAGGCTCGGTCGTAAAAAAACGATGGCGAACCCGAGTCCTGGCAAACCCGGGTCTTACGCTCCCCCGACAGTGTCGGCGCGTGCGCGCGTGCGCGCGCGCGTGCGGGTGCCCGCGCCTTGGGCCGCCGCCGGCGACGCCCGACGACGAGCTCCCGCCCGCCGAGGGAAGGCGCACGGCCCCCGCTACCTGGTGGTGTGGCACGGGTGAGAGCAAAGGGGGGGCCACAGCGGGCGTCTCTCTCTCTCTCTCTCTTTTTTCTTCTCTCTCTCTCATACACACACATATATATAGTTATATACACTCATAACTTGTGTTAAGAAATTATTGGTTAAGAAATTGAGACCCAGCTTCGGTGAATTTCTTAACCCCGGTGCGAAACCCATCTTTCGCCCCCGAATTTCTTAACGAATCGGGTGTTGCCACGCGACCACCGGCACAGCCAACCAGCACGACCACCGAGAACCACCACCCAGCAAGACCACCCAGCACGACCACCCGGCACGACTTCCCAGCAGGACCACCCCCCAGCACGACCACCCAGCACGACCCCTGGGCACGACCACCCCCCAGTACGACCACCCAGCACGACCACCCAGCACGACCACCCAGCACGACCACCCGGCACGACCAGCCAGCGCGACCACCCAGCACGACCACCCAGCACGACCACCCTGCACGATTACCCAGCACGACCACCCAGCACGACCACCCAGCACGACCATCCAGCACGACCACCAGCACGACCACCCAGTACAACCACCCAGCACAATCCCCAGCACGACCACCCCCCAGCGCGATTACCCCCCAGGTGCGGAAGAGGTTGTGCTGGGGCAATGTGCTGTGGGGTTGTGCGACCGGCAGGGATTGTGCTGAGGGGTCGTGCTGAGGGGTTGTGCTGGGGGGTTGTGCTGGGGGGGTGTGCTGAGGGGTTGTGCCGGGGGTTTGTGCTGAGGGGTTGTGCTGGGGGGTTGTGCTGAGGGGTTGTGCTGAGGGGTTGTGCTGATCGGTAATGCAGGGGGGTTGTGCTGAGGGGTTGTGCTGAGGGGTTGTGCTGATAGGTTGTGCTGGGGGGTTGTGCTGAGGGGTTGTGCTGAGGGGTTGTGCTGGGGGGTGTGCTGAGGGGTTGTGCTGAGGGGTTGTGCTGGGGGGTTGTGCTGAGGGGTTGTGCTGAGGGGTTGTGCTGGGGGGTTGTGCTGAGGGGTTGTGCTGAGGGGTTGTGCTGAGGGTTTGTGGGGGGGTTGTGCTGAGGGGTTGTGGCTGAGGGGTCGTGCTGGAGGGGGTGTTGTGCTGAGGGGTTGTGCCGGGGGGTTGTCCTGAGGGGGTGTGCTGGGGGGTTGTGCTGAGGGGTTGTGCTGAGGGGTTGTGATGAGGTGTTGTGCTGGGGGCTGTGCTGAGGGGTTGTGCTGAGGGGTTGTGCTGATCGGTTGTGCTGGGGTGGTTGTGCTGAGGGGTTGTGCTGAGGAGTTGTGCTCGGGGGTTGTGCTGAGGGGTTGTGCTGAGGGTTTGTGCTGGGGGTCGTGCCGATGAATTGTGCTGGAGGGTCGTGCTGAGGGGTTGTGCTGAGGGGTTGTGCTGAGGTAGTTGTGCTGAGGTGTTTAGTGCTGGGGGGTTGTGCTGGAGGGGTTTGCTGGAGGCTGAGGGGTTTGTGCTGGGGGTTGTGCTGAGGGTTGTGCTGTGGGGGTTGTGCTAAGGGGTTGTGCTGAGGAGTTGTGCTGATGAGGTGTTGTGCCCGGGGGTTGTGCCGAGGGGTT
>CAUYUJ010016944.1:51832-89332 GCA_963575745.1 Prorocentrum cordatum
GATCGGTTGTGCCTGAGGGGTTGTGCTGAGGGGTTGTGCTGAGGTGTTGTGCTGGGAGGTTGTGCTGAGGGATTGTGCTGAGGGGTTGTGCTGATCGGTTGTGCTGGGGGGTTGTGCTGAGGGGTTGTGCTCGGGGGGTGTGCTGAGGGGTTGTGCTGAGGGGTTGTGCTGGGGGTGGTGCTGAGGGGTTGTGCTGGAGAGGGTTGTGCTGAGCACAACCCTTCCAGCACAACCCTCCAGCACAACCCTCTCCAGCGCCACCCCTCAGCACGATCCATCAGCACCACCCCCCAGCACAACCCCCTAGCACAACCCCCCTCCAGCACCACACACAACGATCAAACTTAAGAAATTGGTCCCAGCTTTTTCGATTTCCCTATTTTCGTTTAAGAAATTCTGAGACCCAGCTCAAAAAAGTGAGTTTCTTAACAGACGACATGAGTGTAGTTATATAGTTATATAGTTATATAGTTCTATATATATATGTATATACATATATATATATATATATATGTATATTCCTACTGTTGTAAGGCTGGGGATCCCGGAAAAAAGGCCCCCCCCCCCCCCCCCCCCCCCCGCACACCTAACGAATTTGTCCCACCCGGGCCTTTCGGCCAGCCCCCCAGACGACCTGGGATGACCTCAGGAGAGCCCCAGGGGTGCCCCGACGTTCCGGCAGACTCCCGAAACAACCCCCGAGAGCCCCACGACGGTCGACGACGATCCCAAAGGAGCCATCATACCCCCAAATTTCCCTCCAGGACGTTCCAAGAGGCCTCCGAGAGCACTCCCAAGAGGGCCCCAAGAGGCAAGATTCATTGAATTTCCGTTGGTTTGTTGTGGATTTGGAAGTTCTCCCCTTTTCGGCTTGCCAACGCTCCAAGACGGCCCACGAGGCCCCCCAGATCGCCCGAAGACGGCCCGACAGACCTCCAAGAGGACCCCAAACCGGCCCAAGAGGGCCCCGAGACAGTCCCGACAGGGCCCCAGGAGGCCCTAGGACCCCGAAGGGACCCCAGGAAGCCCCAAGAGTCTCAAAAGATCCTGCAAGGACCCCACAGAAGTACGATATCGCTTCAAAACGTTCCAAGAGGCCTCCAAGAGCACTCCCAAGAAGGCCCCACAAAGCAAAATTAATTGATTTCCCGTTGGCTTGTCAGTCTCCCTTTTCTGGCTTCCCGACGCTCCAAGACGGCCCACAAGGCCCCCAATATCGCTCTAACACGGCCCGACAGACCTCCAAGAGGGCCCCAAACTGGCCCAAGGGGGCCCCAAACCGGCCCAAGAGGGCCCCCAGACAGTCCCGAGCCCCAAGAGGTCCCAGGAGGTTCCCAAGAGGCCCCGAAGAGACCCCAAGAGGCCCCCAGGAAGCCCCAAGAGGTCCCCAAGAGTCCCCGAACGATCCTGCAAGGACCTCGCGGAAGTTCGGCAACGCCAAAAAAGGCCCCCAAGACAGACCCAAAACGGGCCAGGAGCCCGAACATGACCCTAAGACAGCCCAACGAAGAAAAATACGCGCTTCAGATGGGCCCAAGCCATAACGGGACTGCTCCACGTCCCACAGAGACCCTCAGAAGGCTCCAGGAGGCTCCAATAAGGTCCACGTGACGTTAACACTCTGAACGCGAGGCCTCCCAAGAGCAAACGGCGGCGCAAAACAACTTAAACGTCGAGATAATCGGGCCCCGCTGCGACACGGCCCCGAGGCCCCCCGAGGCCCTCACACGGCTCCTTCCATAGCCCCAAAGACACGGTCATTGGTAAGCCCAGGTCGCCGTTCCACATTCTGCCGTGTCCTCCATGCCGTCTCCTACATAAGTCTGTTGGCACTCGCGAGCCCTTAACTGCGTGTCTGGCCCCTCCAGTGACCACGACCGCGTACATGTATATAGACATGCCTATGGGTACACGTAGAGCTGCCCAAGGATCCATGAACCACCTGTATGCGCAATCATGCATGTATGTATATATATATATATGTATATATGTGTATGTGTACGTCTATCAGTATACCCACACATCTGTATATGCATAGATTCAAGTACACACCTATATGTCCATATATGTATGGCGTGCATGCGCGCGCACGCGCATGTGCACGGGCACGCCCCCCGCCCGCGTGCGAAACTCAAAGGACCAAGGTGCATGGCGCAAAGCGCCACTGCAGTCTTGTACATCTATATATATATATGTGTGTGTGTGTCTCTGTGTGTCTCTCCAGACGGCGGCGCAAAACGGGTGGAATCGACTGCGAAGAGACACCTCAACGAGCGCTGCCGGCTGCCCCCTCCACCGCGAGACGCACAAGCAAACACCAACCAAAGCCCTTGAGCGGGAGTGGGCGGCCGACGGGTCCACGCCGACGCCCTCCACGACGAGGCGACCTCCGATGCCGAGGCGGGAGCCGCAGAACGCATGACGGGGACTACAGCTCCGCCAGCTTGCAGACGAGGAGGCGCAAGCAAGGTGGGGGCAAACGCACGTGCACGGCCCCCGTGAGCTCGCCCGTACGGCTTGCGGCGCGGCGCACCGACAGCCGCGCCGTTCAGCCCCGTCGTGACAGATGCCACGAGGTCCTCACTGCGCATGGCGAGTTCCGCCGATTGGTGGCGAGCGGCAAAGGTTGCCTGCGTGGGTGAGGCGTTGGTAGCCCCAGACGCGCGAGCCGCGGGGTTCACCCCGGACGCGAGGCGGAGGCGGAAGCCTGCCTCCCGCATCTGCGGGGAGTGCAGCACCCAACTGCAGCGATCTGGCCACGTTGCCACAGGTGGATGGATGCAGTCCTGACTCGGGCGAGGCCGACTTGGCAGACTCCAGGGGGCGACGACGAGACCAGCCAGTTCTGCGACCAAGGGGAGATCGGGTCCAGAGCTCCCTGGAGCCCTCAGCCATTAGCGCCGCGGCGCCCCACTGTTGCGCCCAATGTGTGTGTGTGTGTGTGTGGGTTGTGAGTGTGGTTCCGCCTCCTTGGCCCCCCACGGTGGCCTCGATGCTGATGATGATGCTGATGCTGGTGATGATGATGGTGATGATGAGGATGAGGATGCTGGTGAGGATGAGGATGCTGATGAGGATGCTGGTGAGGATGGGGATGATGATGCTGCTGACGATGATGATGATGATGCTGATGCTGATGTTGATGCTGATGATGATGCTGAAGACGATGATAATGATGATGATGCTGATGATGCTGCTGATGATGCTGCTGATGATGATGATGATGATGAGGAGGAGGATGAGGATGCGGCTGATGATGATGATGATGAGGAGGAGGAGGATGCTGATGAGGATGAGGATGAGGATGAGGGTGAGGATGAGGATGATGATGAGGATGATGATAAGTGAGGTGGAGGAGGAGGTCAAGGAGGAGGAGGATGATGATGATGATGAGGATGCTGATGACGAGGATGATGAGGGCTTCCTGGCGAAGACGCGCGGTGCGCAGTCGGGCGCAGCTGAACGCCACCCAAAGTGCGGGCCGCGTGCGGGCAGCGCCTGTCACCCGCAGCAGGCCCCTGCGCCAGCGTGGCGCTTCCGCTACGCACCTCGCACCACGCGGCCCTGGTTGCCACGCGCTGCTCCGCCTGAGCGGCTGCCCCTCCTGTTGCCCTCGGATCCTGCTCTTGGCCAAGGCCGCCCCTGGCCGGCTCCCGCGCCGATGCCGTACCTGACCGGCTAGCACACCGCCCGATCCCTGGACGTTCTGGTACCGCAACCATGACGACGATGACGACGACGATGGTGATGATGATGCTGCTGATGATGATGCTGGAGATGCTGGTGATGCTGGTGAAATCGATGTTGATGTTGTTGTTGATGAGGATGATGATGGTGATGCCGACGGTGATGATGATTCTCACGACGGATATGAAAATAAAGGTGCATATGGTGCTGATGATTAGGATGGTGATGATGTTGATGATGATGCTGATGATGATGCTGATGAAGCTGATGATGGTGGTGATGATGATGGTGGTGATGATGATGACGATGATGATGATGATGATGTTGTTGATGATGATGATGACGACGTCACCGTCATCGTCATTGTCATCGCCATCGCCCCGTACCGCCGACAGGTCTTCGAGCCACCCGAGCAACAGACCACGCTTTGGCCGTGCTGCGTTTCAGGCCGCCGGCCTCGCTCTACCCTTTTGGAGGGGGCCCAAGATCGCTTCGAGAGGTGCACAGGAAGCCCTCGTAGATCTCGGGCAGGTCGGGCGACAGATGCCCCGCTGTCGCGCCTCGCAGCGGCTGCCCAGAGGGCGTGCTGCTGCGATGCGTGGCCTCTCGCCCTCCGGCCCGCGCAGGCGGCTCGAGTGGTGTTCGCACGCACCGCTGCTCGGCCGTCGCCTTCCCGCGCTTGCAGGACGCCGAGGATGCGCGCAGCATCTCGAAGCAAGGATGGACTGCGCATGCGGAGGTACCATGGAATACATAGCCCAATGCGCACGGACGTGATCGAGTCGTCGGCGACTTGCGCGAGAGCTTGCATTGCGCGCACAGCTGTTCCGCCCTCGGCGCTGTTCGACGTTGGCTGCTGCGTGCGGGAGGCGTGGGCGCATGCTGGGGTGTGCGCAGCACGGGCAGGTGCGCATGCGGGAGTGTGGACACACGCCGTCGGCGCACGTGCAGACACGAGCGTGGGCGGCAGTGCAGGCAAAGGACGATGCAAAGTCGCACAGAATCCAACGCACACGGCTGCAGACAGATATGTGCAATGTGCAATTGTATACGCATGCATCTACATCTGTGTATCTATCTCTATATATGAAATAGACAGTTATATAAGAAAGACCATCGCTCCCTCGCGGTTGCGTATACGAGTGAGGGAGCAGGGCCAGGGGGGGGGGGTCGTCGGCAGTCTGCGAAGCTCGGAGACAACCTTGAAGACGCCCGCCACATGCGCGAATGTCGTCATCGCACCACGTGCCCGCCGCAGGCGCCCAGTTTGCCTCAAATTCGTGCGGGTGGGTCGCGGTTGGGTCGCGCGTGGTTCGCCGGCGAGGCGCGGGTGGGTCGCGGGGGGTGGGTCGCGAGTGGATCGCGGGCAGGTCGGGGGCATATGTCGCGGTGGGGTCGCGGGCGGGCCGCGGGCGAGGACGGCGGCAACCACGGACAACGAGAATCCTCGCCGCAGCAAGCCACCTTCAGGCACGCACCCAGGGGTGGTGCAAGACCGCTCGGCCCCCTCTTGCTGATCTGGTAGCGGTGAGGTGACCGCGAGCGTGACCTGAGAGTCCACTTCTGCACGGAAGAAGGCACCCGATGATCTGCAACAGGATCCCACCAGCCCTCTGGGCACAGGTGGAATCGCGGTTCGTTCCTTCCCTCTTTCACAATTCCTTCTTCCCCTATTCGGAGAAGGAACCTACCCCGCCCCTGGGCCTGGACGGGAGGGGGAGGGGGAGCGAGGGCCCACATTGTCTTTTTCCGGCTGCATACGCCAACAGTACGGCCTCGCATCGCTCAAGATGACCTCCACGGTGGCGCAAGGCAGCGCAAGATGGCTTGAGTTCGCCTGCAATGTGCATCGACACGGTTCAAAGACGGCCAGAGCCCCTCAAGGACCCCGCCAAAGGGACCAGGGGACCAACTCGCACCCAAACCACCAACAACATTAATGAGTTGTGCCTTCCTGCCTGCTCGCCTCCGCTGGGCCCCTGATGCTTTCAGATGACCCCAGGGAGCCCCAAAAAAGAGCCCAAGGCAGCCAAAGAGGCCCCCAAGAGGGTCCCACGATAGCTTCAAGAGGCCCCCAGGAGAACAAGTTTCGGCCTATGAGGGGAAGGCCGAATTGCCCCCCCTTCCCTTGTTTGAGCCATGGGGCCCAGAAGAGCCCCACGATGGTCCCATAACATTCCGACACAGCCCCAAGAGTGCCCCGAGACACTCCCAAGAGGACCCCGAGAGAGCCCCATGAAGATACCAAGATAGCTCGAAGAGTCGAAGAGTCCCGGAAGAGAATTCTCACCAACAGAAAAATTCACGAGGTCTCCTCCTCGTCCTCGTTCTCCTCCACTCCCCTTCCTCTTCCTCAGCCTCCCTGTTCCTACTTCTTCTCCCTCCTTCCACCTCCTCCAACTCCCTGGTCCTCGTGTCGGCAGAGACCTCGGCTACTGAACCGCCGATCCTTCCTGTGCCAGCGGTCACTGAGCACGAGGGAGCCCTGGTAGGGTTCAGGGAGTTGCGCCATGCCCCTGACCAGTCCGGACCCTTGGTTCTTTGCCGAGCATGTGCAGCATGTTGCCGCGGTGGCGGGGTGGTGGTGGGCCTTGCTGCAGAGTATCTCGGAAGTGGCAAGAGGCCGCCGTCAAGCGATGGAGACGGGCAAGGCGCTTGGTAGGCAATTTCCCCTCTCTTCTCCGTGCTGTCCTCCCCTCCCCCCTCATCCTCCTCCTCCTCCTGCCCCTCCCGCTCCTCCACCTCCTCCCTCCCTCCCTCCCTCCCCCTCCCTCCTCTGGATGGGCGGCCGCGAATGCCAGCATTACTCCGATTGGGTGCCCTGGCTGAGCACCTCGAGGCCTCGAAGGCCCCGAAGACCTGCCCCGACCCCGGCTGCATCGGGCGGCGTGGGCGGGCAACCGCGGGCTCCGCGCGCCCGGTGGCGCGCGATCTTCCCCTCCCTCAGCCTCCTTGCGCAGGCAGCTCGTATGGGCAGCGTTTTTGAATGGGATGGTGGGGATACGCGAAGCGTCAGGAGGCGGGGGAAGCCGACCGACTACAAAAAAAGCGTTTGCGCGGTCAGCGCGGTCTGGAACTCATTCCTGGCATTGGCAAGCTGCAGCGGCGCGTCGAGATGGGCAGTGAGACAGCAGTTCATACATACACAGACTTCCTAAGACCTCATCGATCTCAACTTCAGATGGCTCACTCGCACTTGGAGAGGAATACTGACACGTGAATGCTAAGCATCCTACATGCCTTCACGTCATGGTCATCAAAAGGGCCAGCCTCTTTATTGATCAACTGTATGACTCCAATAACCTTTGCGGGATCCGCCATCGACCTTACCGGAACGGCAAGCATGTTCTCAGTTTTGCAGCCAAACTTCTTGTCAACCTCCGGGTTGAACCGCGAGTCTTCGTATGCATTTGGGATGATCTGGTGCTCGTTGTGCAAACAGACCCACCCAGCGATGCTCCGTTCCGAGATCGGGATCTTGATCGACTCGTCCGTGCCCGTCTGCACGCGGGTCCACAGCTGCCCAGAGTCCTCGTCGACCAGGAAGATGCTGCCCATGTTGGTCCCTATCGTGTCCCTCGCAGACTGCATGACCACGGTGAAGATCTCCTCCAGCTCGGCCATCCGCTTGAGCCGCTCGGCCTCCTCCAGGTCCATCGTCAGCAGGTTGGCCATGCCCAGCAGACACCCGGCCACCACGCCGCACGCAGCCCCGGCCGTCCCGACCACCTGCACGAGCCTCAGGGAGGCCTGCGCGGCGGAGAACTCGGGCGGCAGTATGAAGCACCTCGACGCGGACTCCACCACGCCACCAAACAGCACGCCGCTGAAGTCGCTGAACACCTGCCCCGCGGCCGCCGCCGACAGGCCAGAGAGGTTGTAGGCGACGCCGAAGTACCGCTCTATGGCATCGCCCGTGCGGATCAGGATGGTGTTGTCCATGAAGCCGAAGCCGACCATGGGCACCGCGCACGTCATGAAGTGACGCGCCAGCAGCCTGACTGGCACCCGCCCTGGCTCGAACGCAGCCTCGCCGGCAACCTCCGCGGGGAGGAGGAGGAGGAGGAGGAGGAGGAGGAGGAGGAGGAGGAGGAGGAGGAGGAGGAGGAGGAGGATCGATCGATCGAGCTATCGGGCCGATGTCGTAGGAGGAGGAACGACGAGAGCCCCGAGAACCGGCATCTGGACAGATCCGCGACGGGAGCCGCCCCTCCCGTCGCGGCATCCGGTTTCCGAGCGGGATCGATCGGCGCGCGCCAAGGGAGTCGATGCGGGGCGAAAGCACCCATAGTGATCGTCGCCCCTCCTGTCTGGGGAGGAGGGCAAGCCCAGACGTGCGATGTTTCGATTTGTCCGATGCGGAGTCCCCAGACGTCCCGACAATTTCCCCAGGGACGGCTTTTCATCCCGAGTCGTTTTGTGGGGTCGCTCAAGATGGGGGCGATAGCTGGGGTGGGGAAGAAAGGTGCATTTCTCCGGCCTTGAGAGGCCCCCTTCTGGGCACTACAAGGCCCCTTCATGGACCCGAAAGAGCCCCTTTTCTGCAGCCCTCGCAGCCCCCCGTGCTTATGACCACGCGACGCCCAAGTTTTTCCACGGTCCTGGAGCCCAGCAGGGGCCCCCAGAGGAAGATAGCCCCCCCCCCCAGCCCCCCCCCCTCCCCTTCGTGTTTCTGTTTCCGCAGCGCGGATGCCCTGGGCGCAGGAGGCCTGTTGCGCACACCAGCGCCTGGCGCCGTGGCACAAGAGCTGCGCCCGTCGAACCTTCCATCGTGCTTGCTTTTCCGCAGCGCGAGGCTGCCAGGGGCGGAGGAGGCCTGCTGGGCACACCAGCGCTCGGCGCCGTGGCACAAGAGCTGCGCCCGTCGAACCTTCCGTCGCGACTCCCTGTCCGCAGCGCGAGGATGCCAGGGGAGGGGGATAGAGGAGCAAAACACATACAATAATTGTGCATAAATGCTGTTTGGATCTCCGCGCGGACTTCTTGGATCTGCGCTGCACCCCCCTCCCTGGCGCGCGGAGCGCCGCAGGGGCGGCGCCGGAGGCGCCGCCGGGGGGCCCCGGCGGCGGATCCAAGAAATCCGCGCGGAGCGCCAAAAGTTTATGCTCATGGCGTTGTTTCTTCTTCGAGCCAGGGGCTATGTTGCTCCCATCGTACTTAAGGACCACATCGCAGAAATGATTTCGAGCACCCGGAAGTGTCGAAAGAGTGCCGAGAGAATGTCGAAACAGTGTTTGGCGAGTGTCCCCCAGGGCCCAACCCGTGAAAACCCTCGAAATTCGGTAATTCTCTGGTGCTCGGAATTCCTCTCTGGCGGTCACGGCTAAAATCGGTCGGAACATCCTAAGCCAGGGGCGGAGGAGGCCTGCTGGGCACACCAGCGCTCGGCGCCGTGGCACAAGAGCTGCGCCCGTCGAACCTTCCGTCGTGACTCCCTGTCCGCAGCGCGAAGATGCCAGGGGAGGGGGATAGAGGAGCAAAACACGCAATAATTTGACATACATTTTGTTTGGATCTCCGCGCGGATTTCTTGGATCTGCGCTGCAGCCCCCTCCCTGGCGCGCGGAGCGCTGGGACATAGCGCGAGGCCGCTGGGACATAGCGCGAGGCTGCCAGCGGCGGAGGAGGCCTGCTGGGCACACCAACGCCTGGCGCCGTGGCACAAGAGGAGGAGGAGGAGGAGGAGGAGGAGGAGAGGAGGAGGAGGAGAGGGGAGGAGGAGAGGGGGAGGTAGGGGAGAGGAGGACGTAGGAGGAGGAGGAGGAGGAGGAGGAGGAGGAGGGGAGGAGGGGAGATAGGAGGGGAGTGGAGGGGGAGGAGGAGGAGGAGGAGGAGGAGGAGAAGGAGGCGGATGAGGAGGAGGAGGCCTGCTGGGCACACCAGCGCCTGGCGCCGTGGCACAGGAGCTGCGCCGGCCGCCGCGGCGGCAGCATCCCGAGTGCCCGCCGCGAGGCCACTGGGCTCCCGCGCGGCGGGCCGGCACCTCGTTGGAGGGGAGGAGGGCGTGTCCCCCTACAGGGGGATTTTCGACGAAAAATTGGAAATACGCAAAAACATCCCAAAATTGTCAAGACATACTCAACACACACTCTCTAGACATTTTTTTTTAACTATGTTTTGCTATTCCCCCTGTAGAGGGACAGGCCCGACTTAACAGAGGGCAACGAGGAGGACGAGGAGGGCGTCGAGGCGAACGAGGAGGGCGAGCACGAGGAGGACGAGGAGGGCGACAAGGAGGGCAAGGAGGAGGGCGACGAGAAGGGCGAGGAGGAGCAGGACGAGGCGACGAGGAGGTCGAGAGAGAGACCCAGACCTTGGACGCATTCACCTTACCGTGAAGAAAGAGGAAGGGCAACAGCCTCCCGAGGGGAGATTAACGCGAACGGACCACCCGCGCGCGCCACCGCGGCATGCGGGAAAGCCCCCCGAAAAGATGGACAAACACCAGGGACGCACGACCACGGCCTCCGACACGTGGGCAAGACCCACAACTACCGAACCACAACCAGTGCGCATGGCCGTGCCCTCACCCCTGCCCCGGCCGATCTCCTAAGACGAACATTCTTCCGTTGACCTACCAACATGCAACTTTTTTTCCGCAGCTTCGACGAAAAAAACAGATTTGGGTCGATCTATTCTGTAGCCGACCCCCTGCTCGAACTCCTCGACACGCCTTTTCACAGTTGTCGGGGTCCACCAAAAAAGGGGGTGACCCTGAGGGGGGGCATGAGTTCGATCCGTTGGTGCATCGTACTGCCGCAGACAGATGCCCCCCGCATTCCCACCCATCGGCAACTATCGGGAGTTGCCAGTGGCTGGGGGACAACAAAAAACCGTCCCTGGCAGGTGGTCCAGAGCTCCTGGGACCCCGCCCTGAAAAAAGCACGACGTCGGATGTCCAGGAAGGAGCTTCACGAGGGAGCGCAGGAGGAGAAGGACGGCGAGGGCGAGGACGAGGACGACGTGGAGGACGGCGGAGGCCGTGGGGAGCCCGATGCATACAGCCACTCTTCTGGCCTCTCCCGGGGCCGCGCACGGTCCATGAGCATCGTGTATCCGATCCCCATCCTCAGCGGCGTGGCCTGGGCCCCACTGGCCGATTTACCTCCCCAGATGGGGATATGGGCCGTTCCATTCGGGTTTCGAGGGGTGCATCCCCAACTGGGGCGGTTATTTGGCGGGGGTCTCGAAGGGGATGAGGATGGGGATGGGGGTCGGTTACACGATACTGAGCCCAGGAGAAAGAGGAGGCGGAGGAGGAGGAGGGGGAGGGGGAGGAGGACGAGCACGATAATGAGGACGAGGACGAGAACGGGCACGATGAGGAGGAGGAGGAGGAGGAGGAGCACGAGAATGAGGACGAGGACGAGAACGGGCACGATGATGATGATGAGGAGGAGGAGGAGGAGGGGGAGGTAGAGGAGGAGGGAGAGGAGGAGGAGGAGGAGGAGGAGGAGGAGGAGGAGGAGGGGGGGGAGGAGGAGGAGGAGGAGGAGGAGGAGGAGGAGGGAGGAGGAGGAGGAGGAGGAGGGGGAGGAGGAGGAGGAGGAGGAGGAGGAGGAGGAGGGGGAGGAGGAGGACTCGGTTCGTTAACCCAGCCGTGGCGACGGGGATCCCGCCAGCAGGGCCCGAGATGCGGTTCCGCGAGGCAGGAGGGTGCAGCGGCACGGGTGCACGGAGGATCCAGGCCTCCGACGCCACGACCTCACTTATTGCCTACACCTACTGTATTCATTACTGTATTCACTACTGTATTCACTACTGTCTTCATCACTGTATTCATCACTGTATTCATTACTGTATTCACCATTGTATTCACCACTGTATTCACCACTGCATTCATTACTGTATTCACCAAGAGTTATTGTATTAAAACAAGCTTTATGCATAAACGACCAAGCATTATGCACTAATGAGTCTGTTTATGCATTGATGGTTTACCCTCGGCTGGCAGGGGCAGGCTCTCCGTCCCGAGCCGCTCTTTGGCGGCCCAGAGGCCCAACGTAGGGAACCGACCTCTATACACCGACGCTAAGGCCTAACGGTGGTGCTGTTATGGCGAGCTGTGCCACCATGCAGGAGGGGGAGCAGGAGGAGGGCGCGGCCGAAAGAAGGGGCGCACTGGAGACCGACCACGGCGAAGCAGAAATCTGAGCCCACCGCCCAGGACATGCTTCCGAGTGTGACGTCATGGTGCCGCTGGCTCCGGAGGCGTCACAGAAGCTCTGGAGTACGTCTCGAGCGGCCCCCATCTCTGGAACTCTCGAGCCCACGCGGAGCAGAAGACAATCTGGGCATCTTTGAGAGGCATAAAAGCACCAATACCGCTGCTCTCCGGACCTCTCTGGGGGCGCGACCTGAACAGCGATGGCCTGCCCTGGAGGCCCCAGGAGGCGAAGCCGTGGAAAAGGTGGCAATATCGGTGCCTTCCCCCAAACATCCAACTGCTCCAAGATTTTTGGGTGCGTGGGCCCCGGGAGGTCCGGGCCGCTTCCCCCGGGCTGGTTCTCCTCCGGAATCGCTTTCTGACGCTCCCGAGGCCCCGCGAGGGCCTCCATGAGAGGCCGACCAGGGCCCTCGAGGCCGCCGGCTCCAATGTTTTGTTGGCTGGAGCGTCAGAGCCCTCTGGGCCTGCCTCCTGCGACCTTCGGGTCGGGCGAAAGGGGGGATAGCAAAGGGGGGGTTGAGAACCAGCTCACGAAGCTGATTTCCCCGGCGCCTCCCGGCGCCGGAGGCGCCCATGTCTCGAGGAATGGGCCCCTCGGTGAGGCCGAAACCAGCTGCATGCAGCAAATTTCGTAACCCCCCCTTTCCCAATCCCCCCCTTTCGCCCGGCCCGAGACCTGCCACCGGCTCCCCCGAGAGCTCCTCCTTCGGGGGCAAGGGGCCCGCGACGCGGCTCGAGCGGGCGGGCGCCGCGGGCCGGGCGGCCGAGTTCGGCCGGCGGCGTGGGTCGAGAGGGGCATGGAGGAGGGTCGAGCAGGAGCGGGGAGTCACGAGGAGCGAGGAGGAGGATCGAGGAGGAGGAGGATCGAGGAGGATCGAGGAGGAGCATCGCATGGGGGAGGTTCGAGGCGGAGGCCCGAAGGGGAGCTCGAGGAGGACCCGCAACGCCGTGGAGGCCGTGGGCTCCAATTGCCCCCCCCCCCCCCCCGCCGCCCCCGAGGGCTCCAGGCTCCTGCCCCGGGCGCAGCACGGCACGGCACCGCGGCGCGCGCTCCCCTGCAGGCCCGCCCGGCGGCCCGGCGGGACTCGAGGAGCATCGCGGCTCGAGGAGGCTCGAGGATCGAGGACGGGCTCCTCGATCCTGGAGCCTCCTCGATTCTCTTCGATCCTCCTCGAGCCTCTTCGACCCTCCCGGACGCGAGGAGCGCCGGGCAGGGTCGGGGGAAAAAACGCGGATGGTCGAGGAGCATCGGTGAGGGGAAGGAGGGATCGGGCAGGATCGGGGAGGCACGAGGATGGAGGGGCACCGAGGGAGGGACGGGGAGGAACGAAGAGGAGGGAGGGCGAGGAGCGAGGATCGGCCAGGAGATCGAGGAGGCACGAGGACCGCGCAGGATCGAGGACAAAGGCAGGATCGAGGAGGGGCGAGGACCTCGGGGAGGGGCCGCGGCGGATCAGCACGCCGTGGAGGCCGTCCTCCCCCCCCCCTCCCGCCCCCCCCCCGGGTGCTTCTTGTGACTCCCGCGGGGCGGGGCGCCCGCGCCTGCGGAGCGGGCGGCGCCGCGGGCCGCGCGGCGGAGCGAGGCCGGGGACATGGCAGATCGCCCCGGGAGGTCGGGCGACGCCAGCAGGCCGGCCGCCCCACCGACCCGGGCCTCCGGCGCCTCGAGAAGCCCGGGGGCGGAGTCGTTCCCAGCGGCCCTGTGGTGTCGGGCCCCCGCTCCGCAGAGGCAGCGCCGCCCCGCGTCCTCGCTCCGCCCGCTGCCCGCCTCCCTCCTCCCATCCTCCCCCTCCTCCTCTCCTCCCATCCTCCCATCCTCCCCCTCCTCCTCTCCTCCCTCCCCCTCCCCCTCCTCCCATCCTCCCATCCTCCCATCCTCCTCCTTCCTCCTCTCCTCCATCCTCCCCCTCCATCCTTCCTCCCTCCTCCCATCCTCCCCCTCCTCTCTCCTCCCCCACTTTGGAACACCCCTCACACGCTTGTGGCCCCATAGGGAGCTCCACCGCAGGCCCAGATGCCAGCGCTCGCATCCGCACACACCGCATCCTTTTTGGCACATCCCTCACACGTTCTGTGGACCCATGGGGAGCCCCGCCGAAGGCCCAGATGCCAGCGCTTGCATGCGCCCACCGCGCCCACTTCGGCACACCCCAATCGTTTCTTGGCCCCATAGGGAGCCCCGCCGAAGGCCCAGATGCCAACGCTCGCATGCGCCCACCGCGCCCATTTTGGCACACCCCTCACACTTTTTGTTGGCCCATAGGGGGCTCCACCGAAGGCCCAGATGCCAGCGCTCGCGTGCGCCCACCGCGCCCATGTCTCGCACGGTTCGTCGCCACATAGGGCACGCCACCGACGGCCCAAATGCCAGCGCTCGCAATCGTCCACCGCACCCATTTTGGTACACCCTTTACACGCTTCGTGGCCCCAAAGGGACCTCCACCGAATGCGGCGCATACAACGGCAGTGCCCACAACTGCACATGGTTGGGTCTCTCGCCAAGCCAATCTTCACTGTGGTCGGCCTCTGGGGGCCCTCGCCAGGGGAAGGGTCGCGACTTCCAGGGACCCTGCACCTCCAACGTTTCGCGAAACTCAGGGCGGAGGTTGTTCACCGTCGTCGGCCTCGGGGGGCCCTCCACCCCCAACGTCTCGAGAAACTCAGGGCGACCGGTTTGTCACCGTCGTCGGCCTCGGGGTGCCCTCGCTGGGGAAGTGGTCGGGACTTCCAGGGACACCGTAACCTTTCTGAGAAACTCGAAAGGAGGAGGAGCAGGAGGAGGAGGAGGAGGAGGAGGAGAGGGAGGAGAGGGAGGAGAGGGAGGAGAGGGAGGAGGAGGAGAAGGAGGAGAAGGAGGAAGAGGAGGAGGAGGAAGAAAAGGAGGAGGAGGAGGCGGAGGGAGGAGCAAGAGGAGGAGCCAGGAGAGGGAGGAGAGGGACGAGAGGGAGAAGGCGGAGGAGGAGCAGGAGGAGGAGGAACATGATGATGATGATAATGAGGAGGAGGAGGAGGAGGAGAAGGAGGATGAGGAGGAGGACCAGTGTAAACTCAAGAGTCATCAACGATGTTGGAATCAACATTCCCTCCCTCCAAGCTCCCTCTTCATATGTCATAGGCCCCTACAGCGGTTCATTTCCATTGAGGGATCTTCCTCGTTGGAAGCGTGCCAAACCATTGTTCCCAGGCCAAGATTTCCACACCACGGATCAACCGAACTGCTGCGTCCGTACGATCTAGAACCGTGCCAGAACGCCATTTTTGAGGAACATCGCGTATCAACATATGTGTTGCACCCGCATAATCCTAAATCCGTTCAGCACAATATTTCTGGTACGTTGAGCATGGGAATCCGTGAACTCTTGCAGAGGTTCAAAAGGAATGCGCGCGGCGCTGGGGCGAGACCCACATTTTGAAAAGGAACCGCCCTCAATATGTGAAATCCTCGCACATGTTTTAAACGAACGTGCGCGGCGCTAATGTGAGAACCACCTTTCGAAAACGAACCGCCCTCAATCCGTGAAGCTCCCGCGCGGTGCTAAAGCGAAGACCACACTTTAAAAACCACCCACCCTCAATCCGTGAAACCCTTGCAAATGTTTAAAACGAATGTGCGCGGCGCTACAGCGAGAACCACATGTTGAAAACCAACCGCCTTCAATCCGAGAAACGACCGCCATGTTGTACAACGAATGTGCGCGGCGCTACAACGAGAACCACATTTTGAAAACCACCCGCCCTCAATCCGTGAAACTCTTGCACATGTTTTAAAACGAGTGTGCGCGGCGCTAGAGCGAGAACCACATTTTGAAAACCAACCGCCTTCAATCCGGGAAGCTCTTACAAATGTTTATGTGAGTGTGCGCGGCGCTAAGGCGACAGCCACATTTCGAAAACGACCCGCCCTGCATCTGTCAAACTGTTGCCACTCTTTTAAGCTTCAGAATCAGAGGTGGTGAGGGAGTCTCAGGCGGAACGCCTTGCCCACCCGAAAAACTGGCCTCGGGGTGCGACAGGAAGACATTATCTATAAGGAAACAGAGTGGAGGAGGAAAAGGAGAAGGAGCAAGAGGAGAAGGAGGAGGAAGAGGAGGAGGAAGAGGAGGAGGAGGAAGAGGAGGAAGAGAGTGAGGGGAGGGAGGAGAGGGAGGAGAGGGAGGCGAGGGAGGAGTGGGAGGGGAGGGAGGAGAGGAAGGACAGAGAGGAGAGGGAGGAGGAGGAGGAGGGGAAGGACCAGTGTAAAACCCAAAGTACTGGGATTAATCCTTCCTCCAAATTCCTTCTTCATAGGCCCCCACGACGGTTCATTTCCATTGAGGGAGCTGCCTCGTTGGAAGACAACCGTTTGAAGATCCTGAAGCTTGCCAAAACATTGTTCTCAACATTTCAACGCCATTTATCAACCTGAGTGTTGCGACTCGAGAATCCGGAATCGTGCCAGAGCGTCATTGTTGGGATTCTAGCACCGCGAACCAACATATGTGTGGCACCCACATAATGCTGAAGCCTTCCAAAACATTATGTTTGGTACGCTGAGAATGGGAATCCGTGGTACTCCTGCAAATATTTCAAATCATCCCAGAGCGACCCTACCTAGGAGTTGGAGCCCCGAGGAGAGCAATATTAATAGTAACGGTCAACGCCGTCCTCCTCCTTCTCCTCATCGTCGCAGTTGTAGCAGGAGCGGTAGTAGTAGTAGTAGTAGTAGTAGTAGTAGTAGTAGTAGTAGTAGTAGTAGTAGTAGTAGTAGTAGTAGTAGTAGTAGTAGTAGTAGTAGTCGTAGTAGTAGTAGTAGTAGTAGTAGTAGTAGTAGTAGTAGTAGTAGTAGTAGTAATACAGCTCAATACCTACATCTACATCTAGACCTACATCCTCATCTACACCGACAGCTACATCTACATGTACACATGCATCTACATCGACATCTACATCTACAACTACACTCACATCGACATCGACATCTACACCTACATCTACACCTACATGTACATCTACATCTACATCTACACCTACATCCACATCTACACCTAAACCGACATCTAAATATACATCTACATTTTCGCATTGGTTGTGCTTTTGCTGTGCATTGCCTTTGCTATTGCCCTTGCCTTTGCTTTTGCCTTTGCCTTTACTGTTGCGTTTGCTGCTGCTTTTGATTTGCTTTTGTTGTTGCTGTTGCTTGGTGTTGTGTGTGCTTGGTTTTGCGCTGCGCTATGCTGCGCTATGCTGCGCTATGCTATGCTATGCTATGCTAGGATATGCTAGACTGCGCTATGCTATGCGAGGCTATGCTATGCTATGATATGCTGCGCGATGCTATGCTATGATATGTTATGATGTGCTGCGCTATGCTATGCTATGGTATGCTATGCTATGCTATGATATGATGCGCTATGATGTGCTATGCTAGGCTATGCTATGATGTGATATGCTGCGCTATGCTATGTTATGATTTGATGCGCTATGCTATGCTATGCTATGTTATGCTATGCTACGCTGCGGTACGCTATGCTATGATATGCTATGCTGCGCTATGCTATGCTATGCTATGCTATGTCATGATATGATATGCTGCGTTGTGCTATGCTAAGCTAAACTATGCTATGCTACGCTGCGCGATGCAATGGTATGCTATGCTATGCTATGCCATGCTATGTTATGCTATGTTGCGCTGTGTTATAGTGCGCTATGCTATGCTATGCTATGATCTGCTATGCTATGCTATGCTGTGTTAATGCTGCGCTGCGCTAAACCAAGCTGAGCTGAGGTAAGCTAAGCTAGGTTAGACTAAGCTAGGCTCAGCTAAGCTAAGCTAGGCTAATCTAGGCTAGGCTAGGCTAAGCAAAGCTAAGGTAAGTTAAGCTAGGGTAAGCTAAGATGAGATAAGCAAAGCTAAGCTAAGGGGGCGCAGCTGGGGGAACCGCGTGGCGGATACTGGGGGAACCGCCCGGGGCGCTTTCCACTGGCGGGCCCCTTTAAGCCCAGAGAGAAAGAACCCTTCTAGGCAGAGCCTAGGTAGGGAACAAATGTGCGCGGCGCTGGGGCGAGAGCCACATTTTGTAGAAGAAACGCTTTCAATCCGTGAAGTTTTTTTTTTGTTTTGCAAAATCTGGAAACGAATGTGCGCGGCGCTAGGGTGAGAGTCGCTATTCGAAAACGGCCCGCCTTCAATCCGTGAAGCTCTTGCACATGTTTAAAGCGAATATGCGCGCCGCCAAGGCGATAGCCGCACTTTGACAACCACCCGCCCTCAATCCTTGAAGTTCCTGCAGCCGGTTTCTTTAAATATGCGCGGCGCTACGGCGAGAGCCACCTTTTGAAAACGACCCGTCCTCAGTTCGTGAAGCTCCTACAATGTTGAATGCGAGTGTGCGCGGCGCTAAGGCGAAAGCCACATTTAAAACGATCCGCCCTCCATCTGTCAAACTGTTGCCATTTTTAAAAGCTTCAAAATCATAAGTGGCGAGGGGATCTCAAGCGAGATGCCCGGCCTTCCCTAAAACTGGCCTCGGGGTGCGACACGGAGGGGTTATCTATAAGTTAAAAAAACTTGGATGGGGAGGAGGAAGGATGCCTGGAAATGCCGGTTAGGCCCATGCTGGTCACCGGATCGGCGCATGCGCCTCCCGTGGACAAGGCCCAGGGCTCTGAAATCCGACGTGACGTCCCCGACGAAACTACACCTTTTCGAACATCACGACCAGGGCATCTGGTTAGGAGGCAACGACTGGAACGTCGTCGTCGGAACGACTAAAGAGGATTAAACCACGTCGGGCGGCAGCTGCCGCGCCGGACGGACTACGCCCCCCCAGCCACCCCCCCCCCCCACACCACCTCGCCCCATCTACAAATTTTCGCCACCGACGCCCAGATCGTCTCGGCGACTACTGTCTTCGCGCGTCCTTCTTCCGCGAAACATTCGTTGCGCTCCTATCTCCTGTCGGATTTTTTCGTCGCCCTCGTCGCCAGCCAGGAAGTGAACGCATCCTTCTCGAAATCGCTTCAACAACCACTGCATTTCCAGTGGCCGCGCGGGGCTTTACCAGACCCCACGCACACAATGCGCCCCCACTTCGTTGCTGCGACGCCGCTCCGCATCCGCGCGGCGAAAGCCAGTTTTTTCTCGCATCCTCGCCCGCGGCGCAACCGCGACTCCTTCCTTCTCGCGCGAAGCCCTCTGTCCATGCACCCGCGGCGCCTCCGCTTGGACCGCGCATCGGCGCAACTGCGAAGCCTGCTGCCTCGCTTGCACATCCGCGTCCATGCACACGAGGCACCTCTGGTTTGCCGCCGCCTCAGGCCACCGCATGCGGTCGTGAACTTATTACCGCATTTCTGCTCTCCGCATCCACCACGCAGCAGTGCCTCCGCATCCATTTTGCGCTGATTCTTCTCATGTCCCACTGTCTTCTTGCGTTCCTTGCACGGCCGCTCTTCGTTGTGAGCGTCCGTTTTTGGAAGTCCCTTGCGAGTTCCTCCTCTCCGCGGCGGGCACACTTCAGGTGATTCTTCAGCTCGTCGCACCCTACGCACCCCCCCCTCTGCATCGATTGTTCCCTGCCCGCTTCCATTGATTCTGCGCGAACGCACCTTCGTATTTCCGAACCTCGCAAACGAAACGCTCGCTCGGGGCAGTCGACGCAGCGCCGCGATGTCAACTTCGATGGCCAGTGCTGGGACGCGTGGAGAACATCCTGCCCTTTCCAAAGGCCGCGCTACTAGCGCTGCCACGGCGTGCCCACACTGCTCTTGCCTTCCAGGCACAGGCAACGCACGCGGATACCGCCATCGCAACTCCATGGCCTAAGGGCATATTGGTTCTTGTACTTGACCGGCGCGCCAAGCGCGCACCTCCCCGCAGGCATGAACTCCTTCTCCATAGCGTCCCATCCCAGATCGTCTTCACGCAACGATTGCAAAAGTAACGCGGGCCCCTTCCGTTCACCCTGGGTGCACGGCTCGCGGTCGAAAGGCCGAAAGATCAACATGCCCTCGCGCCGTCGAACTCGCGCTGGGGCCACGTAACTTGACAGCGGCAACGTGCCCCTCCTATTCTCAGGTCGTTGATGACGCCCTGCTTGAATGTCCAAGACGCTTCACGAGGCCACCAGGACCGCCAAGAGACCCCCAAAATGCCCCAAGAAGCCTCGAAGAAACTCCCAAGACACACCCGAGGAGACTCTGAGAGGTATCCAAGAGGCCTAGCCCCCCTGCTCACCCTTTTCCTCCTCCTCCTCCCCCCCCCTTCCCCCCCATTTCCCTCCTCCTCCTCCTCCTCCTCTTCTTCCTCCTCCTCCTACTCCTCCTCCTCCCCCTTCTCCTCTTCCTCCTCCTCCTCCTCCTCCTCCTCCTCCTCCTCCTCCTCCGCCTCCTCCTCCTCCCCATTCCTCACCCTGTTCCTCCTCGTCGTCCTCCACTTCCTCCCCCTCCTCATCATCCTCGTCTGCCTCCTCATCCGATTCCTCCTCCATCCCCCCTCTTTGGGGGAGCCTTTTTCCACAGGCCACTGTTCCTCTGTATGCTCACCCACTACACTGATCAGGCCAACTCCTCTGGGCATCGTTTCTGGATGGGCTGGTGGGGTTACTTTTTGGTCAGCGGCTCCGAGGCAACGGACAAGGAGCGGAAGCGGCGTCCGGGTCACGGTACGGGGCTAATTTGCAAGACAATTGCCGCCAGAGTCGGCGGACAAAGCTCAGCTGGTGGGGTTACTTTTTTGGTCGGCGGCCGCGCGACAACGGCCTGGCGGCGAGAGGCAATGTCCGGGGCGGGCGGCACAAAGCTAATTGCACAACAAGCGTGCAGTTGCACATGCACTGAGCACGATGATTTGCATTCAAAGCCGAAGGCTGCACAGGCGTAACAAGCTGAACCTCGCGGCGCCCAGACCTCAGTAATCCGCCTCCCAGTGCCAGGTGGAGCCACGCGGCTGTGCCCAAGGCGCAACTGCGATGCCGATCCCTGAAGCGAAGAGATCCGCAGGCGTGGGGGGCACCGCCGTCTAGCGGTGAAGCGCCTGCGCAGCCTGCCAGAAGGGGTTCTGCTGCAGTGGAGGCAGTGGGAGGCCGGTGGAGTGAGTCGCCTGTGGGGCGCTAGACTCAGAACGCCCGCGACGACGTCTGCAAGCCAAGCAGCTGTCGCGGAACTGGTACGGCGCACTGACTGGCAGCTGGTGGGAGCCTGGGTGCTGTCTTGCTGCGGAAGGCTGAACCACTCCGTGGCGACCCAACACCCGAGTGACCACTCCACGGGGCAAGAGGGGAACAAACGACTGTGGACCACGCAGCGCGCGCCAGCACGGCGCCAGGCCTCAGAGAGGGGGGGGGGGGGGCGCAGGCGGGGACGCACCGCCAGCGGAGGAGCGAGGGGAAGGGCGGCACTGGTGATGCAGCTGCCTCCTGCGGCGTCAAAGGGCGAGGCGCCTGTGGGAACTGCACTGTGGAGGACACGTGGGCCAGGAGGCAAGCCAGGCCCAGTCCGCCGATAGGCGCAGCCCCCTAGACCCGAGACCCAACAAACACCACGAGGTCCTCCAGGGCCGAAGCACACTCCGCAGAGAGTGGGAGCCAGACCACGAAGCGCAGAACACGGGCGGCCCTGGGAGGGGGGGCGACCACCCCGACGTCGGATAGCACGTCAGGCAGGCCCCGAGGCCGAGGGCGGGGGACGGCCGCCGGGCCCGAGAGGGGAGAGGCGAGGAGAAGCACTGCCACACCCCTCGGCCAGGCCCCGAAACCGAGGGCTAGGGCCATGGTCATCTCCTGGGTTTCCCCTAAGCTGATGCGGCCCTGATCCAATGTGTTCCTGAGGTGGGCGCTCTCGTAGGCCTCGAGGCCCCTCGGAGTGTCCACCCTGGGTGTTCGCGCACGCTGATCCTGAGTTGTGCTGAGAAGGGGGGTGCAGCTAACCGCCGCAGAATACTCTCTCTCTCTCTCTCTCTCTCTCTCTCTCTCTCTCATGGTCATGGGGGGGTGCAGCTAACCGCCGTTGAGCCCACGCTTCCAGTAACATTGGGGGTGCAGCTAACCGCCGCAAGAGTCACTATTTGTTGGTGGTTGCCTCCGTCTCCGTCGCCAGATTGCACCTCGGGGGTGTGGCTCGCCATTGTCTGGGGAGATACAGGCGCGTGCTCTCTGGGGGGGCGGGCAACGTCCTCCGCAACTGCGAGCTGTTGCGCCTCCTCCTGGCACTCCTAGGGGCCCGCCTCATCTGATGCCTCTCGGTGCCCCCCTGGGCCGCCATTGTCGGCCTCAGGGAGTTGGATGGTCCTTACTGCTGAAGGCGAGGAGTCCTGAGCGGCCCCGAGGCGGGGGGGGGGGGGGGGGCGGGGGCGGGACAGGGAACGAAACGGGGGCGGGAGAGGGGGGGGGGGCCGAGACAAGACACTCCCGAATCGGAACATCCGTCTCCATGCCCCTTCCGTTCCCATCCGGTCCGCCGCAAGTGTGTTGGCGAGAGCCCCGTCTATGATGCATCGACCTTTCGTTGACACGGGGGGGCGCAGCTAACCGCCGCAGAACACGATATGATGTAACGTGTGTCTGCGAGAGCCCCATCTATGATTGAAAAGTGCCTCCGCCTCTGATCTCAGCGCTGCAATTGATGACAGTGCGCGCACTTGCCGCTGAGAGCTCTTCCGTTCACATTGGGGGTGCAGCTAACCGCCGCAAGAATCACTATTTGTAGGTGGTTGCCTCCGTCTCCGTCGCCGTCGCCAGATTGCGCCTCGGGGGCGTGGCTCGCCGCTGTTCTGAGGAGATACAAGCGCATGCTCTCTGGGGGGGGGGGGGGGGGGGGCAAGCGTCCTCCGCAGCTGCGAGCTGTCGCGCCTCCTCCTGGCACTCCTAGCCTAGGAGTGCCAGGAGGAGGCGGGCCCCTAAGGGGCCCGCCTCATCTGATGCCTCTCGGTGCCCCCCTGGGCCGCCATTGTCGGCCTCAGGGAGTTGGATGGTCCTTACTGCTGGAGGCGAGGAGTCCCGAGCGGCCCCGAGGCGGGGGGGGGGGAAGCGAGGGCGGGACAGGGAACGAAACGGGGGCGGGAGTTAGGAGGGGGGAGCCGAGACAGGACACTCCCGAACCTGAACATCCGTCTCAATGCCCCTTCCGTTCCCGCCCGGTCCGCCGCAGGTGTGTCTGCGAGAGCCCCGCCTATGATGCATCGACCTTTCGCTGGCGCGGGGGGGGGGGGGCAACTAACGGCCGCAGAACACGATTTGATGGAGAGTGTGTCCGCGAGAGCCCCATCTATGATTGGAAAATGCCTCCGCCTCTGCTCTCAGCGCTGCAATTGATGACAGTGAACGCACTTGCCGCTGAGAGTGGCGGGGAAACTGATCGACGGCATGACGGGGGGTGCAGCTAACTGCCGCGCAACACGATTTGATGGAAAGTGTGTCAGCGAGAGCCCCGTCTATGATGCATCGACCTTTCGCTGACACGGGGGGCGCAGCTAACCGCCGCAGAACACGATGTGTGGAAAGTGTGTCTGAGAGAGCCCCATCTGCGATTGGATAGTGCCTCCGCGTGCGTCTAGGGCCGCCGCGCCCGGAGGCGGCCAAGACGAAGCGCGCGCGGGGAGGGGGGGGGGGGGGGGCGAAGAGAGGCCCTTGGCAGCCAGGACGGGGATGCCAGGGCGCCTTGACCCCCCGAGGGAGGCCCAGGGCTCGAGGTACTGCAGCCCCCGCGTGCGCCCAGGGCCGCAGGGTCCGAATGCACCCCTTTTGCAGGCCGCGTTTTGCTGGGCAGCAACGGGCCTCCTGCAAATGACCATCCTGCTCGCACCGGATCCCCGCGCGTGCGATGCCACGAGGTGGGGCAGCAACGGCTACTGTGGGGAGGCGGTCCGCCATTGTTTTTTGCCCTTCCTGGGTGCCTGGGTGTCCGGGTGGCCCTTTGCCGCGTGGTGGCCCCTGCTCGCTCCGCCGCTTCGACCCGGGCGCATATGCCACAGCCGAATCCAGTCGACGTCGGGGCCCAGCGCGTCGCTGACGACCCGCGCGTCGCACTTGTGGCTGCGGAAGGATTCCAGGAAGAGGTGGCAGGTTTGCGGGTCGTGCCGAAGCGGGTCGAGCGCGCCTTTGCTGCCAGGCACGGGCTGCCGCTTGGCGAAAGCGTGCCAGGTGCCTGTGAACAGTGTTGCCAGTGTGACTTGGAGCCGCCTTATCGCCTCGCCGGGTGTCTCCCTGGGTAGGCCCCACTGGATGTTTTTGATTTCTGTCTTGTACAGCTGCTGTCCCGTGTCGGGGTCCGTGGGCTCTGGCCGTTGGCGCGGGTCAGGCCATTGTTGCTGCCGTGTATCCTGGCCGCAAGTCTCCAGCGCGCTGGCCTCGCCGCCCTGGCCGGAGGGCTCGCGATCTGCTCGCGACAGTTCCGGCTGCACGCCTGGCGGGGTTCTGCGGGGAGAGGCGGGTCGCATGGTTGGCCGCCAGGCTGGGGGTGGATCGTCTCCGGCAGCCAGGGCGGACGCTGCCCTGTGTTGCGTGGGGAGAGGCCCCTTTCGTTGGCGTTCGCCTTCTGGCCTGTGCCCGCCGTCGCTCCCGGGCGTGCCCCCTTCGGCCAGCGCAGGGCTCTCGCCGGTCTCTTGGGTGCCGCTGCAGCCATGGTTGCGCCGGGCGCGTGCGCGTGCGGCGACGCAGTTTCCGTTGCCAGAGCACAAAATTCTTTGTCAGTCGTGCCCTGGCCGTCTGGAGGGAGCGCCTGGGGCTCGCCGCCCATTGGAATGGGTTCACTGGCAGGGGAGGGGGGGCGGACAGGCGCGCAGGGGTTTCTCCCGACGAGCCAGTGGACGGCTTCGCTGTCCTGCGTTTGGGCGGTTGGTCCGCGGTCCCCCTGCTGGGTCTGTGGCGCTCCCAGAGGACTGCTGACGGTCTGATTGTTTTGAGGGGGGGGTGGGGGTGGCACGGTGTGGCAGGCGAGCCCCTGCTGTTCCGGGATCTCGCCTAGCTGACTGTCGCGGCTGCCGTGAGCACTTTCGGGGGCCACCCCCTGCCCGCCTGGTTCTAATCCAGAGACGCGGGTGAAGGCTTGTGCCACTTCCGCACCTTCAGAGGCTTCCGCCGCTTCGGGCCCCCGACACTCCGCGGTCTCCGCACCCTCCGCCGACTCCGCCGCGGCCCCCCTCTCCTTTTCTCTGCCCTGCTGCTGCTGCTCAGGGGGCAAGGGTACCTCTGAGTCTTCTCGTGGGTTCTGCTGGCTCCCAAAGGGGGGGTTGCTGCTGTGGCAGCTGCGGGGTGCTTAGCTGCAGCAGCTGTAGCTGCTGCTGTGGCTGTGGTGGGGGGTGCTGCCACTGTTGCCGCCGCTGCTGCGGTTGCTGCTGCTGGTGCTGCAGCTGCTGGGTTATGTTGCTGCTGCTGCTGCTGCTGCTGCGGCTGTTGCTGCAGCTGCTGCCCTGCTGCTGCGGCTGCTGCTGCTGCTGCTGTTGCGGCTGCCGTCGCAGCAGCTGCGGCTGCTGCTGCAGGTGCTGCTGCTGCGGCTGCTGCCGCTGCTGCCGTTGCTGCTGCGGCTGTTGTTGCTGCTGCTGTCGCTGCTGTCGCTGCTGCTGCTCCTACAGGTGCAGCTGCAGCGGCTGCTGCTGCTGCTGCTGCTGCTGCTGCTGCTGCTGCTGCTGCTGCGCGGCCGCCGCGGCCGCAGCCGCCGCGCCAACGGCGGCGGCGGCCGCGGCGCGGCGGCCGCGGCGCCGCCCGCGGCGGCGGGCCCAAGGGCGGCCGCGCGGGCCACGGCGGCCGCGGCGCTGGCCGCGAGGCCAGCGGCCGCCGCGGCGGCCGCCTCCGCCACGGCGGCGGCGGCGGCGGCAGCAGCAGCGGCGCCGGCGGCCGCAGGGGTGGCGGCGGCGGCGCCGGCCGCCGAGCCCGCGGCGCCGGCCCCGGCGGCGCCGGCGGCGCCCGCGGCGCCCGCGGCTGGAGCCGCGGGCCGACGATCCGCGGCAGAACGTCGTTGTCGCCGTCGCCGCGCAGCTGGCGTCTCCCACTCCTGCTGGTCCCTTGGTCGCCACGCGCGCCAGCGTCCACTCGGGAGCGGCAGCGGTGTTCCAGTGCCCACCTGCGGCGGCCGCCCTCCTCCAAGGGTCAGCCGCCTGCAGCGGGTCCGCGGCTGGAGCCGCGGCCATGCCAGCGAGACGGGAAACAGGTAAGACGGAAAGGACGGGCAAAGGAAGGGGCCTCCTGGCGGCGCGCGGCTTGAGCCAGAGCGGCTTGAGCCAGGGGGGGCTACGGAAGCTGGTGGGGTTACTTTTTTGATCTGCGGCTCCAAGGACGATTCCAGAGAGCGGGTCGAAGCAAGCATGGGGCAACAAGCGAGATAATTGCCAGCGGGCCAAAGCCAACGCCGGAATGCAAATGCGAGGAACAAAATGAACCTCATTAACTAAGCCGAACCAAAACGGCAGCCGACGACGGATAGCGGGGCGTCGCACAGTGGCGCCAGCACCCGACAGACTGGACGGCGAAGGGCAGGGCGACAGGGGGGGGAAAGGGGGGGGAAGAGAAGGCGGGAGAGGGACAGGGGGGCAAAGGGAGCCTCACTCACAAAGCACCTCATGTGCTCGAAGACAGGTCGTCACTGAACCAGGCGTCGGTAGTCATGTCGTGAGTCCCGGGTGCATGCGTCCGTGGACGGGGGGACCGTCGCGCGGGACCACGGCGGCACTACCCACCAGCGTTCAGAGGCCCCGCCTGGGGGAGACTGCGGGCAGGTGTGCACCACCTGAACACCGCAGAAGGGCAGGGCGTCGTTGGCGTCCAGGGCCGATGTCGCTGGCATAGCCGGGAGCCGGAGAACGCCTGCCAACGGCGGTCTGGGGTGGAGGCCACAGAATGCTACAGCCGAGCCAGAGCGGTGAAGGGAGGAGGGAGAATCGTGGTAGACGCTTCAGCGCCGGAACCGCTCGCCGGTTTCCGGTGTCCCTAAGGATTTGAAGATCGACCTCAACCTTGTGAGATTCTGGTGGCCTTTACTGCGGCGGGCGTTTACTTCACGGTTGCATGAGCGTGTTTCCCCAATTGTTCACGCAAACTTTGGATTTTCATCTTGTATTGAAACTCTCTCGTTCGACCCCCTTTGCCCGCCCGTACGCCTGCCCCTTCTGCTTGCCACGCATCGAGGCTGACCAGCGCCAAGACGAAACTCCACGTTACCTCTTCGGGGTCTGCCGCAGGCGGCAGCCTTTTTAGAGGAACGGGATTAAGCCGACACAGCGGGAGTAGGCAAGCCGGATCAAACTGGATTTCGGACCAGGGCAAGATCAGACGTTGACCTTCCAGGATTTATATCCGAACCATCGGCCCATTTTTTTGTTGCTTGTTCCGAGCCAGGTGGATCTTGCGAGTTTCTGAAGGGCCTGCTCTCTGGGGGCCGCCCCTCTCAGGTCTTACGCCTTCCCGGCGGACCTCCGCAACGCGAAGAGGTGGGCGAGATGGGATCCAGTCTGGCTCTGGAGGAAACGTAAGACGAAGCCTGGCCGAGGATAACATCGGGCGAGGATGAATCGAGAATCTCTGAGATCGGGCGGCCTCTGGAGGATGTCTCGGGCGCCGCGGCCCTCGAGGAGAAGCAGGAGGAGGAGGAGGCGGACGAGGCGGAGGAGGAGGGGGAGGAGGATGAGAAGGCGGAAGAGGAGGAGGGGGAGGAGCAGGAGGAGGAAGGGGAACAGCAGGAGAAGCAGGAGGAGGAGGAGCAGGAGGAGGAGGAGGAAAAGCAGGAGCAGGAGGAGGAGGAGAAGGACGAGGAGCATGAGGAGGAGGAGGAGAAACAGGAGGAGGAGGAGGAGGAGCAAGAAGAGCAGGAGGAGATGGCCCCGTCCGCAAAAAAAGGGCCTGGCATGGACCCATGGAGGCCGCCCTCCTGACGGAAGGCGCGGCGGCAGAGGCGCCCCCCCCCCCTCCAAAAAAAAAAAGCGCGCACCATGCCGATCTTCGTGGCGGTCTTCCGGGGGGCCCGAAAGCAGCCCGGCGAGCGTTGAAAAGTTGCACCGCTCAGACCCAGAGATCCATCGCACTGACCAAAAATCAAGACGCAGGCTTCTCGCTGTGTCGGCCTCCAGAGGCCCTCGCCGGACCCACGGCTCACGATGAACAACCAGTCACGGGGAAGGGGTCGAAACTTCCGGGGGGCCCGAAAGAAGCCCGGCGAGCGTTGAAAAGTTGCGCCGCTCAGGCCCAGAGATTTCTCAGTTGTCTCGATGCGCCCGTACTGAAACGCAACGCGTCCCGTGTTCAAGACGTCCGTGTCAATACGTTGCGTGTTGGCTCCACGTATTGGCCCACGTTGTGGCCAACGTATCGCGTCGGACCTACGTTTCCAGTCCGCGTGTTGAGCTCCGTATCAATACGCCACGTGTTGCGTGTTGCGTATCGGGGCAGCTACGCTAGAGATACATCGCACTGAACAAAAATCAAGACGGAGGCTTTTCGCTGTTTCGGCCTCCAGAGGCCCTCGCCGGACCCACGGTTCACGATGAAAAGCCAGTCCTGGCGAAGGGGTCGAAACTTCCGGGGGGCCCGCCTTGAAACAATCACGACATCGGATCTCTGAGGACCCGAACGAAGGTGCACCGCGCTCCGGGGCCCAAGTTGTGACCGGCCGGCATCGGTGCGGTGGCCTGCCGACGTCGCCCAAGACGGGTGCCCAAAGATGCGATGCCTCGATCTGTCAGTGCGCGGTCGCCGAAGGTCTCGACCCATTCCCCGGGACCAGTTTTTCATCCCGAGTCGCTCTTTGGACGGCCCCTGGGCCCAGCAAGGGCCTCCAGAGACCGAGAACGGCGAAAAAACTCCGTCTCGACTTTTTCAAAAACGCTGGAGCTTTGCATCGAAGATCGACACTGAAATTGAAATGTGCGTCGACTCTAACTACGGGCAAGACATATAATTATCCGAAGATCTATACGGAGCATCTTCCGTATCCATTGTAGATTCGACGGAAGCTAATCACTTGGGGCCTGCAGTCGATCTCCTACTCGACCTCCGAGGACCTTAGCTGCCCCGATACGCAACACGCGGCACGCAGCGTGTTGACACGGAGCCCAACACGCAGACCGAAAACGTAGGTCTGACGCGACACGTTGGCCAAAACGTGGGCCAATCCAATACGTGACCGGAGGCGTCCAAGAGGGGTGTGTGCAAATCATGGCCCGAGGCATGTGCGCGGACCAGGGGTGGCCCAAGGAACGCATTGAAACAAGAAGAGGGGCCATGACATCCAGGAAGATATCATGGCTCTTGCCCTGAGAACCCCCCCTCCTCTTGGCCGCCCCCGAATGGAGCCAGCACGCAGCGCATCGACCCGGGCGTCCCGAGCACGGCACGTGCTGCGTATCAAGACGAGCGCATCGACCCAGACATCCGCCGATCCGATCTTTTTCAGTCCGCGGCCCCCCCCAGGGGTGGTCTTTCGCCCCGGACCCGTCCTTGATGGCCCCCAGGGCCCGAGAGCGAGCCTAATTATAGAAGGCCGAACTCCGGGACGAACCGCCAGATTGCAAAAAAACATGCCCTCCCATCGGGGGGGCCGCCAAGCCGCGGACGGGGTGCCCCCCCCTCTCATGTGGAAGAGTAGAAGAGACGATACAGAAGAAGCAACAATTTGATAGTGCTGCAAATTTCCCTCGCCCCGTGCACTGAATCTCTTTATCTCAGGTGCATTCACCAACCCACACGTGTGTGCGCCCTCCTGTTAGGGCTTGAGCACCGGCCCAAACCAGTGAACAACACCTGAGCCTTGAGCCACGCGCGCCGTGCGGCGCAGCCCCGGGGAATGCCGCGGCTCCTCGGGCTGGGCGCGGCGGGGCGGCGCGGCGGCGAGAGGCGCGCGGCCGGAGGGGCCGCCCGCGCCCGCGGGGCGTCGCCCCGCCGCCTCCCGGGCGGGGCGGGGGCCCTGAGCCGAGAGGGCTGCCGATCGAGGAGCCGGGGCCGCGGGGCGCAGTCGGGGCGTGGACCCGAGGAACACAAAGTAATTAAGGAACAAGGCCTTTTTTTCTCCCAGAAGTTAGACCTCGACCTCCCATAGGAAGCCTCAGGAACACTTGAGGCAAACTGCGAAACAGTCCAGGAGCACCGAGCCCCTCCCCTAAGGAAAAGGGCTCCTCCTTCGGCGCCCCGACTGTAGCCCCGGACGCCGTTCCGGCGGCGGCCGGGGAGCCTCGGCGCGAGCTGCTTGCACTCGCAGCGGGTCCCGAAGGACCTTCTCTAAGCGGTTCCCAACACGCGTGCCCGGAAGCCCTCCAGAAGGTCATTCGGCAGCCCTTTCCAGGTCCTTCCTCAGAGTTCTTCGCCAAGCCATTTCCCACGCCTCTCGGGCGCCCTGCGGCACCTCTGCAGCCACAGCGCGCAGTAGAAGGACGGGCGGTAAGCACGCAGGACCCTTGTGAGCATGTTCTCGTTTGGCGTTTCGGCATTGGGTGGGGGGGAGGGGGGGAGGGGGGGGATGTGGCTCCCGACCTCTGCCTAGTGCGACTGCTTGTAACAGGGCGTCCCATGGGGGAGACTCCACCTGCTCGGAGCAGGCGCCAAAAACAGCCAAGATCTACTTCATGGGGGGGGGAGAGGGGGGGGGAGAGGGCCCGCGCCGATCGGCAAAACAATGCAATAAGAAAACGACGACCTTGGAGGCCGAGGTTGGGATGGGCGGCGGGCGACCAGTGAGAACGGCTAAGGGCGGGCCGCAGAGGCAAGGACACGAGGGTATACCCTAGATGAAGGCGCGCGTCCGTACTGGGCGCGTTGACTGCACGGCGACACGCAGGGAGTGACCCCTGGGCAAGGGTGAGCTTGGCGCGCGGCCTTAGGAAGGGGGGGGCGCAAGGGGTCCAAAGCCAAAGGCCACTCCGGCGAAGGGTCGAGCTCACGTGTAGTCGCATCCCACGGCTACACGCCAAGAGTGACCCCTGGGCAGGAGTGAGCTTCCGCGCGCGCGGCTCCTAGGGGCGGGCGGGGGGGGGGGGGGCGCGTGTCGGGCCCGAGACCCGAGGTGCGTGACTGGAGGCCGCCAATCAGGGGGATCGGAAGAGGGAGGGGTCGGCGGGTCGTGCCACGTCCGCAGTGCACCGTTGACAGGGGGACGCAGAGCGTGGAGCTCTGGATCGCGCAGCACCGACAGAGCATCCGCGATGCGGCGCGGTCCCCCGACCCTGCCTGCTCGGGCACCGCCCGGTCGGCGTGAAGCAAGCGGGCCCTGAGGGAAGCGGGTCCCAGACCCGCGGGGCCTTCTCCCAGGACCAGCTGTGCATCCTGAGCAATCTCTGGACGGTCCCGGGGCCCCGTGGAGGTCCCTGGGAGCCCGGGCAAGGCGAATCGCGTCCGGGAATCGTTTCCCTCAAGATCCGTTTGCTTCACGGCGAAATCTGGGCGGCCTGATGATGATGGTGGTGGTGGTGATGATGATGCTGGTGCTGATGCTGATTATGCTTCTGCTGCTGCTGATTAAGACGGTGATGATGATGATGTTGCTGCTGCTGCTGGTGATGATGATGGCGATGATGATGATGATGATGATGATGATGATGATGATGATGATGATTATGATGATGATGATGATGATGATGATGATGATGATGATGATGACGATGATGATGACGATGATGATGATGATGATGATGACGATGATGATGATGATGATGATGATGGTGGTGATGATGATGGTGGTGATGATGATACTGATGATGATGTTGACGATGATGGTGATGATGATGATGATGCTGATGATGTTACTGAGGACGACGTGGAATATGGTGATGTTTGTGATGCTAATTATGATGCTGAGGCCGATAATGATGCGTATGCTGATTATGATGATGGTGCTGGTGGTGGTACATGCCAGTACTGATCATGATGATGCTGATGCTGATGCTGATGATGCTGATGTCGTTGATGGTGATGACGATGATGCTGCTGCTGACGAGGAGGACGATGATGGTGATGATGAGGATCATCATGATGATGTTGATGACGACGATGATGACGATGACGATGACGATGATGACACTGCTGATGCTGATGCTGGTGATGCTGATGATGCTGTGCTGATGATGATGACGATGATGATGATAATGATGCTGCTGCTGATGATGATGACGATGACGATGATACTGATGCTGCTGCTGCTGATGATGATGATGAGGATGAGGATGAGGATGATGATGATGATGATGATGATGATGATGATGATGATGATGATGATGATGATGATGATGATGATGATGAGTTGCGTTTGCTGCACGGCGAGAACTTGGCGGCTTGGAGTGGCAGCGCACTCTGACCCCCTCGGGGCGACAGCCCAACCGCTTTCTCCGGGAGCCGGGGCGGAGAGGCGGACGCTGCGTGCGCGCGGGAGATGAAGCGCTCGACGTCGGCGGCACGAGGGACGAGGATGAGGAGGGAGGAGGAAGGAGGAGGAGGAGACGAGGAGGAAGAAGGAGACGAGGAGGAAGAAGGAGTAGGAGGAGGACGAGGAGGAGGGGGAGAGTGATGGGGGAGCGTAAGACCAATGTCTTTCCATCGCTCATCAGGGAGGCCTCCACTTCCCTTCGACGACACGAGGCGCGGGCACGGCCGCTGGCGCCGAGGACGAGGTCGCCGGCGGCACCGCCGCCCTCCGCGCGCCGGGCGCTGGGGCGGACCACCAAAGAGCTGGGAGCACGAAGCCTCTGAGGGGCCTTCTGGCCTGTGGAGGCGGTCTGGAGGCCCCTCTTTGCTCCGCGGGCAGCCCGCGCGCCGCGGGCTCCCAGCCCCGCAGCCTCGGGGAGGAGGAGGAGGAGGAGGAGGAGGAGGAGGAGGAGGAGGAGGAGGAGGAGGAGGAGGAGGGCGCTTCAGGGCCGTCCTGGAGGTCTGCGGGGTCGTCCTGGCGCCGTCTTTGGGGCCTATTGGGCTCTTTGGGGTCGTCTTGCGGACCTTCTGGGGGTCTTTTGATGTGATCTGGGTTGGGGAGGTTCACGGTCGGGCTTTTGTTTGAGCGTTTCGAGCCGCGGCGCGGAGCTCGGCGCACGAGGGTTTGACGAAACCAAATGGTTCGCAAGCTGTGATCGCGCAGATTTCCCTCTGCCCAGAGCCAGAACGTGCCGAACGACTTCTGGACTCGAGCCTCGGCGGCTACGGATGGCGCCACAGACATACATGCATGCATGACTGCAGCAACTCATGCGGCAACGTGTTCGCAATCGTCCTCGATCGGGGGCTTCTGCTCTGAAGGGGCCCAAGGACACACAAATAAACACACACAAATAACCAGCTTCCCA
The DNA here is from genome assembly GCA_963575745.1 of Prorocentrum cordatum. Lineage (NCBI taxonomy): Eukaryota > Dinophyceae > Prorocentrales > Prorocentraceae > Prorocentrum > Prorocentrum cordatum. The sequence continues at coordinate 84,907 of CAUYUJ010016944.1, forward strand.
ATGTTTTCCCATCTATTCTGGGCTTTTGTCTTCCCCCCCACTTCCCATCTTTTCCCATATTTTCCTGGGACTCGACGATGCATTGTGTCTGTGTGTGTGTGTGTTGTTCCCTCCTGGATCGTACCCGATCGGGGGCTTTCTCTCAGCGAGGCCGCGGCGGCGGCCCCTCTGCGACGCGGCGTACCCTGCCAGCGGACAGCGTGCCCCATTGAGGAGGAGGAGGAGGAGGAGGAGGAGGAGGAGGAGGAGGAGGGGGAGGAGGAGGAGGAGGAGGAGGAGGAGGAGGAGGAGGAGGAGGAGGAGGAGGAGGAGGAGGGGGAGGAGGAGGGGGAGGAGGGGGGAGAGGAGGGGAGGAGGAGGAGGAGGAGAGGAGGAGGAATAGGAGGGAGGAGGGAGGAGGAGGAGGGAGGAGGGAGGAGGGAGGAGGGAGGAGGGAGGAGGAGGAGGAGGAGGAGGAGGAGGAGGAGGAGGAGGAGGAGGAGGAGGCGCTCCTCGGGGCGGGACGCTCGGCGAGGCTCGGACCGCCGACGCTCGGGCGCCGGGACGTGGACGCGGACGGCGTGCCGTGCCGAGGCATCGTGCGCCAGGGCCGGCGGCAGGACAGGCTCAGCTCCGGTCGGGCCCGTCCCCCTACAGGGGGATCTGGGGCGAAAAATTAAACAGACCCCCCAAAAATACTCAAAACAGATACCCAACACATGCTCAAAAAATGGCCCCCCGACTATTTTTCGACTATCTTTGAATGTTCCCCCTGTAGAGGGACAGGCCCGACGTAAGCATAGTGCGCCAGGACCGGCGGCACGACACGCGAAGCCGAAGTTCCTGACCTCGGGCCCCTCTGGGGCCCCAACTCTTGGCGTCGCCGGCGCGTTCCCCTCAGCTGCCGACCGCAACATCCCTGAGGTGGTGAACATCGGCCCACGCTTGCGGCCAGCGCCCGCGCGCTGCCCGTTGCATGCCTGCCAGACTCGTCACCACGGTGCCGCCTGCCTCCTCTCCGAGTCGCCCTTTCCTGCGAGGTGGAGATGTGCCCATCGCCACCGCATCGATGTTCTGCGACCTCAGCAGGCGGCGGATATGAATGGGTGTGTATCTATGCATTGCCCCACACTTCACATGCCCATATCCGCCGCCTGCCGAGGTCCCCAGAGAGAAATCCCCCAGGCCGTGGTGATGGATGAACCCCCGCCTCGGATCTCTGAGGTTCGAGGTTCGAGCGCCTCCAATGCTTTCAGAGTTTGAAGCCCTCTGTGGACCTCCAGAGGCCTCCTAACGTCTCCTCCACGGGCTTGCGCGGAGACGTCCAGAGACGCATCCCCGCAGGCCTCCAGAGACCGCCGCAGGTCCCCAGAGGCAAAAACAAATGTGGCCAGAGCGCACATCGAAAATCTCGATCCCTGGACCTCGAGGATTTTTGGGGGGGAGGCTGGCTGCCGTTGATGTGGGTGCGGATCTGCGGATTCCAGTGCTCCATCAGGTTGAGCGCCACCGTGAGCGTGTCCAGCTCGAGGCACTTCCGCTTGCCGGCGCTGCGCACCTCGAGGAGGGTCGAGCATCCCTGACATCCTCCAATGCTCGTTTTTTTAATGGAACAAATAACGTTTTGTGGTATATCCGCGGCCCAGTAGGTCCCGACCGCTTCTCTGGGGGTAGCTCCCTAAGTCCCCCTCGAGGGCCGACATGTGGAAAAACAAAACAACCGCCAGTTCAAACAAGGTCGTCGGACATCTGGGATCGAGGTTCTGAATGCTTTTGGCTCCCTTCGGGCCTCTAGCGGCCTGCCCTGGCAGCTGGAGATCTCCCCAAAGCCCCTCTGAGGCCACCGCCGCGAGGTGCCCGGGCCCGGGAGGAGGCCTCTTCATCGCCTCCGCCTCCCTGCGGGGCTCCCCTCGCAGGGGGGGAGGGGAGGGAGGACGGTCCACCCGCCCCTTCCCTCTCCACTTCCACAAGTACAGCGGAACATGTGATCAAGGAACTTGTATGATTTCTGAAACCTCTGGGCCAGCCTCCCCGAAGCTTCGTCGAACAAGCCCGGGGTAAGCTCTGGTTCTGTTGCTGACGCTGGAGGGGGGGGCGAGCGTGCTGCAGAAACGGGGCCAGCTCTCCAGCAGGTTGGCTAAGGAACGCTGGGCTTATGTCGGGCGTGTCCCCCTACATCGGGATTTTCAACGAACAACAATACATACCACAGAAATATACCAAAAAGGCAAAAAAAATAGTCCCCAGACTATTTTTGGATTATTTTGGGGGTATTTGTGATTTTTCGTAGAAAATCCCCCTGTAGGGGGACAGGCCCGACTGAACGCTGGGCCAGCCTTTTGGGAGAGGAGGTTTCCTGGTCGGATGCTCGACTGCACTGACTCGACATCCCGCGGTCGGGAACTGTCTGCGCAGCGCGTCGCGACCCCGGCGGCCCGCCCCGCGAGCGGATCGCGCCTCGCCCCGCCTCGCGCGACGGGGGCTGGGCAAGGCTGGGGACGTCGAGGCCCGCTCTTTCGTGTCGCGAGCACACCTGGTGACTGCTGCCCTCCCCCTTCCCCCGAGTATGTCCAGATCCTTTGTTATATGTGTATGTATGTGTATGTGTATATATATATATATATATATATATATAGAGAAAGAGATGTCTAAAAAACAGTTTGTTTTGTTGGTTTGTTCTCTCTCTCTCTCTCTCTCTCTCTTATATATATAGATATCTAAAAAAACGCAGGCTTTGCCAAACAGTGGTCGGGAACGCGGACGTGGACAGAGCGTCGCGCCGAGGCGCAGCGGGCCTGAAGCGGCGGCGCGGCACGCCGAGCCACACACACATCCCCGGCACAGCGCCCGCCCCCTCCCTCCGGAGGACCACCGCACGAGCGGGGCGCCCCCCCTCGCTCCCGCAGAGGTGGTCTCCCGAGGCGGCCGGACTTCGACTGCGATGTGGCTGCACGGTCAGCCCGCACAGTCCCTGCGATCCGACGCTCCGGCACAACCTGGAGCGGGCGGTTTTCGCCAGTTTTCGGCCTCCAGGGGCCCTCGCCGGGCCTCGGGAGCGTCAAACAACAACTGGGGCGAAAAACCGGTCCCAGGAAAGTGGTCCAGATCTGATGGGGCCACGCACCAACAAAAATTGGAGGGATGTCTGGGGTAAGGGCGCGCGTGAAGAATGCACGGGCCTGGGAGCGCCATGCTGGCGTCTCTCGAGCGGGGCTGGCCAACGAAGAGTGCCAGTGGTGGGCCGAAGGGGCACGGATACACCGGCAACCTTGGAAAGCCGCTCATCCTTACTATGCGGGTTGACCGCATGTGTTCTCGGTGTTGCAAAATGATGCTTGCGCCGCAGCGCTGGCCTCGCTTTGGGATCGACGCTGCGCTCCCGTCGCTCAGAATGGCGCTCTCGCCCCAACGCGGGCCACAGTTATGGACTCGAGTCCTTCTTCGTCGGTGTCGCCCCGCTCCTTTCCCCTCCTCCGCCTTCCCTGGCCCTCCTGCTCCTCCCGCTCCTCCTGCTCCTCCTGCTCCTGCTGCTGCTGTTCCTCCTCGCTCTCCTCGCTCGTCATCCGCATCCTCTTCGTCCAGCTAATTTTCTTGATCATCCGCCACCTCGTCCTCCTCCTTCTCCAATGCGCACAGCTCCATCCAATCATTGCGCATAACAGAATGGTGTCCTTTTGGGCCTTTTGGGGGTCCCAGGTCCACTATGGCACCGGTCGACGGATAAACGAAAATCTGCGCAAAGGGCAGGGATGAGTGGGAAGGGTAGGATGCCAGATATGACGAGAGCGCACCTGATTTGCTCCTCGCCTCTCTCCCTTACCACCGCCATTCCGGGGGGAGGGGAGTGAGGGAGAGGGGGGAGGGGGGAATGGACAGAGGCCGCACACGCGGCGCTTGAGTGAACAGGGTAGGGGGATCATGCCGCATCGGCGACGTCGGGATGAAGCACATCGGATCTAGGATCGCGCCTCATCGCCGTTTCAATGGCAATGCGGCGCGATCCTCCGACAACAGCTCTGGTCCAACTGAGGCGGCATGGATGGGAGAGGAAGAGGGTGAGCTGGGAGCGAGAAGGGCGGCATGCAGGGCGGGGCGAGGGAGGAAAGTGGAAAGTCGATGATCCAACATAACACCAGGTATATGTGTGTATATATATATAGATGTATGCGTTTATATATCATGTGTGCATATAAAGATGAGTGTCAACACATATGTGCGCGTGCAGGTGTCCACCGAAGCCCTTCAATACGCGGGCAAATGCGAACCGAGGGCCGCGAAGGGCACCGCTCTCGAAGCAGTGAACCTCTGAAGGAGAGGCTGCGCACACACCAACAGTCGGCGGACTGCTAGCAAAATTCGGAAAAAGTCCGGAGACCAACGCTCCAGCTCGACATTGTTGGCCATCCTACCTCCAAGGTGCCACCGCAGAGAGTCGGGGAGAGAAATG
>CAUYUJ010016944.1:91832-106832 GCA_963575745.1 Prorocentrum cordatum
AGCCCATCGCACCCGAAAAGGTCCGCAGCTAGTCTGCTGGACTGCCCTGGGAAGGCGGCAGGGTGGGAGGAGCACGTTTTGGTGGGAGTGTTTCTGAGCGTGGGTGAGGGCCTGTGGGGATCTCTGGGAGGCTGTGCTTGGGCCGTTGGGAAGCCTCGCGGGGCTATGTCGGGCTGCCCTGGGCAGAAGACGGGATAAAGAAACACGTTCTGGCGGGAATGTTCTACAACGTGATTGAGTGCCTCTTCGCGAGCCTCCAAGGGGGATCTCATTGAACATGTCGGTGGCGTCGGAGCCACGGAAACACTGCAGGCGCTCAGACAGCTGGCCCAGGAGCCAGAGGGGGGAACCTATATATCTTTCGCGATGGCTCGGAAACACGGGTCCGACTGTGTTCGAGGAGCGTCCGAAGAGGTTCGAGGCGGATTCGGGGAGCGTGTAAGGGTCGGTGGCCCAGGAAGCAGTGGGAATAGGGATCTGTCGGATTGTCCTGGGAAGGCGGCATTGAGGTTCTGCTGGGAGTGTTCCGCAGCGGGGGGGGTCCGGGATGATGTGCTTGACTATCTTGAAGTACTTGTCGGCCGTTGGGAAGCCTCGTGGGGCTGTTTTGGGCTGCCATGGGCAGAAAATTTGGATGGGGACGCACGTTTCGACAGGAGCGATCCAGAACGTGGTGGAGGGCTCTCTGCGAGCCTTGGGGGGTCTTTCATAAGGCACGATCGGGGCATCTTGGGGGCCTCTGGGAGTTGTTTTGGGGGCCTCCTGGCAGTCTTGGGAGCCATCTTCAGGGGGAAGGCTCGAAATTTCAGTTCGTGTCACCCCTGTGGGCCACTCTCGGAGCGTCTTGGAGCTCTCCTGATCTGGTTTGGGAGTCTGGTGGGCAGTCTTGGTGCTGTCTTGGGCTTGTGTTGGGGCTCTCTTGGGGGCTTCTTGGGCTGTCTTGGAGCGCTATTTGGGGCCTCCTGGGGCCTCTTGGAGCGCTGGCAAGCGGGAAAGCAAAATCTGCAAAACTTTTAGCAACCAATGGGAGATCCATTACTTTTGCCTTGTCGTGCGATTTGGGAGGCCCTTAGGCCGCCGAACGGGTGTCATGGGCCTGTGAGGGTGCAGTCGGGCCGATGCGGGGCCATACTCACCGTCCTCGGAGCCGTGGGTCGCTGCAAGGAACCCGTCTTGGGGGCCCGGTGAATTGAATGGGGGCCCTCTTTCTTGGCCCGGGTCGGGGCCGGTGTCAGGTGGTCGCGGGGGCCACCAAGGCCGTCTTGGAGCTTAGGACACCCGAAAAGAAAATGTGGGAATTCCAAAATCCTTCACACCCAGTGGAGACGCAATGGTTCTGGCCTCTTGGAGCTATCTCCGAGTCTGGAGCTGGTCGTACGTTATAGTTGGTTGTAGTTAAAATGATGCTGACAATGCAACGTGTTGGCGTGGGTGCGCTTTTCCTAGCTCCTGGGGTGAAGACCCCGAGGACGGAATAGGAAATCCAAAACAAGGATTGCACCCCTGTTGCGCACGGGACGACCACACGATAGCATGTCGACGCGCGGGCGCAGGGCAAGCAGGAGACACGTGGCGTTGTGCACTGACAAGCAGCTTGCATTGAATCACATCCATGTGCGCACCTTGCTGGAAACTGGCACGCTTCAACTGCTGGCCCCACGAATCGTGAATCCACACAACATGACTTGAATTAAAACGCACGTTTTCACCTGGCCTCCCAGGCAACTCTAGAGCTGGTGGCGGATATGCATAAAATGCTCCGATGCCTTCACCAACAGCGTCCATGCAACCGAAGATACCAGTCCATTCAAATGGGGCGTCATTACGATCCGCGTAGGTGGCAGCACGGGATGGACATCTGGATCGAACTATGAAGACATCAACTTCGTCAGCGTACCCGCGCAAAGCAAGGTTGCAAAACTGCCCACGGCAACTCTGTTTATTAAAATATGACGACTTTTCTTGAACATAACAGGGCCGACAACCAGGCATGCCAAGAATACTATCTACAATCCAATTCTTCACCGGGTAAATGTCATACGAACACCCGTGGCTGACAAAGAAGGATCGGATTTGCTGGAACGCCACGAATGCCTGGCGTTGTTCTGACGCAAGGCCAAAGCTCAACGCTTCTTGCCTCCCGAAAGATGGCACGCCAGATTCTAAAATGGCGAGGAGTGCCCCATCAACGGTATAGTCGTGAAACTCAGCTGCTCCTGCAAGCCTCATCTTGGCCGCCTCAGGAAGAATGTCCAACGATGCTGAGTCCACTTGGACCAGCAAGCATGACACTGCTTTCCACTTGTTGCTTGAATGGTTTTTGTTTTTACGCCAACCGTATGTCCTAGACTTGATGTCAATGAGCTTCGTCGAATCGGGTCTGCCAGCTGTGCTAACAGCAATATCTGCACTTGCGCCCTCAAAAGGCATGACAGTCACGATCCCGAGGTGTGCGAGTCGGGGTGCTATGAACTCTATGCATTTTGTCTCATACAAGTACCTATTGGCCGCATTCTCTCTGAAGAAGCCGTCTGACTTCCCAGTAAGAGCGCTTTGCTTCATGAATGGCGGGCGACATAATTGGGAGCATAAACCTCGGAATTGCTGGCTGATCTCGGCATCAAGACAACTATGCCTCCTGCGTAATGTTCCGGAGCGCATCGGGCCTTACACGCTATTGCGACGTGGCCTCCCGAGGCTCAGAATGTTGGAATCAAATCTTCGTCAACCAAAACTATTTGAGCCCAAATGGCTTGAACCAAAATTGTCACGAAGTGGTCTGGTCGTGCGTCTTGGAAACCGCTCAGGCCGTCTGGAGAGCGTCATGGGCGCGTGAGGGCGCAATTGGGCCGACTCGGACCCGGGCCGATTTTGGACCGTCGTAGAAACCGGGCAGCCTTGGGGCCCTCTTGGGCTGTCTGGAGCCCTTCCTGGGAGTCCTCTTAGGGAGCTTGGGCCCTCCGTCTTGGGCACCTTCGGGGGACGTCTTAGGCGACTTTTGGGGCATCTTGGGGCCTCTGAGGGTTGTCTGATTACCGGAAGAGCGAGCATGCCAGAATCGCATGCAACAAAACAAATCATCAATGTTTGCTTGCGTGGGCCCGTATATTGAGTTGTTGCAATGTGAATGTGTAAACTGTGGTGCAAGCTATGAGGTGCAATTAATCTTTGACCGTCTTGAAGCTGTCCTCTCCACTGCTCGTGCAAACATCCCACCCTCCCACCCGCAACTTGGTCGCAAGACCTCGACGCCGACGACGACGACGACGACGGCGACTACGACGACACCGACGACGTCTCCGACGACTTCGACGACGACAACGACGCCGACGCCGACGACGACGAAGACGACGACGACGTCGCCAACGAAGACGACGACGAGGGAGGAGGAAGGACGACGACGGCGACAACGACGACAACGACGACAACGACGAGGGAGGAGGGAGGACGGCGACGACGCGAACGACGAAGAAGGAGGAAGGACGGCGGCGCCGACGACGACAACGACGAGGGAGGAGGGAAGACGACGACGACAACGGCGACGACGGCGACGAAATAGGAGGGACGACGACGAGACGCCGACGACGGACGACGACGACGACGAGGGAGGAGGAGGAAGGACGACCACGGCAACAACGACGACGGAAACGACCACGACGCCAAAGAGGACGACGACGACGAACACGAGGAAAGACAGAGGACGACGTAGGCGACGACGACGACGCGGGAGGAGGGAGGACGGCGACGACGACGACGACGACGACGACGCAAGAGCGCGCGCGCACGCTTTTGTTGAAAATCCGTGTTGCGAAACCTTGTGTTTTTGTAGGTTATTTGGACACACGATTTCAAAATCCTTCCGAAACCGATGGGTTTTGAAGGTTTTCGGCATACGCGCGCGACGACGCGCGCGTCTGCACTTCGTCACATTTTTGCAGAGGATTCTCGCGACGGCACACGCGCAAGGGCGTTCGACAGATTTCGACATGCGCGCGCGAAGCCGGTTTGGTAGCATGTTGTGAAAAAATTAGAAAAACAAGCAATAGTTTTCTTAAGATTTCGCAAGAGCTCGCGCGGAAGCTTTTTTAGCAAATCAGTGCTGCAAAACCGTGTGTTTCTATGTTTTTGGGGAACTCGATTGCGAAATCCTTCCGGCACCGAGGGTTTTTGAAGGATTTCGGCATGCGCGCGCGACGGCGCGCGCGTGTGCACTTCGTCTCAATTTTTGGCCAGGGATTCGTGAAAAAGTGCCATGTTAGAACAGGAATGTCACCGCATAGTGCTTTTTTGCAAGGGGGGGGATACCGGCCCCCCTGGGATAGTGTAAATTCATAGTTCGGATGGAAATGTGGTCAGAATCATACATGATTTACGTACCCTAAAGGGGGAGTGGTAACGCCGGGGGGGGGGGTAGATCATATTCTGTTTTTAGAAAGGAGAATTGATTTTTATCCATGAGTTGACACATCCCACGCTCTTGCAAACATCCCACCAACCCACCCGCAACTTGGTTTGCAAAACCTCTTAAGACCGACTACGACGACACCGAAGACAACGACTACGACGACGCCGACGACGTCTCCGACGACTTCGACGACGACGACGACGCCGACGACGACGACGAAGACGACGACGACGTCGCCAACGAAGACGACGACGAGGGAGGAGGGAGGACGACGACGGTGACAACGACGACAACGACGACAACGACGAGGGAGGAGGGACGGCGACGACGCGAACGACGAAGAAGGAGGAAGGACGGCGGCGACGATGACGACAACGACGAGGGAGGAGGGAAGACGACGACGACAACGACGACGACGACGACGGCGACGAAATAGGAGGGACGACGACGAGACGCCGACGACGGACGACGACGACGACGAGGGAGGAGGAGGAAGGACGACCACGGCGACAACGACGACGGAAACGACCACGACGCCAAAGAGGACGACGACGACGAACACGAGGAAAGACAGAGGACGACGTAGGCGACGACGACGACGACGACGACGCGGGAGGAGGGAGGACGGCGACGACGACGACGACGCAAGAGCGCGCGCGCACACTTTTGTTGAAAATCCGTGTTGCGAAACCTTGTGTTTTTGCTAGCTTTTTGGACGCACGATTTCAAAATCCTTCCGAAACCGATGTGTTTTGAAGGTTTTCGGCATACGCGCGTGACGACGCGCGCGTCTGCACTTCGTCACATTTTTTGCAGAGGATTCTCGCGACGGCACACGCGCAAGGGCGTTCGACAGATTTCGGCATGCGCGCGCGAAGCCCGTTTGGTAGCATTTTGTTAACAAAAATAGAAAAAAAGCAATGGTTTTCTTAAGATTTCGCAAGAGCTCGCGCGGAAGCTTTTTTAGCAAATCAGTGTTGCAAAACCGTGTGTTTTTGTATGTTTTTGGGGAACTCGATTGCGAAATCCTTCCGGCACCGAAGGTTTTTGAAGGATTTCGGCATGCACGCGCGACGGCGCGCGCGTGTGCACTTCGTTTCATTTTTTGCCAGGGATTCGTGAAAAAGTGTTATGTTAGAACAAAAAATGTAACCGCATAGTGTTTTTTACAAGGGAACCTCAGGTGGGGGGAACCCGGCCCCCCTGGGATAGTGCAAATTCATATTTAGCATGGACATGTGGTCAGAATCATATGCGATTTGCATACCCGAAAAGGGGACCGATAACGCCGGGGGGGGTAGAGTCTATTGTCTTTTTAGAAACGAGAATCCATGCGGTGCAGGCCATGTGGTGCAATCTATGTGGTGCCAGCTATGCGGTGTAAGCTGTAATGTAAGCTATTCGGATTAGTTAAATCGCTTCGCTCATTTCGCCGGACCTTAATGTGGCATCGCTGGCTTTTGCCCGCGCGTCCGTTGCAGATGTTGCGCTGCTGGGCGGTGGTTGTTTTTCAGCGGCGTTACGTCAGCAGTCATGGAGGTAAAGCAACTCTTGTGTATTGCTTCTGTGGGGCCTGTTTGGGAGCCGTCATGTGTATGTGTCACCATCGTCAGTTGGGCTTGTCACTCATAGGGATGGGTTTGTCACCAATGGAGTTCAGCTGTTGGGCAATTCGAATGCTTGTTTGGGGTCCGTTTGCGGCTATGTTGGAATTTCCGGGGGGGCGCGTTGGCGTTTGCGTGATCCTGAGTCCGCCGCATACGAGTTGAACATGCTCGGGGAGGGTAGCAGGAGGCTTCTTGGGGTCCTTGTGAGGCCTCTCGGGGGCCTCTTGGCGGTATTCTTGGGACCTTCTGGGGCCTCACGCGGGTCTCTGGGAACCTCCGGAGCCTCTTTGGGGGCTCTTGGAAAACTCTTGGGGCCTCTTAGGGGCCTCTCTGGGGGCCTCTTGGGGCCTCTTTGGCTATTCGGGGCCTCTTGGAAGCCTCATGAAGCCTCGGGGGGGGGCCGGAGGCTGGAAATATCAGTTCGAGTCCCCCGTCTCGTCCACCTGTTGGAACCGCCTTGGGGGCCTCTTGGGCCGTCTTGTAGGCCTCTTGGGCCGTCTTCGGGTCTTCTTGGGTCTTTTTGGGGCCCTGTTTAAGGCCTCTTGGATCTTGAGCCGTCTTGGAGCGTCGGGAAGCCGAAAAGACGGGAACGCCAGACTCCTTCAAACACCCAGGTGTGACGTATAATTGTTGCCTCTAGTAGGGATCCTCTTGGGACGCCCCTTGGAGGCCTCTTGGGGCGTCTTGGAGGCATCTTCGACCGTCTGGAGGCCATCTGGGGCGTCTCGGACGGCTCGGAGTCCTCTTGGACCGGCTTGGGGGCCTCTTTGGGGTCCTCCTGCAGCGCTCAGGGGCGCCTGAAAGGGTGCACCCAGGAGGAAAGCCATCTCTGACCCGACTTGGCCGGGCTTCTCCAGGGGCACTTTTCGTACAGGGACCCCCAGGGGCCGCTTCGCGCGCGCGAACTAGACATGCTGTTGATCAGTTACCAGGGATCTCTCAGCACGCCTCTGGCCCGTTGGTCCTGCGAGGTCTACGCACTGCGAGCTGTATGGTGCAAGCTACTTGTATTGCAAATTATGCGCTGCAATCTGTGTGGTGTAGGCTGTGTGGTGGAAGCTGTGTGGTGTAACCTTTTGTTTCCGTCTTCCCGCACACCGGGGTTCACCGCTCACAGGCCTGCGGCAGCTGCGTGGTGTCACCTCTGTGGTGCAGACTATGTGGTGCAAGCCATGTGGTCAGAACTGCGTGGCGCCGAGGAGCCGGCCGCGGGCTGGCGCCTGGCGAGGCCTCGTCACCCTCGCCACCTGCACGAGGCGCCCCCGAGGCGGAAAACCTCGCCACCGCCCACCGAGAGCACGAGGCGCCCACTGGGCGGCCACCAGGCGAAGTACATCGCCACGCCCGCCCCGCGCAAAAAGGCGCCCACGGGGCGCCCACCGGGCGGCCACCTGGCGAAAACCTCGCCACGCCCACCCGGCGCTCCGAGGCGCCCACGAGGCCCACGGGCCACGCCCACCCGGCGCCCACGAGCAGCCCACGAGGCTCCCACGGCAGGTACGAGGCAAAACACCTCGCCACGCCTATGCGAGTACTACACCCCTGCGTAGAATTAGGCAAATGTTTAAACTAAGAAAGCGGACTTCGCTCGAAGCGTTTCCTGAAACAGTAATCCAGGTCCAGATACATGAGAACCTTCTACGCAACACAAACTCCAAGAAAACGCTCAGTGTCCAGCCCTGCACCTTGATTTTCTGAAGCGAAATATGGAATCCATAACAGTCAATACTTTTTATTCAGATTCCTGATGGGTGTACTCCACCAGAGTGAGAAGCCCGAATGGTGCAAGCACTGTTTGGAGAATGGTGCTTGCCTCTTGGGGGTCCTCTTCGGGCTCGTCGGCCCGCCTCGTGGCCTTGACGGCCCGCCCTGCGGCCATGGTCGTGATCTGTGGCCGTCCTCGGACCGCCTTGGCAATGTTGGGGGTCTGTCCGGGAGCTCGTGAGGCTTTCTCGGGCTCTCTCGTCTTAGGCCATCTCGGGCCGTTTGTGGTGCCCTGGACGAGGCCAGGCTGGTCGTACCTCAAGTTGTTGCGGGGCACTTGGCGGCTACATGTAGTAGAACTGACTGTGGTAGTACATCTGCATATGTAACATGTAAGTGCATATGTGTGTATGTGTCGATGGATGCATGTAGAAACGTATATGTACAGACGCCATCGCTGCGCGTGCGCACTGGTCTGCGAGACCGTGCATAGTTTTTCGCACACGGAACAAGCGTAGTGCGACCATCCCACCGCCAACCTTCTCGAAGCAGGAGAGGAAGGATGATCATGCTAAGTCTCTTGTGCGATCCCATCACCATCACTCTCGACAAGAGATCGAGGCGTGGCCGTGTCATCGCAGGTACCCCTTGGGTACATGAACAAGTGACTGCCCCACCCTACCCACCCTGAGAGAACTGGAAACAACACCACCCAATCATTTCCTTTCCAGATGGGGTCATGATCGCACAGGTGCGTGCACTGCGACAGTTCTTTCTAGACAGACCGCAGAAGTGGTCATGCCAACCACGCTGCTGCAGAAATGTCTGAGAGGCAACGGGCTGCAAAGAGAGAAGGTCGGAATCAGACTGGTGATGTTGACGTGGTCGTGCCATCACGTTTCCTCGTTCGTGGGTATCAGAGTGTCCGTCTCGCCCCTACCCCTGCAGACGATTGGGATCGGCGCCCACTCGCTTCCACAATAAATGGGAAGGTGCGACTAGGCGTGCACCCATCCCAGCACCATTTCATGTGTGGCAGGAAAATTCGCGGGCCAATTCTGGTGAAATATTCATCATATTTCTAACTCGCGCGCGCGCGCGTGGCGGCTCCCGGGGGCTCCCCGAACGAAAACAACCCCAGGCAAATCCCGGTAACGTCCCGGATGCAGGAACTCCTGGGCGCGGCCCTGGGGGCCCCCATTGCGCCCCAAGGAAGCTCCAAATAGGTGGCAGGTCCCACGGACTCAGGCCAAGAGCGCTCCAAGACGGCCCAAGATGGCTTCAAGACGGCCCAAGGGGGCTCCAACAATACTTGAATAAGGCCCCAAGAGGAACACATCGTTGATTGTGCGAATGTCGCTTATTGACGTTACCGCTTTGCGGGTTTCCGACTGCACAGGACGGACCAAGGGGCCGCCAAGACCGCCCAAGAGGCTCCCAGGACGGCCCCCAGATTGCCCAGGTGGATTCCAAGACGGCCCCAAAGGGCCGAAAGACGGCCCAAGAGGCGCCCAAGACAGCCCAAGAGGGCTCCAGCAATACCTGAAGATGGCCCCACGAGGAGCAAACCATCCATGTTGCACTTGCATGTTGGTGGCTTTGTTCCCCATATCCTAAGATGGGGTTCTTGTTATTACTTGGACGCCTCCTCCTCCTCCTCCTCCTTCCTCTTCTCGTCTCCTCCTCTTCTCGTCTCCTCATACGAGACTTACTCCTGTCCAGACTTACGCACACACAGACTTACTCATACTGAGACCTACTCATACTCAGACTTACTCATACCCAAACGTACACATACACAAACTTACTCTCACACACACACAGACTTACTCATATTCAAGCGGGTCTCAGGTGGGGCGCTGGTTTCAGCACCCCTAAGGGGAGCCGCCAGGGGTGGTTGCACGGGCACGTTCGCGGCCAGTTTGTGGGGATGTCTCAAGCGGTTTGCTCGTTTTCATGCCCAACATCCTTGGCTTTCAAAGCAGACTTTGAAGATGTCTCAGGCGGGGCGCTGGTTTCAGCACCCCTAAGAGGAGCCGCCAGGGGTGGTTGCACGGGCCCGTTCGCGGCCAGTTTGTGGGGATGTCTCAAGCGGTTTGCTCGTTTTCATGCCCAACATCCTTGGCTTTCAGAGCAGATGTTGAAGATGTCTCAGGCGGGGCGCTGGTTTCAGCACCCCTAAGAGGAGCCGCCAGGGGTGGTTGCACGGGCCCGTTCGCGGCCAGCTTGTGGGGATGTCTCAAGCGGTTTGCTCGCTCTCATGCCCAACATCCTTGGCGTTCAGAGCAGATTTTGAAGATGCCTCAGGCGGGGCGCTGGTTTCAACACCCCTGGCGTTCAGAGCAGATTTTGAAGATGCCTCAGGCGGGGCGCTGGCTTCAGCACCCCTAAGAGAGCCGCCAAGGGTGGTTGCACGGGCCCGTTCGCGGCCAGTTTGTGGGGATGTCTCAGGCGGTTTGCTCGTTTTCATGCCCAACATCCTTGGCTTTCAGAGCTGATGCTGAAGATGTCTCAGGCGGGGCGCTGGCGTCAACACCCCTAAGGGGAGCTGCCAGGGGTGGTTGCACGGGCCCGTTCGTGGCCAGTTTGTGGGGATGTCTTTGGCGGTTCGCTCGTTTTCATGCCCAACATCCTTGGCTTTCAGAGCAGATGTTGAAGATGTCTCAGGCGGGGCGCTGGTTTCAACACCCCTAAGGGGAGCCGCCAGGGGTGGTTGCACGGGCCCGTTCGCGGCCAGTTTGTGGGGATGTCTCAGGCGGTTTGCTCGTTTTCATGCCCAACATCCTTGGCGTTCAGAGCAGATTTTGAGTCAAAGCTCACTCTGACTCATACTCACTCACTCGCATCATGATTCACTCGTCTTTGTCGGCCCTGTCGCCCACGTGGACGCGCTATTATAGTCAAACGCTCATGAACAGACGCTCACTATGGCATGACATAAAACATGAGATGCACAGATGGGGAGCTCCACGCAGTGCATAATTTGCAGTTTTTGTTGCATTTCTGCAACGGAACAAGCATGCTGCAAGATCTTGGCTTTACCGAATATGCGGGTTTCAGACTGCCCCCCAGGACGGGCCAAGAAGCCGCCAAGACCGCCCAAGAGGCTCCCAGGACGGTCCCCAGACGGCCACAAGGGGACTCCAATACGGTGCTTCCGAAAAGACCCCAAGAAGCCTCCAAAAGAAGCATCTGGTCCACGATCCAGTTTGGCTCCAAAAGTTCCCCGAAAAGCAATCGAGTGCCTCCCAGGCATTTCCGTTGGCCGCTGGCCACAACCACACGAACACTTTCCCAATCGCTACGACCAGACGGGCACGCGGCAGCGATGACTCTGTGCAGGCGGCGGAATGAGCGAAGCGGTAAAATAAATGGTAATGCATTCACTTTTCTCCTGAGAGGACGGATCGGTGCTCTTGATCTCCACTGATTGGTTAGTTACTTGATTTTCTGCAAGCGTATCAGTTCAACCCCCAAGTAGCTTAAACCAAAACGCGATCAAGGCATGTGGGCTTTGGGTGTTGCGTAATCTGAGCTTTCGTTTGCAAGACACGTTGATGCTATGTGTCATGTTCCCCCAAGCATACTGTCTGCAAGAGAAGTCACACATACGTAAAACCTAACGGGTGCGGAACCAATGGCCCGTGGTCTGCAATGTGGCCTCCCGTATGATTTCCCGTACAATCTCCAGCTTGGTCTCCTGTATGGTCTTCCGTATTGTCTCCCGTACGGTTGCCCGAAGTCCTCCGTATGGTCTCCCACATGGTCTCCCGCACGATCTCCCGTATAGTCTGCCGTATGGCCTCCCGCATTGTCTCCCGTATGGTCTCCCATGTGGTCCACCAGATTGTCTCCCGTATGGTCCCCAACGTGGTCTCCCGAATGATGGTGTGAGGTATGCTCTCCCGCACGGTCCATCTTATGCGCTCCCGGGCCAGTGGCCCGGCCCCGGGCCGGGCCGGGTGCGCCCTTCTATGTACATGTCAAGAGAATTCAGATCACCATGCGGCAAACTTGAGTTTATGTGGACGGTACATACAGCCTTCTCACAAGTTTCATTAGCACACACTCGTGAACGCACGCGCACAGCACAACACAGCACAACGCCAGGGCACGTCATTAGTGCACACGCGCGTAATCAAGCATACGGCACCAGACACGCCCCAAGCTGGGACCCTTGAGAATCTGGAGAATCAGTGAGGAGGAGGAGTTGGAGAAGGAGGAGGAGGAGGAGAAGGAGGAACTAGAGGAGAAGGAGGAGGAGGAGGAGGAGGAGGAGGAGGAGGAGGAGGAGGAGGAGGAGGAGGAGGAGGAGGAGGAGGAGGAGGAGGAGGAGGAGGAGGAGGAGGAGGGGGAGGAGGAGGAGGAGGAGGAGGAGGACTAGGCGGCCTTCCGAGGTCGCCGAGGGCCCTCAGGAACTCTCCGAAGCCCCCAGAGGACCATGGCAGATACGTGGCAGACCCGGGCAAAGCAGGAGGAGGCTGAATATAGGAGAAGGAAGAACATCTGACGCTACTCAACCGGGGGGGGGGCGGCAATCCATTGGGGAGGACGGGAGGGGGGGGGGGGGGCTGGAAAGGCGCACCCCGGGTGCACCTTCGGAGGCACAGGGCGATCCCTTTCGGGCCCCTGTCCTGCTATCCTCGACCCCCCCCCCCCCCCGATATTGGCGGCGGCGCGCCCGAGGGGCAAGGCAGATGGGGGCGGGCCTCATCAGCAGCCTCGGGAGGCCCCCGAGCCTTCCGAGGAACTGCCTCGGACTCCCCCGAGGGCGGGAGGGCGGGGGCCGCAGGGCCTCGGAGAAGCCAGGCCGCCCTCTGAGCAGGCCTGCCCCCTCTCACTGCCCTCCTCGGCGCGCCGCCCGGCACTGCGGAGCGCCCGAGGAGAAGGGGAAGAGGGAGCCGCTGGGGCTCCATCATGCCCAGCTTGATCATGAGGTCCTCGCGGAGCGGAGGCCAGTTGCGTGCGCTCTCCTCACGCCCCGTCCTCACCCGCGTCTCTTCCTCCTCCTCCTCCTCCTTCTCCTCCTCCTCTTCCTCCTCCTCCTCCTCCTCCCCCTCCTCCAAGACCTCTGGCGGCTCGCGATGATCGTGTCACTCGCCATTCGCAGCGCGTGACAGCTTGAAAGTGTAACGCAAATCGGACACATGGGACCAGATGGGCGAATGGGGGAAAGTGGGAGACGGGGAACGATGGAGAGATCGGAGGGCTGGGGGCGGGGGAGAAGGGCGTGAGGGCAGGAAGGTGGGAGACCCGGTGGGTCTCTCTCTCTCTCTCTCTTTCTGGCTATTCACCTGCAAGTGTGGTCGGGCGTGTTTCCCATCTTCCCTCATCCTCACCTTCTCCTCCTCCACCGCGTCCTCGTCCTTTGTCTTTTCCACGTCCTCCTTGCTCCCCTCTTACTTCTCCTCGCTATCCACGCTTGCATCCACATGTTTCTCATAATCCTGTTCCTCATCCTCGTCACCTCTGCTTTCTCCTCCTCCTCCTCCCCGGCCTCCTTGGCCATTTCCTCCTCCTGCTCCTCCCTCTCCTCCTCATCCTCTGCCTCCCCTGCTCCTCCTCCGTGTCGTCGTCCTTCTCCACCTCCTCCTCCCTCCCATGCCTCTCCTCATCGTCGTCGTCGTCGTCGTCGCTGTCGCCGTCGTCGTCGTCGTCGTCGTCGTCGGCATCGTCGTCCTCGTCGGCGTAGTCGCGCTCCAATTTTAGCACTGGTGCGCTCGCTCATGGCGTGCGTGGGCGATGTGGTCGGCAAGGGGGGGAGGCACGAGGCAGCGAGAGAGGGCACTCAGGCGGTCGAGGCCTCCAAAAAGGACCCCCCAGCAGACCGGGAGGGCGCCGCATGTCTGGACGGAGGAAGCGACATGTCTTTGGAAGCCGGATCCAACGGTTAAAGACAATGCAGTGTGGAAGTCGCCATCGTTGGCCCCGATCGGCGCGTTATCGCACAATGGAGGTGAGCATTCGACGGTGTAAGCTATGTGGTGAAGCTGTGTCGTGCAAGCTGTGCGGTGCGAGCCATGAGTGTGCACGCTATGCGGCGAAAGCTGTGCTGTGCAAGCTGTCGTGCAGTCTATGGGGCGTGAGCTGGGGGTAAAAACTGCGGGGTGCAAAGCGATACGATGTAAGCCATGTTGTGCAAACGCTGCGGTGCAAGCTACGTGGCGCGGCGCCAGCGAAGCACCCGCGAGGCAGAACGGGCGGCGGCAACGTGGCGCAACCTGGGGAGACAGACCCAGCGCACGGGACTCGATGCGCCCACGAGGGGGCACGGGCGGCAACGTGGCGCCAACCTCGAGGGAGCCCACCCCGCGCACGGGACGCCCACGAGGCGGCACGGGCAGCCACGCGGCTCAACCTCGGGAGACCCACCCAGCGCGCGGGGCGCCCCCGAGGCGTCCACGAAGCGGCACGTGCCGGCGACGTGGCCAAAACCTGGCAAGACGACCCAAAGACTGCACAACACAACTAGCAACCCCTGAGCGAAACCACAGTCTGGGGAACAACGGGAACCGCGTGCATTGGGGAACCGAGCTTGGCTTCAAAAGATACGCAGGTCTCTCTTGGGGGGGCACTGAAGACGCGCAGTGGGGCAAGTTGGGAGGGCCAACCATTGGATCGGCCCAAGACCCACCAGAAGAAGGAACATCGTCACAAACATAATCTTTCGGAGGTCCGCGCGGGTTTCTCGGATCGGCGCTGAAGTCGCCAGCGGCGGCTCCGCCGGATGGTCCCCCGATCCTGGTGCGCGGCGCGCGCCAAGGAGCGGCGCCAGATGCGCCGCCCTGAGAACGAGTATCGCCTCCCAGGGGCCGACACATGAAAACCTTCAAGATCTTTCTGGTGGTCCAGGCTAAAGTAAGCTAAAACATCATAATCCGAGAGGGCGGAGGGAGAGGGACAGCCGGCGGTGCGGGCACAGCCCAGGTCGCCCGTCTTCAGTCAGCCGCGCCGAGCACAGAGCGGGAGGCGCGGCGGCCCCGGCGCTCTCGCGCCGCGCCCCGCCCCTCGGGACGCCGAGGGAAATCCACGAGGATGGCGGGATCGATCTCACGGTCGAAGCCTTCGGGCGGTGGAGGGGCGACAGGCTGCCGCTCCTCGGCCACCGCAAAGAGATCTTCCTGAGGTCGCCCATCTCACGGCGGAGCTTCGCGACATCGGAGTCAGTGGCGTCGGCATTCTTGTCGAGCCGACCGAGGTGCGCACCATGTTCGTCCGGCTGCGCTTGCACACGACGGTGGAGAGCGCCAACCTGCGGGCGCACGGCCCGCTGCACCTGCTGGT
>CAUYUJ010016944.1:111832-158660 GCA_963575745.1 Prorocentrum cordatum
TGCCGCTGACCTAGTCCCTCGCCGTCGTTGTTTTTGTTTTGTTTTCCTTTTCTTTTTGTATGACGTGCCCTCAGATGTCTGGACCCCTTGCCAGGGACCGGCTTTTCATCCTGGGTCCGTCGTTTTTTGACGGGCCCGAGGCCCGGGAAGGGCCCGGAGCGGCCGAAAATTAGCGAACAAAACTCCCGTCGTGATTTTGTTTACAGCGCGAGGGGGTCTGGGGAATCGAATCGAATCGAAGCGAATTCGCGGCCCCCCGAAGGCTCAGAAAGCTGGACGGCCGGTGAGCGGCCTCCGCTTTCCGAGAAGGCCACGCCTGTTCGGCGCAAATCACTCAGATATATACGCGTGATTCCGACGACAGCACGACCAGGTATGGCCGTGAGGATTGCTTGATGTGGGCATGGGTGTAGGAGGGGTGGGAAAACAAAACAAAGCAACAAACAACACAAACAAAAAACAAAACATCCGAGAAGGCCTGCCGCCTCTCCGTCCCACTCGGCGCGATCCGCCGATCCTCAGAACGGAGGAGCCGGGTCCCGGAGGAGACGTCGGGGGTCCTGTCACAGCTTCCCCGAGCTCGGCGGGCCCGCCTCGAGTGGCGGTGGTATGAAGGAGCGGTTATCGGGAAGGCCCCACGGTCTAGGACCCGTTTCCCTGAGAACTTCTTGCCTTGATGGTGACCTCTCCTATCCAACCTTCTCCTCCCGATCCTCCTCCTCCTCCTCATCCTCCTCCTCCTCCTTCTCCTCCTCCTCCTTCTCCTCCCCATCCTCCAGGAGCATCCTCCTCCTCCCTCCCCTTTATCCTCCTCCTCCTCCTCCTCCTCCTCCTCCGCCTCCTCCTCCTCCTCCCCCTCCCACGCGCTGCTCGTCCTGGAAAAGGAATCGGATGTTGAGGAGAAGGAAGAATAAGAAGTAGGACGAGGATAGGTACGGGTGCCAAACCCCCAAGGGCTCAGAGGTTGAGGCGGAGGAGTGGGATGGAAGGAGGGGGTGGGAGGAGAAAGACGCCGACGCACGCCGCTGAACAGAGTTCGATGTCTGAACGGGCTGGACACTATGGGACCAGCTTGCAGCCGAAAAAGTCGCGTAATCGTACGCTCTTCTGAAGACCGATCGCGCAGTGACAGGGAGAGATAAGGAGGAGAAGGAGGAGGAGGAGGAGGAGGATGAGGACGAAGATGAGGAGGAGGAAGAGGATCAGGATGAGGAGGAGGAGGAAGACGGAGGAACACACATATGGGCATCTGGCTAGGAAGTGGGATGATCCCAAGAAAGACCCACGGCGGACGCGAACGCAATCATCAACTTACCATGCCTCATGAGAGAGCGGAATCATGTCGGGCCTGCCGGCCAGACGAGCCGGATCTAGAACACAAGAAGAATAAGAGAAGGCCTGGCATTCAGCCAGGCTCAAGAGCAAGAATTCAAGCTTGCCGAAACGATGGGTCAAGGGCGGGCCCAAACGGCGAGGATGCAAGGGCTACCTTGACGAAGACCGCCCTTTTTCCACAATAGCGTTTCGCTACAGGGTCCGAATGGCGGTGAAAGATGGCCACAGAAGAGTCCCACCAGGGAGTACCAATGAGCCTCTCGAGGGCAAAAACCCGACGGCAACTGTGTGACAGGGGCGCGGCGCCCGTACTCAGATCTGGCGAGGCTGTGCGGCCCCCGCCCCCGACCTCGCAAGGCCCCATGGCCCAAGCTGTCGGGCGGCCGTGCCTTGATCAGCTGGACCACCTTCTCCACGCAGGCCAGGTTCGCAACGATGTAGCTCCGGCCGACTGCCTGCCGCGCGCTGGGCGTTTCCAAATTCGTGGGGAGGGGTGAGGAGGAGGAGGAGGAGGAGGAGGAGGAGGAGGAGGAGGAGGAGGAGGAGGACCAGCTAGGTGCGCTCGCGTCATATCTGACATCCTACCCCACCCTCCCATCCCTTACAATGGCGTAGATCCCCTCTCTGCTCGCACAGTCGGATGTTGAGCAGGGCAATGATCCCGAAAGGGTACGCGATGCATTGTAGAGCACGGCATGGCATGGCGTAGAAGAGCACCGCAAAGCGTAGTATGTCACAGCATGGCGTGGCGTGGCGTAGTGAAGAATTGCATCACAAAGCTTTGCAACGCAAAGCATGACATCGCACAGCGGCCCCGAACATAAAATTGCATAGCATAGCGTTGAAGATCGAAGCGTAGCATGGCATAGCATGACGTGGCACTTACGCACTGGATATGACAGCTGCAGCTGAAGGCATGGCATCGCGCAACGGAACGCAACCTAGCATTGCATTGCATGCCGTGGCATGGCACGGGAAATGACGCCAGCGCTGCAGCGGGAGCACGATTCGGGACGAGCGGAAGCGCGGAAATGAGGCCAGCGCTGCAGCGGGAGCACGATTCGGAACGAGCGGAGGCACGGAAATGAGGCCAGCGCTGCAGCGGGAGCACGATTCGGAACGAGCGGAAGCCCGAAAATGAAGCCCGCGCCTCGGCGAGAGCATCATTTTGAAAAAAACACCAAGAGAAAACCCAACTCCGGGAAATCCTGTGTGTGTGAAGAAACAGTACGCGGGCGGAGGGGTGCCCGCTATCTTCCGCACGCCATCAGGGGATGGAGGAGAGTGTATTCATATGGTGTAATTGTGGAGGAGGAGGAGGAGGAGGAGGAGGAGGAGGAGGAGGAGGAGGAGGAGGAGGAGGAGGAGGAGGAGGAGGAGGAGGAGAGGAGGAGGTGGAGGAGAAGGACCGTGGAAGGGAGAGGAGGGGGGGAGGAAAGGGTGGGTGGGAGAGGGGAGGAGGAGGAGAAGGAGGAGGAGGAGGAGGAGGAGAAGCAGCAGCAGCAGGAGAGGAGGAGGAGGAGAGAGGAGGAGGAGGAGGAGGAGGAGAGGAGGAGGAGGAGGAGGAGGAGTGGAGAGGAGAGGGAGGAGGAGGAGGGGGAGAAGGAGGAGGAGGAGGAGGAGGAGGGAGAAGCAGCAGCAGCAGGAAGAGGAGGGGAAGAGGAGGAGGAGGAGGAGGAGGGGGGAGAAGGAGGAGGAGGAGAAGAGGAGGAGGAGGAGGAGGAGGAGGAGGAGGAGGAGGAGGAGGAGGAGGAGGGGGAGAAGGAGGAGGGGGAGAGATAGGTGGTGGGCGGAGACACGTTCGCCCTGCGTGCCCCCTTTGGGCCCGAGAGGGCCCCCCTGCAAGGCCACCAAGGTACGCGAGAGGATCACATTTCGTCGCCCTCTTCCTCCTCCCTCCCCTTCCCTCCCTCCCTCCCTCCCTCCCTTATCCTCCCATCTCCTCCCTCCTCCTCCTCCTCCGTCGCTCCCTCTCTCCCTCCTCCTTCTCCTCCCTCCCCCCTCCTCCTCCCTCATCCTCCCCCCCACTCATCGCCCCCCCATGAGGCCCAGGGGTCTCCAGAGGTTGACGACCAGTAATAAGAATCCGACTCTGCCCCGCTCCACCCATCAAAGAGCGACGGCGGGCGGCCGCGCGCTCGCACGAGGAGGGCCCCGCCTCTAATTAACCCGGGGGGGGGGCTCCAGAGGTCCTCTGGAAGTCCCAGCAGGACCCAAAGGTCCCCTGCGGTCCCTCGAGGGGTCCCTGGAAGTCTCTGGAGACCAACGAGAAGGCCAGCAACACCCCCAAACCGCGATCCTCGACAAAGAGGAGGAGGAGATGGAGGAGAAATGGAACGGGAACAGGGCGATTGCGATCCAGCGCATTGTGGAGGAGGGAGGAGGAGGAGGAGGAGGAGGAGGAGGAGGAGGAGGAGGAGGAGGAGGAGGAGGAGGAGGAGGAGGAGGAGGAGGAGGAGGAGGAAGAGGAGGAGGAGGAGGGGAGGAGGAGGAGGAGGATGAGGATGAGGAGGAGGAGGAGGAGGAAGAGGAGAAGGAGGAAGAAGAAGAGGAGGAGGAAGATGAGGATGAGGATGAGGGGGATGAGGAGGCCGACGTCGTTCCTCCCTCCTCCACAACGCCCTCTCGAAAACTGGAACAGGGCACTTCGCCGATCAACTCGGCAGGGCGGGGGGGCCTCCGATCCTCCTCCTTCCCGCTCCACCTCCACTTTCCCTCGTCCGTCCGCGCTTCTCCCCCCGCCCCGCCTGGGCAACGCGGGCCAGAGGTCTCAAACGACATCTCCGGCGCGGCCAGGCCCGAGAGCCCCTGGCCGCCGAGTGGCCCCCCCCCATGGTCAGGATGGCGCAAGAAGGCCCAGCCTCAGGACGGCCCAAGAGGCTCGCAGTACGGCCTGAGACCGCTCCAAGCCCTCCCGCAGCGGCCCCAAGAAGCAAGCACCACTGATCGCCATGAGGCTTTTGAGTGGTGTTGACGCTCTCGCCTTCTCGGGGGCTGTGGCAGCCCAAGGAGGTCTCCAAGATGACCCCAGGACGGCCCAAGAGGGCCCAAGAGGGCACCACTAGGGCCCCAGCACTGGCCAAGAGATCTCCAGGGCGGCCCTGCAACGGCCCAAGGGCTCTGAGACGGCCCAGGGACGTCTCCAATACGGCCTCCAACGTCGTCGAGCGAAGATAAACACAAGGACGGCCCAAGATGACCCAGTACTTGAGCAGGGACCGACCGTCTCGGCATTCCCAAAGGCCTACCACGAAACGTTCTTAGAACCCGAAGGTGTCCGAATAAGAAAGCAAGGCGCTTAGAACATAGACCCGATATGTTAAAATAAATCAATATCAGCCGGACATGTTCTAATAACGTTTCGTGCATACCCGAAAGAGTTCTTAGAACAGAATATTATTTGGTGGACCCATAGGCAAGCCAGGACGCTTCGCCACTGCTCGAAATACGCCTCCAAACGATCCCAGATCAGCTCCAAGAACCCCCCTTAGAAGCCCCCCAGAGACCCCCCGGAAGTCCTATAAGAGGGCAGGGGGAAAATCCAGTCGGGGTGCCCTTGCTCTGGCCGTTCGCTGTCGAGCGGGGCTTCGGCTCTGTCTCGGGGTGGCGCGTCGCCGCATTGAGGGTGCAGCACGGCCCCTCTGAATCAGAAACAGGTTCAAACAAGCTCGTCCTCATCCTGCTGCTCTTCCTCTCCTCCTCCTCCTCCTGCTCCTCCTGCTCCTGCTCCTCCTGCTCCTCCTGCTCCTCCTTCTCCTGCTCCTCCTCCTGCTTCAAACGAGCTCCTCCTCCTCCTCCTCCTCCTCCTCCTCCTCCTCCTCCTCCTCCTCCCTCCTCTCACTTTTCCTTCCCCCGACGGCCCCGCGACATGCCATTTGCTGGCTCAATTCTCCAATGCAGAATTTTCCCAACTGTCACCACCTTCTGCCTGGAACGATACTTGGGAATTCTTCTCTGCCACCTGACTCATGCATTCCCTGGCCGACTCGTTCTATTCTTGCTCCACTTACTCGTCCTCTGCTGCGTCCTGCTGACATGAGGGAAAGGAATCCTGCTGGAAACAACAAATTCCTGGACCCCGGGGTGTTTCCCAAGATGCTGCTTTTTCATCCCGGCATGGGGCCTGCCCCCCCCCCCCCCCCCCCATAAACGGCGGGAGATCTCTACTTTCTGGCGTTGCTTCGGGAATGGACAGAATCCCCTTCAGCAAAACGTGGTTTAGTGAAAACGACCTCGGGCCCAAAAGTGGCGGGCGCAAGCCTGGAAAATGACGGCCGCGGCGCCCTCTCGAGAACCGAAAACGAACAATTCACTAATCGACGTGTCAGGGTGGGGGTTCAGTCCACCCCCGCTGAACGGGGGGGAGGGGGGGTGGGGTGGGTGGGGGGGGGGCGGGGGGGGCAATCGACGGGGGGGGGACGTGCACCTTCGGGGCCCCAAGGGGCCCCTGTGGGGGCCCTTTTCTGCAGACCCCGAGATCCCCCTCCCAATCCCTGGACCTCCGACTTCGCGAGCTTCTTGCGCTGCGTGCCCCCCCAGAGGTCTGGGTCCCTTCTTCTTGGGGACCAGCTTCTCCTCCTCCTCGTCGTCCTCCTCCTTCTCCTCCTCCTCCTCCTCCTCTTCATGAGTGTTTTTTGGACCGTCCTGGGGCCTTGCGAGGGCCCCCCGGAGGCTGAATCTGAACAACGACCTTCCGTCGTGCGCTGTTCTTGGATCTCAGTGTGGCGAAGCGCCCGACGCCTTCCTTCGGAGCACCCACCGGCCTCGCACGCCAGCACCGCCAAGACCCCGAGGGTCAGCTCCGCGACCTGCGGGCAGCGGGCGCCGGCGGGCTATGACACGTCACGTCTGTTCTGTCACTGATGCTGCTTAAGGTATTCTCAGTTCGTCACAATATATGTCATGACGTTATAGGGAAATATGTTACATCTAAATCGTTGGCGTAGGGGCACCAGTAGTACAACAATTACGCTATGTGACGCTGGTTATGGTGTGCCCTACTCGATATGTTATGCCGATTCGATGCTGGTCTTACTATGTCTGTTCTGTTCTCGACGGGCCGGCGTGACGCCGTGACGCCTGTCACGATAGATACGTCGTCCGATCGTTCGCTGCATCGCATGTTTGCTCCTGTGACCAGCCTGACCTCGGCGCGCACGTCGCGCTGGAATAGATTGTAGTGCAATCAATTACGTTGTGATGAAACGCTTTGCCATGATATAAAACAACTGCGATTATTTGTCACGTTATGGCATAATCTGTGGAACGTGATGCCCTGTTCTGTTACGCTATGCTTCCGTGCCCTGTCCTTTTTGGGTATGATGTGTGGTGCTATACCATGCCCTGTACGTTTCATGATGTCATTGAGTGCGTCGTTCTGGTGTGTTCTGGTATGTTATGGTCTGACATGCTATGATATTGCATGCGTTGTTATGTTATGGCTGTATGGCATACTATGTTATGCTATGCGATGCTGTGTTTTGCCGTGCCCTGCCAAGGTAGTGTCAGTCATGGTATGGCACGCTATGTGGTGTGATGTGTGATGCCATGGTCTATTACGTTATGGTGGGTTATGCCATGACATGTTATCTTATGGTACGTTATGCCATATTATTCGGTGGGGTGTGATGCCCTGTTCTGCATAATCCATTATGTCAAAGCTTGTGCTATCATGCGGGGAAATGTTCTGATATTGTATGAAACGTCATGCCGCGCCCCGTCATGCCATGATGTGTCACCTGTGCCGCGATGCGACCTGCCATGTTTATATGCAGGGTTATGATGTGTTCTGGTGTGTTGTATGTTGTAATCGTGTGTTATGGTATGTTATGACATGTCATGTTATGGTATGCCATGCTCTGTCATGCTATATGATGTGCGCTCCGATGTGTCATTTCATTTATGGTTATGCTGCGCTGTGCAATGATATGCTATGCCGTATTACGGGGAACAGGGACATGGTTCGTTTTGGTATGATCAGTGCTGCGTTGCTTTCTTATGCTATGATTGATTTGTCCTGGTACGTAATGTCCCACGCTACGATGCTGTGCTATTGTATGCACTGCACTGTCCTGATGTGTTATGTCACGGCATTGTATGCATATGCCAAGTGGTGTGATATTATGAGATGGTCTGTCCATAGTTGTGCTGTACTATGTTATGCTATTTTGTAATACCGCCCTTTCAACTTATGACTTGTCGGCGCGAGGCAGGACACTCGGGGACACTTGGGAGACCTGGGGATCTGGCGGCCGCGGTACGCATAGTGGCACGAGGCGGGACACTCGTGGACACTCGGGACCTAGGGATCTGGCAGCCGCGATGTGCAGAGTGGCGAGAGGCGGGACACTTGGGGACACTCGGGGGACCTGGGAATCTGGCGGCCGCGGTATGCAGAGTGGCGCGAGTCGGCGCGAGGCGGGACGCTCGGGGAAACTTGGGAGACCTGGGGATCTGGCGGCCGCGATATGCAGAGCGGTGCGAGGCGGGACACTCGGGGACACTCGGGGACCTGGGGATCTGGCGGCCGCAGTATCCAGGGTGGACGGGTCGGGAGGTCTGTTCTTCAAAACTAACGACCCCAGCCTGCCAGGTGGAGAAAAACTCGAACCTCGAAACTTTGTCCGCCAGCTCGCTTGCCGAAAAAAGAGGGCCAGGAAGGAGGGGTCAGACGAAAGGGGGATCGCAAAGGGAGGATTAGCAAATCAGAGTAGCTGACTTTCCTGGGGCCCCCAGGCGCCACGGAACGCCAACGTGTCGAGGACAGCGCTGGGCGGCGGGGCCGAGACCGGCTGCTTGGAGCCAATCTCGTACGGCAGGTTCGTGTCGTGACGACTCCGGCGTTGCTTCGCGGCACCGCGTGGATCGTTCCACCTCGCAAGGTCCACCTGTATCCGAAACGTCAGATCGTTCGACACCGACCGATTTCGGGTCGCTGGCCGCGTTCCACGCTGAACGCCGGCGGCGAGGCCGCCGCCCGGTCAACACGACGCGAGCTTACCGTGCACGTCGTTCATCTCTGATCGTGCTCATTTCTCATTGTGCTCGTTCCCAATGGTTCCTGGCCCCCCAGTGGCCAGGAAGAGGCCCAGGATAGGAAGGATCTTGGCCCCCAACAAAAATCAAAGTACTCTCGAATTCCCCCCCTTTCCGGCCGACCCGAGGTTGGCGCATCACGGCTGGAGGCACGTGTGCGGACGAGGCGGGGTGAAGGTGGAGCACGATGCATGCTGAAAGAAAGGATAGAAAAGGGGGCCACGACAACTGGGAGATGCCATGGTCCTCACCGCGATCTCCGTATCCCCCTGGTCTTCGTCCCCCATCATCCGCGGGGGGGGTGCTGCAGGGGCCGGCCGGGCCGACTCCCCTCCCCCGGGCCCTGTACAGGATGTGGCCCCTGGCGGCCTCGGGCGGTACAAGCCCTTCGGTCGGGAGCACCCTGCTGGGAGGAGGAGGAGGAGGAGGAGGAGGAGGAGGAGGAGGAGGAGGAGGAGGAGGAGGAGGAGGAGGAGGGAGGAGGAGGAGGAGGAGGAGGAGAGGAGGAGGAGGAGGAGGAGCAGGAGGAGGAGGAGGAGGACGAGGAGGAGGAGGAGGAGGCCAGCCTCGCCTTTCCGGCCCCGACCCCGCGGGCCTCGCACGCCCACGCCCCCGCCCAGAACCCAAGCGCAGCGGCGGCGACGGGGCGGCGGCCTCGGGGTGCGACAGCAGCGCCGGCAGCGCCTCGGGGGAGCTGCTGCAACGGGCGACGACGACGGCGACGATGACGATGACGACGACGACGACGAAGACGACGACATCGACGTCGACATCGACGTCGACGTCATCAGCGACGACGACGAAGAAGACCACGACTCGACGTCGACGTCGAAATCGCCGTCAACAGTAAAGACGACGACGAAGATGACGACGACGACGACGGCGACGACAACAAAGACGACGGCGACGAAAAGCGACGACGACGTAGAAACGACGACGACGAAGACCACCACGACTAGACGTCGACGTCAACAACGACGACGACGACGACGACGACGACGACGTAGCGACGACGACGTAGCGACGACGACTCGACGTCGACGTCGACGTCAACAACGACGGCGACGACGACGACTCGACGTCGACAGCGACCTTAACTTCGACGACGACGATTCGACGACGACGATTCGACGACGACGTAGCGAGGACGACGTAGCGACAACGACGAGTAAACCGACGACATCGACTAGACGTCGACGTCGACGACATCAACGACAACGATCACGACGACGACGACGACTCGATGCCCACATCAACGACGACGACATAGCGACGACGACATAGCGACGACGACGTAGCGACGACGACGAAGACGACGACGACGACTCGACGTCGACATCAACAACGACGACGATATTGACCACGACGACTCGACGTCGACATCAACTGCGACGACGACGACGACGACTCGACGATTACTTGACGTCGACTTCAACAGCGACGACGACGACGACGTTGCGACGACGACGACGTAGCGACGACGTTGTAGCGACGACGACGAAGACGACGACGACTACGACGACGACGAGAACTACTACGACGACGACGACGTAGCGAAGACGACGACCGAGACGGCGACGTAACGACGACGACGACAACGACGTAACGACGTGACAACGGCGGCGGCGGAAGCGGCCACAACGACAAGGGGCGCCGGCAGCGCCTCGGGACGCCTCCGCCGCCGAGGGCCCCCACGACGACGAGGGCGTGACCCCAGATGGCAACGACAGCGGCGCTGCCACGACGACGACGGCGGCGACGGCGGCGACGGCGGCGACGTAGCGACGACGACGACGACGACCGCGACGACGGCGGCGGCGGCGGCGACGACACCAAATGACGACGAGGACGACGACGAGGACGACGACGACGACGAAGACGATGACGGCGACGACCACGACGCTGACCACGACGACGACGACGACGACGACGCTGACCGCGACGGGCGACGGCGGCGGGGCGACGAGAGGGCCGCAGCCGCGCCTCGGGGTGCGAGCGCACGCCGAGGACGTCGAAGCACGCCAGGGACACCAGGAAGCCTCGCGCGGTCGTCGTCGTCGTCGTCGTCGTCGTCGTCGTCGTCGTCGTCGTCGTCGTCGTCGTCGTCGTCGTCGTCGTCGTCGTCGCGCGCGTCGTCGTCGTCGTCGTCGTCGCGCGCGTCGTCGTCGGCTAGACTCTGAGCATCGGGGCTCGCAGCGTTCAGATGGTAGGAAAAAAGCGGCACGATTGGGAGGCTGAAGTGCATCTGGGAAGGCGCTTCGCTGGCACAGTGCAAAAACGCACACGCGAGATTCATGCGGACCTGCGGCTTTCAAGGTGCCAGCGCGGGCGGGCTGTCTACGGCGAGGCGAGGCAGAACGAAGGCGCAGTGCTCTGCACTGCCTCTAAGGGTTCCGAGGGGTCGTACTACTATGTCGGAAGAGCTATGGGGTACGGCGCCCCACGCGAAGCCACTCTGAATAGGCGGGCGGACCCTGACAGCGCAGGCCAGAGAAAGCACCCTCAAAATATCTGCCAATGAGGCGCGAAACCGGCTCTGGCGGATTGGTGCTTAGATTTCGGCAAAATGCTTCCATGAAAAAACAACAAATCTACCAATCGAACAAGCCAGAAAAAAACTACCAATCGAAAACGCATTGAAAACTATCCGGCAATGCCAACAAACGCCAGAATCGAAGAGATGTTCGCCTGGGGAGGGGGGCGGTAGGACTGCGGACACCAATGCAAATACCACTGAGGAAACAGCAAGTAGAGTCGGAAAAGAGGGGCGGGCGACGACAGCGTCACACAAACATTCTTCATCGACGTCGTGACATTGGCACATCATGCCACACCGCACACCTTGGCTGCAACTCGACGCCCCCAGTAAATCCCCACATATCGCAACTGGTCAGCCGAACGCAGCACCCTGATATAGCGCGTGCTCCGAAATATGCAGAGACCGAAACCGCCTTCGGCGCGGCGGCCTGCAAGTTTCACGCAGGGCGCGCAGCAAGAACAAGAACATACAACTCTAGGACAAGGCAGCCGTGCGCACCGATCCCGCTCGGAACGCGGCATGTGCGGCGGACGAGGGTTCCCTGGTGGACGCGGATCCGGCGGAGCCGCACCAGCCTGGCCACCCCCGCTACTCGGGTCGGACGAAAAGAGGGGGAGCAAGCAGGGGCAGGGGGAGGGGGAGGGGGAGATGGAGGGGGAGAGGGAGGGGGAGGAGGGGGAGGAGGAGGAGGAGGAGGAGGAGGAGGAGGAGGAGGAGGAGGCGGAAGAGGAGGAGGGGGAGGAGGAGGTTGAGGAGCTTTTGGACTCCACCACGCACACACACACCACCACAGGCCATCCTCGATACGCGCATCTGCTGTCTGCGCGCAGGAGGGGCGAAAAGAGGACCTCCCCCGAACGATGAACTACTATAGCCCACCGCTTCGTTAATCAAACTGCCATTTTCGGGCGCTTGCGTTGAATGCTGCGCGACCAGATGTGACGTCTGCCGTGGTCGGCTGGCTCGTCATTCTTGGGGGGGGGGGCCACGCATCTCTTCCGAAGGTTGTGGTCACCCCCCCGCACGTATAGTACTTACACTTCAAACAATCTAAAAGTAACCTTTCTCCGTCGCAATAATCAAACACGATCGGTTGGCGTCCAGCATCGCGCAGCAAATCACCAGCAAATCCTTTGATGATCGGCTCACCGCGGTAGTATCCCCCGATGGGCCGACATATGTTACGAGAGGATCGCCAGCAGCCTGAGCACAACCAGAACCTGCCTTCCCAATGCCACTCGTGGCGAAGACCTGATGGTGTTTTGGCCGTGGGCTGCGGCTTGAGCCGCACTGCGTCATTCAAATCAAGCCTAGGAAGCATTGGCATGACATCGGCAGCGAGCAAACAAACAAGCCTAGAGACGAGCTGCTGCCTGTAGAGTCTGTCGCGCTCAGCCTGCGAGGGCTCGGGGTGACACGCGGTGGCCTGTCGGGCGGCAGCGTCAGCTAGATCATTTCCAAGCTTGTGAAACTTCGGCTCATCAGTTAAACCGGGTCGGTCAAGCTGGTGCCCTTTGACCTTGACGATGTCGCCCGAAGCCTGACCCACCGCTTTGGAGCAAAAACCCAGCGCACGGGTGACGATAGGAGAGCTCGGCCATCATGCGCTCCGAAGCTTGCCAAACTACGTCCAAACAATCCGAGTATATAGGGGGCCCCTCGGCCCTGCACTGGGCCGCCGAACAGTAGGCCGCAAACTCGGCAGCCTGAAGGGTCTGAGGGAAAACGTCTAGCAGAGGTCCCGATATTGCGGCTAGATGGTTTCCTTGGCCCTCCTAGAGGATAGCAGCCCAACCCGCCCTGGATAGTTCCTGAGAGACTTCCCTAGAACAAGATCCATCGACGAATCTGTGCCCATGGAGGCTCGTAGAAGTACTGTTGCGGTCATGGCACCAGTGGATCTGCAGCATATTGTCAACGCCGTCAGCAGCAGGCCTCGGGAACAAATCTCTTGGGCGTACATACAGCCCACGGGAAAACAATACATACTCAGCAGGACCGTTCGGTTCCGAGGGTTCTGGAGGGGGTCGAATGTGGTTATACTTACCCAGCGCGCCTCTTTTCTGATCTTCGCAGGTCGGGCAGTGCCACAGACGATGGGTAATGCTATCTTCAGCAACCCCGCCTAGCGGGCACAAAGAATCTGGCAGCTGGTTGCCAGCTGCAGTTGCTCTCGCTTGTCCAAACCGCATTGCAGAATACCACCGAGATGGGACCTTTACGACGCAGGCTGAACCTCTTGTTCTGCAACGTGGCACACACCTGATCATGACACACGCGAAAAAGTTGCGGTAGATGGCTCAGCAGCTGGGCACCTGATCTGCTCTCGTGGTATGCTTGGACGGCCAGGCGCGGGTGCGGCTTCAAAAGGGCTGGCGAGATGAGCGCCAGCGGGTGCTCCACCGCCTTGTGGTCCACAATCGTAGTGAACGAGGGCATGTACCAAACTATCCTAGTGAGACTGAGCTTGAGGGCTCCTATGGGCCCCGGAACTTTCTTCCAGGAAAGCGGCCCAGGGTTCCAAAACGCACGCCCCCAGGCCTCGCGGATCTCGGCCCGGGACAGGGTGAGCTGGTAGCTTCTGAGACGAAGGGCCCAAACTTCCTTGGCGTACACAAGGATAGGGGCCACTGGCCCGTAGAAAGTAGGATCTCGATCCAGGATCAACGCAGACGTGAGGGACCTGGACCCAGACTTCGGACAAATGCATCCGCCATTGGACGTGCGGGCCCTGGTCCACTCGTAGTCCGAAATTCCATGAATTTCGGCCCCGTAGTAGTACCCAGGGAGTGGTCCCGTGATTAACAACTTCCTGGTGTGTCGTCCGAAGGCCTTTCGAAACTGATGCAGCCTTCTGGTTTTCTCAAGGTGGAAGACCGAAGCTCGAAAACGCGCGAGCAGGCCTTGGCCCGTCTGGGCCTGCCACTCGCGTGGTCAATCCCTAAGTTGGCTGCAGAAGAAACGACTTGGCGTCCAGCCAAGAACCCATATGCGATTGCGCAAGACACTGAAGACGTGCTTGTCGGAAGAAACCAGGCGCGCCCTGTCTTCTGACATGTTGCTGCCTAGGTCGCGCACAATCAACTGCTCCGAGTCCATGGCGGACCTGGATACATCAAAAAGAACTCCCGAGGTGGGCTCTGCAGCACTGGTTTCGCAATCATCGACGAAGATGTCGAGAGACACTTGCGCGGGTAGTTCGAGCTTGTCTAGAGGTTCGACGATGGAGACTCGGAAGAGCGCAGTAGCGAAATCACAGCCAGCAATGATGCCGAAATTGGCGAAGGCTGGTCCTGAGATGAGCACCCCGCCCCCCCCCCCCCCCCCCCCCCCCCCCCCCCCCCCCCCCCCCCCATGGCAACGAATCTAGCCGATCGGTAGAAGGCAATAGCAAGGCCAGCAAGTGCATGAGAGAGCCCGCAGGCACGACATCGGTCTCAAAGCAACGATACATTGACTAGACCGGAGCACTTGTAAAGGCCCCGGAGAGCGTAGTCGAGGTCCGCCCTCGGATGACTTCTGCCTCGGCGCGAACCGTCTGGCGCCAGACCACGCCTGTGCTGCGCGAAAACTTCGCAGCAACCAAAAAGGCCTCGGGTTCTTTCCCTCCGAATGGAATGCGACCCTCCTTCTGGCTTTACCCCATATCCGATATATAATACAGAGCGCGCCAATCGGACGGGAGCCGCCAGTGGCCTTGGCCAATCGAGCAAGCGCGACTGCACTAACTTGAGCTGGAACCAAGCTGGGGGCTTCCATCGAGCAAAATAAGCTGGCCAACACGCGGAGCGATCCGTCTGACAGTTGCCAGTAGTGACGCATGTGGAAATCGTCCATGGACGTGGCCGTGTGCCTCATGAGCTTCCTGCTCGCACCTCTGATATCATCGGGCGTGGGATGATCCAGTGCTGTCTGTGGTTCAAAGGTCACTGTGTGGGGTGGGGTGGGGGGGGGGGGCGCACTGAACTCGGCACTCCACAGACTGGTGAATCGGGGATATCCCGCATCCAGCAGAGCCTGAGGGTCCGCAACTATCTTGCCCGCGTCGTTGAACGTGGTAGTAGGCGCCCATGGTGTGAATCCGCGCGCAGCTCGGTGGGCCTGCTTAGCCCCCTGCTCGACACGGTGCATAGCCCCCAGCTCGACACGGTGCAATAGCCATGATCTCCATCCCTCAAGAGCTTGCCGCTGAGCAATAGCCCCCGCTGTCGCCAGTGCAACATCCAGTAACTCAAGAAATTCCCAAGGGAGATCTGAGCTCTCGCCGCTGACGTAGGTGCTGCATTGTATTCTTCATCAGGGGCATCTGAATTCGGGCCCTACTCACCGCCCATCGTGGTCCGAAAGGGCACGTCGCAAAGTTCCTGACCACTGCCTGATTTCGATAGACCGATGCGGCAGAATGGTGGGGACGAGGATAAAGCTCCAGGGTCGCTGCCGTGGAACGCGCGGTCGGCTTCATCTGTGGTGATGTCGTTGGCGCCGGAGCCTGCGTCTGTGTCCCCCGACTGACAGCGCCGAGCAGCGTCGCCGCCGCGTGGGCCGCCGCCAAGTGGCCCCGGGGGCTGCGCTAGCTCTGGCACGGCGGGCCCGCGGGGGTCACCCCCGACCCCGTCGACCTCGGCGCCCGCGGCGCGGGCCGGCACATGGACAGGTGATACCGAACTCGCCGACGCTCCATTCGCAGCACTGCCATGGGCACCCGCAGGCGCGGTGGCGACTGGGGCGCCCGCCGACGTGGAAACCAAAGCGGGCTCGTGGGAGGGGCCCTGAACCCGTGAAGGCTCAGGCTGTACCAGCTCCGCAGGTATGATCAGATGGTCTAGATTACCCTCTGCCACACGCTTGCTGACGCGCAGGATGGCTCTGCACCCCCGCTCCTGCTGCGCAATCGCTCGATGTAACAATTCGGGGGGGCCCTGCGTGACATCTCGGAGGACGTCGGCCTGATGTCGCTGGTATTCTTCCAGACAAGTAATAGGCATCTTGACTTTCGTAGACATCCATTTCAGAGCATAACATTCAAGGTGCCTGGGGGGTGGCCGACGATCCTGATCGAGAAATGGCACCCAGTGAAGCTGTGGCGCCTCGCCCCGCGCCCCTGTGCATGGCAGGATGGCGCCCGTGGCGCCAACGAGTTCTTTCTCCGAGAAATTGGCCCACTTCTTGCACAACTGGTTGAGCTTTCGCTGGGCGAGAACGCCATCCCCAGTTTGCGCGACATCTGCGAGCACCTGCGGCCCGCCCAAAACATCGCACCAGGTGGGCGGTTTCGGGGCGGGCCCCGCGGAATCGGCACAGGAGGGGGGCGTCTAAGCTTCAAGGCGTAAAGCTGGGCCAACCGAGGGTAAAACGCAAGCTTGACTGGAGAGTCGGGGGGCTCTGCTGGACGCGCGGATGGTCTCGGCGGTTTTAATGCCCTGAGCCGAACCATCCGAAACAAAAAGTCCAGCATCTTCGCCCCCCCCCCCCCCCCCCCCCGCGGCGGCACGCGCGCTTTCCGCATCGATCGGATAAAGCGCGCGGCCTCTCGCGCAGGAGTCGAGCGTCGCGTCGCCCAACTGCTGCGGCGAAAGGTTAAAACCGCCTCCGGGTACGCAGAGCTCCCACCGCGCGTCGAGCGCCGTGGCTGCGTGCGAGAGGATAACCAGACTCGCATCTGAGAGGCCCTGCAGGTGGCGCAAGTAGACAGAACACATGCAACAACTGTCACCTCCTGGGATGTCGAGCATGGCCCCTGAGAGCCGACCTGGGCGCAAGACGTGGTTCTTAAACCCAGGGCGCTCCCACTGAGGACCCCCGCCACGCCGCGCGCGCCGCCGGTGGGGGGGCGGACGGGCAAGAGCGAGGAGGGCTTTCCAGCCGCGAGCCTGGGCCCAAGATGTAGCTCCATCTAACTCGTCTCCTGGCCGAAGATGGTGCTCTTGAAACAGTATGAGATTCGCCCCCGTGCGTGGTGGCCATCGCTGGAAAGACCCCCATGACGCGCAGCTACCGATTTCCACAATCGTAGAGAAGGGGATCTCTCCAGGGTCGGGGAGTGTCTCTAAAAAGTTGAAAGGTGAGAAAGGGTCGCAGGGCCCTGGGAGCTAGAAGTGGTTTCCCGAGGGCCTGGCCTGCAGGCCTGGGGCGCTGGCCAGGGAGCATGCCAGGCGGTCCCGAAAATGGCTATACCACACCTTGGAGCCCGCTCTTAAAAAAATCATGCACGCCCCCCCCCCCCCCCCCCCCCCCCACCCACCCACACCACGTCACACGACGCGACAACAGGGGATTCAAAACATTATCTGACTTGGGCCCCGTGGCTCCAAGGGTCTTGCTGCCTGCAGCACGGGCCCGCTCACGCACATCAGGAGACGCAGTGCTGCCAGTCGCTGGAGCGCTGGACGCCCTTCCCTCGAAGGACACCTTCTTCTCGCATGCTGCTGGCGCTGAACTTGAGGAAGGCGTCTGGGTCGCGGGCTGGTGCTGCAACCTCACCGTCTGGTCCCTTTCTTTTCTTTTTTTCTTATCCAATAGTTGCACGTGCTTGGCATGTTCATCCTCGATGTTCTGCATTTGTTTGACAGCTCCTCCGAAAAGACCTTTGGGCAATCTGTTGAATTTGACTATGCAGCGCCGTCTTGCGTTTCTCGATGCTCTCACGACCCTCTGCAAACAAAACAAACTTATCATCGTCCACATGAAGATACGAATCCACATCAGTAAGAAAGCATCGAGCCGTCAACCACATCCTTGATGTTGATCTTCTCTGGTTGCGATGTCGTCGGGCCTCCAGTCTGCGCCAGCTGCGCGACAAGCAACTGATGATCACGATCTGCTGCGGCCAGACGGTCCGAGATCTCCTGCACTGCAGCCTGCTGCGTATGGTACCAACACGCACACATGTCCAATTTGGATAGCTTTGCCTCCAAAGTAATCTCCAACTGTGTGACTCACTGACGGCACTTGGACATTCCGGTCTGGAGGGAGGGTTCGACTTGGCCTTTACGCAGCTCTTGTAATTGTTTTTTGAAACTTGGCCGATGCACTGGTGTCGCCCGCCTTCTTGGAAAGCTCGATAATCTGCTCCAAATATTTTTTTCCGTGATGGTGGGCTTGTCGTTGTCGTCCAGCTCTGCCTGTAGTTGAGAGTTACCAGCAACAGCCAAAAGGCCTAGAACCACACACACACACATCCACACACACACACACACACACGCACACACATACACACGCGCGCGCACGTTTGAAGGCACATTTTTTGAGGCACGGCGACACTTTTGCACTATGTGGTGTCGGCTCCTCGCTTCCCGTGGCCCGCTGCACAGCAACACTGCTCCGCGGCTGCCCGCCGTGGTCTTTGCATCAGCCGTGCGCCCCTCCCTCGGCAACACGCCAAGACCGCCCGCCCTGGGATCTTGCCGCGCACGGTTTTGCTCCCGGCCCAACTTGGAGCGAAGCCCAGCGGGGCGCACGCGAACGCGCGCTGCGGCTCGACGTCGCGAAACAACTGCAGCGAAAAAGCGGCTCGGCTCACGACCGGAGCCCTAGACCCACTGTTTTCTGCAACGTTTTTCGACCTGGATCGATCTGGGGTGCTCCCGGAACCCGAAAACCGGCGCAATCTCTGGGTGGGGCAAAACTGAAACGCCCGGATCTGAAGGCCTTTCTCTCTCGTTTGCTCTCTCCCTGCCCCCTCAGCGCGCCGCCGAAGAAGGTGGAGGAGGAGGAGGAGGTGGAAAAGGAGGCGGTGGATGAGGAAATGGAGGAGGACGAAGAGGGTCGATGGGGAAGAGGAGGAGGCGGAGGAGGAGATGGAGGAGGGAGGGGAAGGAGGAGGAGGAACAGGAGGAAGAGGAGGAGGAGGAGGGGGACGATGAGGATGATGATGATGATGATGATGATGATGATGATGATGATGATGATGATGAGGAGGAGGAGGAGGAGGAGGAGGAGGAGGAGGAGGAGGAGGATAAGGAGGCGGAGGCGAAGGAGGAGGACGAGGAGGAGGAGGAGGAGGAGGAACTCCTCGATGTTTCAGGCAAGGGGTGGGGGGTCTAGGTGGGTGGGCGGGGGCGGTCAGGGGCACGGGGGGGGGGGGGGCGCGCCTCGCCGCCGCGAGACGCGCGACTCGGCGGAGGCGAGCCTCGCGGGAGGCCCGCGGGACGACGTCTCCTCCTCCTCCACCTCCCTCCTCCTCCTCTCCTCCTCCTCCTCCTCCTCCTCCCTCCTCTCCTCCCCTCCTCCTCCTCCTCGTCCCCCTCCTCCTCCTCCTCCCCATCGTCCCCCTCCACCTCCTCCTCGTCCTCCTCCTTTTCGTCCGCCCTCCTCCTCCTCCTCCTCCTCCTCCTCCTCTCCTCCTCCTCCTCCTCCTCCACTCCTCCCTCCTCCCTCCTCCTCCTCCTCCTCCTCCCTCCTCCTCCTCCTCCTCCTCCTTGTCCTCGTCCTCGTCCCCGTCCTCGCCTGCCCCGTTCGTCGTCGCCGTCGCCGTCATCTTCGTCGTCGCCGTGGATTTCCACAGAAACTGTCGATTAGGATGTTTGTCGTTTCCTGTGGGCCCCGGGGCCCGAAGCAGGAACCCACACATGGTGTTCAACCTTGAACGCCCGCACTGGCGTCGCGCACGCGTCGAAGCGCGGCGAAACCGCAACAACGACTCACACGGCGGCGGCAAGTAGGGGGGAACAACAAAAATGAAGCATTCCAAGTACATCGGAGAAAACAGGGGTACTAGAAAGGTGTATATATAACACATGTGTCTACATGTACATGGGTGTGTATATATATATATATATATATATATATATATGCATATGTATGTGTATAGGGATAACGAACGATAGTTGCACAGACACGGCTGTGTATACAGGCTGGGGCGTGAGTCCTCCTTCCACCAACGCAAGCCCCTCGAGGCGTGGGCCCCATGCCACGCACGTCGGGGTAAGCGTGCATCCGCGTCAGGCATGAGCGGGAACACAAAGGGCCCGTGCCCCTCCAGCAGTGGAGCTGATGCTGCGCAATAGAGAACGGAAAAGACCCCCCCCATAGTGATCACCCCGACACGCCAAGCCGTTTAGCAAACGCACCCAAAGAAGGATTCAAACAAGGCAGGGCTGTCTAGTGAGCGCTCATGGCCGCTTGGTGAACGCCGATTGTCGGGTCCGGATGGTGTTTCCTCCCTAAAACAAAGGGACTGCTGTGCCCTGGGCAGAACCCCGTCCGCTCTTGCGAGCCTTCGAACTGTCCATGCAGGCCGATGCCAGGCAACGGGGAGGAGGCGGGGGCAGAGGAGGCAGAGGGGCGGACGGGATGCTGGAAGATTGACGGTCGTGTTTCCGCTCTTGTTTGGGAAATGACGGGGAGGACGCGGCCACGCGATCACATCTACACGTCGCGGGTGCCGCAAACATGGATGATCGAAAATAGCGGGCGGGAGCCGTGTCCGTATCGACGGCATCGCGGGCCGGCCCCCCTTGGGCCGCGACCCTGTCAAAAGGCGGAGCGTCTTCTCGAGGACGCCCCGCGCGGAACGCATCCATGCCACCGCGTCTCCACGGGAACGCGTCCCGTAATCCAGACCGCGGGGGGAGGTGGCTATGGATACGTTCGCCGATTGTGAGCGGCAGGAGGCAAAAGGGAACAGGGGGGAGGAAGAGGAGGAGGAGGAGGAGGAAGAAGAAGAAAACTAAGAGGAAAAGGAAGAGACGAGGAAGAGGAGAAGGAAGAGAAAGAGGAAGTGGATGAGGAGGAGGAGGAGGAGGAGCTCTTTCCACCGCAGCGCGCGCGCACACACAGCGTTCCATAGTCCGTAGTCCTTGTCAGGGCGCGCCGCCAGGCGGGCGCGCGCCTGATCGGGGCGCAGAGAGCAGCAAGAGGGGCGGCGGGCGGAGCGGCAGGGCACTCTGGTGCAACGGCCGGTGCATCCCTGGCGCGCCAGTGGCGAGGAGCGCAACACTCACCGTCCCAGAAGGCCCGCCGACGGCCCAGCGCCAGGCGAAGAGCCAAGAGCCCCCCCACAAACCAGCAGCAGCAGCAGCACCAGCGGCGCCATCGCCGCGGAGCAGCAGCGGGGGGGCACGCAGGAGGGGGAGCACGCAGCAGCATCAGCGACGAAGCAGCGGCGGCAGGGGGGTACACAGGGGACAGAACGCGGGGGGCGGAACCCCAGAGAAAGACGAGAACACCAGGAACCACCAGCCGCTCTCCCTCCCTCTCCTGCCGTGCAGGCTCGTACTTTCACGAGGCCTCGCGCACAAGAGAAGAGACCTCCTCACAAAGGAGGCGCCGGGCACTTCAACGAGAGCCTCGCGGGCGGGAGGGGAGGCAAGGGACACCCCACGGAGAAGCACCGCGCTGGCAGATCGGGTGCCAGGCCGCCTGAGGGCGCCACCCTCGCGGCGACTTCCCCTCCAGAACGTGGCGACAAAGGTTCGGCTGGAAAACACGGAAACGGCAGCGGGGCGGGCGCCGCGGAGGTCCCGTCGTGTCCAAGAGAAGGCGGGCGCGGCAAAGCGGGGGCGGAAGGGGAAGAAAGAGAGAGAGACAGGGGGGAACAACAAACACAAGTCCAGCTAAGATTATGTAAGGGGCCCGAGGCCCAATACACCAAGAACGCTGCAATGCTCGGCGGCGAGCGAGAGGGGGAAGTGAGTAGGAGAAGCCCTTTTTCAGAAGGCGGCGGGACGTCTCAGAAGCCCTCGCGCCTTCTGAGAGGTGTTTTCTGTTTTCGGGGAAGGCTTAGAACACTTCTCAGAAGGCCCAGGGACTTACGAGACTTCTGAGAAAGCCCGCCCCTTCTCACTTCCCCCCCTCGCTCGCCGCCGACATGCAATACAATCTCACCAACGTCACACTTGAGGGTGGGGGGGTGTACATGGCGCGCGGGCCCACCGACCCGCTTGGAACACAGGGTCCCACTGATGCAAGAGGACCCACTCGCAGGCACGGAGGCAAAGGCAAGCCAACGGGAGGCCACGAGGACGACGCCGACAGGACGAGCTCAACGTGAACGAAAGTGCTCTACCTTCTGGCACTGCCGACGCTGCCGCGCGAGAGGCGTTCCTCTACGGATAGGGCATCGGCCAGCCTGGCGCATCGCCTCCAGGACAGGATCCAGGAAGCAGGCGGGCAAGCAGGAGAGTACCGACACAGCAAGAGTGAGCGGGAGGCCAGGCAGAGAGACGAGGACGGCGGGGAACCTACACAGGGCAAAGGGGGACAGACAAGCAGCGTTAGGACAACTCGCCTCAATCCCGCGGCCGAGGGATACTCGAAACAGTGGCAACCTTCTAATATCTTCTGGCAAACTACTCAGACGGGCATGGAAGGTAGTACCGAGACGATGGTGGGCGTGCGCCTTCAGGAAGGCGTCCATGCAGGCAGCAGCAGCGATGTCCCGATCACTGCCCCATTTCGGCCCCCGGAGAATCAGCAGGCTGAGCCATGAGTCCCCACCCTCGAGCGAATCCGTCCACGCCTTTGGCAAGTTACAGACGCCTGGGACCCACTGGAGGGCCAACGTCTGGAGGGCCGAGCAGTGCCTGCAATGAAGCATGGCATCAAGGCCCCCCCACACCGAAAACCGGAGGCGGACGACGACGAGGAAGAGTCGCTGGAATGAGGCACGAGGGTTGGCATGGATATTGGAGCTTGGAGGGGTGGCAGGATACAGTCAACCCGTACCTATACGACCGCCCTGCGGGCGAGAAGGAGGTTGGGGGGGATTGAGATCAAATGCCCACCCTGACTGACATCCAGCCTGTCACCTTGATCTCATCTCTCATAAAAAATGATGTGGGTGATTGGGTTGGGTGGATTGGATTGGATGGGATAAGATGGATTGAGTCAGATAAGATGGGTTGGATCGGAAGGGATGGGTTGGATAAGATAATATGGATTGGATTGGCCCGCCGCAGACGCAGAAAGGAATGAATTGATGGATTGGGTTGGATGGATTGGATTGGGTGGGATAGGATGAGATGGGACAATATGGGCTGGATCAGGTAAGATGGATTGGATTGGACAAGATGGATTGGAGAAGATAAGCTGGATTGGATGAGAAAGCCCGCCGCAGGCGCCGAAACAAATGAATTGATGGATTGGGTTGGGTGGATTGGATTAGATGGGATAAGATGGATTGGGTAAGATAAGATAGGTTGGATTGGAAGAAATGGATAGGATAAGATAATATGGATTGGATTGGCCCGCCGCAGGCGCCGAAACAAATCAATTGATGGATTGGGTTGGGTGGATTGGATCGGGTGTCAAGAGATAAGATGGGACAAGATGGGTTGCATAAGATAAGATGGATTGGATTGGACAAGATGGGTTGGATCAGATAAACTGGATTGGATAAGAAAGCCCGCCGCAGGCGCCGAAACAAATTAATGTTGAAATTAGCGACATGCGTTAGCGCCGGAACGCCCGGGACACCCGGGACACCGCCCGGCCCAACTGGGACACCTCCCGGCCACCGGCGGACGCCGGCGGACGGGAAACGGACTTCCGCTCCTACTGACACCCGGGACACCGCCCGGCCCAACTGGGACACCTCCCAGCCACTGGCGGACGGGAACGGACTTCCGCTCCTACTTCGGCCTAGCTACAGGAGTATCACGCGCAGCTTCGCCTCGCCCGCACGCACGACACGAGCACGAAGCCGAAACCGATTTCCCAGTGGGGGGTCTCCGCTTCACTGCGATCTCACCTCCCAACCTCCGATCAGAAGGAGGCGCGGTAAGGATACAAGGACCTTGGAGGCCCATGTTAGCGTTCATCGAACGAGGCTGGCAATCGAAAGTCGCTAAGGATGGGCTGACGGGGCAAAGATGCAGGGGTACCCTTGGGAGAGATGCCAACCGTTACGATGGCTGACCGCACGGAGGAAGGATTGGAGTGATTGGAGCTCGGGATATCCCTAACCCCCAGGGAAGAGAGGCCGGGATCAGGACGATCGGGAGTGAGAGGGGGAAAACCATGAGCCCACCCCTGCCCCTGCCGCCCCCCCCCCCCAAAGCCTGGAGGAAACAACAATTGCGAGGAGGAGGAGCAGAGCAGGGACGAACAGAGCACACAGGATAACACGTGGAGCATCGATTGACCGATCCCTATCCCCGCTGGCGTGGCCTGGGACCCACTAGCCGATTTAAGCCCCTGGGTATGGGGATACCGGCTGG
The DNA here is from genome assembly GCA_963575745.1 of Prorocentrum cordatum. NCBI lineage: Eukaryota > Dinophyceae > Prorocentrales > Prorocentraceae > Prorocentrum > Prorocentrum cordatum. Next base: position 135,899 of record CAUYUJ010016944.1, read on the forward strand.
TTGTTCCCTTCGGGATTCGAGGGACCTGTCCCCAACTGGGGTGGTGGGATGGTGGGCCTTAGTTACCATGCCCTGGTGGGGGGTGTGGATCGGTTACGTAAGCGATACCGGCTGGAAGAGAAGCAGAGCGAAGGCGAACAAAGAAAACAGGATATCACATTTCACGGTTGATCGCTTCTCTTATCCCCACTGATCTCACCACGTCAGACACAAGACAGGCTTGGCCAGCATTATGAGAGAGTGCAAGGGAGGATAAGAGGAGCGGAGTGGAGACCAGGAAGGATGTGATGAGGAGACCCTCCAGCAGATTTCCCCAAGCCTCTGGAGGTCTCCGAAGGCCACGGGACACCCCAGAATGGCCCGAAACGTGGATCCGCTGACCTCTTCATCTGGAGCCCCAGGGTTCCCTTCTGAGCATGCTCTGTGTTGGAGACCTTGCGGCCGCAGAGTGGGCAGCCGAAGGAGCTCAGACACGATGGTCGTCCTGGGGCCCAGGCCCTGAGATCCTCGAATGACGCCAGCGATGACCCGAAGCCTGGATCTTCTGCCCTCGAACCTGGAGGCAACCCAACTTGAGACTGAGGAGATGAGGCTGGAGGATCGCACCGCATCGCCGATGCAGTGGCCACGCCGGGGTGGAGAGAATCGGGCTACGGCGATGCGGCGCGATCCTCCGACCCCATCTGCTCCAACTGTCTGCTCAGGGGGAAAAAGCGCATGAACGTATGCTTTCGGAGGACCACGTGGGTTTCGCAGGTCTGCGCTGGACCCCCCTCGCTGGCGCGCGGAGCGCGCCATGGGCGGCGCGGGAGGCACCGCCAGGGGGCTCCAGCGCAGATCCAAGAAATCCGCTGCGGACCTTCGAAAGTTAGAGGCTCGAGGATTGAGTGTGTTCTTTCGCTGGTGCTTCGGGAGCCCCTCTGGAAACCTTCAGGAACGTCCTGGTCCCCCATGTCTTCCCCCTACCTCCTGTCATCTTCGACGACGGCGGCGACCATGGCGGCGGCGGCGGCGACGGACAAGGTCGATACAGGGGACGACGACGACCATTGCGGTCTTCATGCCATAACTCGGGTCTCCAGTGGCCGTTCGGGACGATCTCGGCGTGGCGCAGTCTGGAAAACCACCGACAACCCAAAAGAGCGTCCGACAACTTCGAACGCCGACGATGACGACGACGACGACGAAGACGGCGGCGGCGGCGGCGACGACGACAACAAACGACGATTGAGGACGACGACGACGACGACGACGAAGGTGACGACGACGAGGACGACGACGACGACGACGACGACGACGACGGCGGGACGACGACGACGACGACGACGACGACGACGACGACGACTACGACGAGGGTGGCGGCGGCGACTGCGACTGCGACTGCGACGGCGACGACGACGACCACCACCACCACCACCACCACCACCACCACGACCACAAGCGACGACAGCGACCGCGAGCGACGACGACCCCCAGAAGTCTCGACTCTTACTCGGGACTTGCTTGTCATGCTGAGTCGTTTTTTGACGGTCCCGGGGCCTGGCGAGGGCCCTTAGAGGCAGAGAGAAACAAACAGCTCCCGTCGTATCCTTCCACCACCAAAACGCAACGAAAACGTACTGGACATAAAATGGGAAAATCTCAGCGCCGCCTCCGCCTCCCGCCACGCCTGCTTCTTGGAAGCTGGGCGAGGGCTGGCAAACCCGTGGCTGCCAAAACGGTCATCCCGGAAGAAACATCAACAAATGCCCGAAATCAAGCTCAATGCACTAAATTAGGGGAACAACAAGTGACATAAACATAAAAACTCGGAGGTCCGCGCGGATTTCTCGGATCGGCGGTGGACAGCCGCTGGACCCCCCCTCCCTGGCGCGCGGAGCGCGCCAGGGGCGGCGCTGGAGGCGCCGCTGGGGGGCCCCAGCGCCGATCCGAGAAATCCGCGCGCAGATCCGAGTTTGTATGTTTATGTCACTTCTTGCCCCCCTATGAGCAATACACGGGCCGCTGCCCGAAAGAAAGAAACAATTTCTTGGAGCTTCGTTTTAGCAGCCACGGGTTTGCCTTATGTCGGGCGTGTCCCCCTACAGGGGGATTTTCGGCGAAAAATCACAAATACACTAAAAATACACCAAAAAGGTCAAACATACTCACAAAATAGTCCCCAGACTATTTTTCATTTTTCGTCGAAAAATCCCCATGTAGGGGGACAGGCCGCTGAACCCCTCTCCCTGGCGCGCGGAGCGCGCCGGGGGGCCCCAGCGCCGGTCCGAGAAATCCGTGCGGACCTCCGAGTTTTATGTCTATGTCACTTTTTGTCCCCCGAATGGGAACAAGACCGCTTTAGTACACGGGCCGCTTCCCGAAAGAAAGCACAATTTCCCGGAGCTCTGTTCTAGCAGCCACGGGTTTGCCAGCCTGTGCCCGCCTTCGGAGCCTCCGTGCTTCCACTTCTGAAGGGGCCCTGAGACACACAAATAAATACACACAAATAGAAAGATTCCAAATATTTTCCTATCTTTTCTGGGTTTCTGTCTTCCCCCCCGCTTCCCATATTTTCCAATGTTTTCTTGGGAATCGAGGATTCAATTGTGTCTGTGTGTTTCTTTTCCTCCTGACCTTCGCCTCGAAGGTCCGCGCCTCCGCCGCTCGAGCGGCTTGCCGGGGCCCGGCGGCCCCGGACCGAGAGAGGGCTCTCTCTCTCTCTCTCTCTCTACGCCGCAAAGGGCACCTGGCCGCGTGCTCGCCGCCCGTGGATCGAGCGGCCGCCGCGAGCGACGGCGACGGCGCCCACGAGCGACGGCGAAGACGAGCGACGACGACGACGACGACGACGACAACGACGATGATGGCGAACGCCGACGACGACGACGACGACGACGACGATCAGGATCGCGACCACGTCGACGACGACGACGACGACGACGACGACGACGACGACGAGGACGACGACGACGACGACGACGACGACGACGACGACGACCACGACCACGACCACGACCACGACCACGACGGCCACGAGCGACGACGACGACGACGACGACGACCGGCCCCGCCTCTGCAGCAGAGCGCGGAGCACCGCTCCCAGCGGCGGAGCCACGCCCCCCGCGCCAACGCCGCCCGCGCCGGCGCCGCCTGCGACCTCCCGCGGGCCCCCGCCACCCCCAGAGAGGCCGCCCTCTCCACCGCCTCATCCTGATCCTCCTCCTCCTCCTGACCCCTCTCCTGCTCCTCCTGATCTACCTCCTCCTCCTGATCCTCCTCTTCCTGATGTTCCTCCTCCTCCTCCGTTCTCTTAGGCAAGCCGTGCAGGAAAAGCTCGTAGCGTCAACCTCGTCCATCCTCCTCCTCCTCCTCCTCCTCCTCTTCCTCTTGCGCCTCCTCCCCCTCCTCCTCCTCCTCCTCCTCCTCCTCCTCCTCCTCCATCTCCTCCTCTCCATCCTCTGGCCACCCGCGATTGCGGGTAGGCGGTCCTTGTCGTTCGTCACGTCTCTGCCGTCGCCGTCGTCGTCTGTTGTCGCTATGCTCGTTCGTCAAGCCGTCCTGGCCCTCGCCATCGCCGTTTGTCGTCGCCGCCGTGTCGGTGGTTGCCGCTTTCTCTCCTCCTGGACCTCGCGCCCTTCCGGGGCGCGCGCGAGGCCAACCCAGAATCCCAGATAATCCTCGTTTTTTATCCCTGATAGCGTTTCGCTGGCGAGAGTTCTATGCCTGCTGCGCAAAAAGGTTTACAAGAAGCGTCCCACAAGGGGGGGGGGGACGGGGAGCCCGTGGACGCGTGGTCTGTGGCAGCCGCTTCACCTGAGATGTCCTCTTGGCATCTTCAGGGATCGTGCTCTCGCCTCAGCGCGGGCTGCACGTTGGGTGTGGGAGGCCAGGGCCCCTGGTCAACAATGCACTTTTCTAAGTCGGCGCGTCGAGAGCGGGCCTCTTCCGGTTAAGAGCTAGGCGGGGCGCGCGAAACACTAATTGGGGAGACAGGGCGCGGGCGGGCGGGGCCTCAGGCGGCCGAACCCTGGTCAACAATACACCTACGGTGCACAGTGCCGTGCTCTCACCCCGCTCCCCTATGGCCGACTTCCTACTACTCCTCGGCCCGCCGCTTTCCCTTTGCCCATATTCGGGTGTTTTGCTAGCAGTTTCGCTGGACCAGCGCTGGCTGGCGTAAGCCGTGGCGTCGTCATGGCCGCGATCCAAGGAAACAAAACGGGACCAGAACGCGACGCTCGCAAACGCCCAAAAACCTCAAACCTCGAAACTGCATGCCTCCTGGACATATCGCCTCTAACGTTGCCCTCCCTGGGAGGAGGGAGAGGGAGGGAGAGGGGAAGGATGAGGAGCAGGAGGAGGAGGAGCAGGAGGAGCAAGAGGAGCAGGAGGAGGAGGAGAGGGAAGAGGGCAGGAGTTGCGAGTTGCGAGCTATCCCACGAAGTGGTCGAAACGAACGGATTACAAGCGACAGCGCTGCTCAGCCTGACTAAGCACCTTAGGCCACTTGCCGACTTCTAGTCTGGAAAGGTACTCCTTCATATGAGGAGCTACGTGCCTGCAACAGGGTTTGGCCAACTCTCTCAACTGCTGATGAGCGAAGTGGCCACACCCAGAACAAAACCAAACTTTCTGAGCATTCGACAGTCTCAAACTGTGCGACGTGTCAACCCACCCCCCAGCTACGTGGAGCCGCCCCCCCATCGGAAGGCCTCTGAACTTATCAGAAACAACATCTGGCACGAAACAGGGCGAGGTGAGCCACTCAGACCATTTTGCTCTCGAGGCAGACCCGAAACATCTGAGACACCTGCGCCCACACTCGTCAAGGCTATGTTCCGACACGAAAGCACGGACGACCGAGGGGGCAGGAGGAGGGGGAGGAGGAGGGCCCTTCACCCTCGGGGGCGCTCCACCACGTTCCTCGGCCTGCAGCGTGTCCAAGCTGGCCCTCAGGAGGCGGTGCCTGACGAGCCACGCCGCGCGCTCGATGGTCATGATGGAAGCCCGAACCTCGTCGGGCAATCTGCATGCTTGTGCCGCCTGCGCGGCCAATTCGTCTACACAGTGATTGCCGACAGCCAACCAGGACGGGATGCCTGCATCAACGATCTGCTCGCCTGTGAGGTGAGAGTTGACGAACAATACAGAGACCTGCCCCCTCCGACGTTTGAGCTGTCCTCCGATGGCATTCCAGAGATCTTTGTTGGCCCCATGGGGCCGTGCGTGCATCTGCTCATGAAATCCTTTTGTGACCGCTTCACAGTCGGTCACATACACCAGATGGTCCTTAGTACACTCCAAGGCCAAAAGAAAAGCTCTGACTTCCCCTCTGGGGACAGACTGCACACGTCCCGCAAGAGGGCCCTGGACGGAAGCGCGAATGACGCACGGAGAAAAAGCCTCCAGCACCGTGATTGCAATACCAACCCTCATGAACCTGGGATCTCCTGAATCCTTGCCTCCTGAAGCATCTCCAAAGACAATCAGGGGTTGCGCCTCAGTGCCATCCCCCAGACATCCAGGTGGTTCTGTCGCGCTGGTGCCGACCAGATGCCACGTCTCCTCCATGGTTGGCGGAGGTGCTGCAGCCCACCTGGCTGGGATTATCCCTCGCAGCCAAAAACAGGGCTCGGCTTCATGTTGTGCGTATGCAGCGCAAACGAGATGCTCTGAGTCGTCATAGGCCTGGGCCCCTCGATTTTCAGCACACCCCCAACACCTGTGAAACTGAGTTTCGGGCCCAGCGGAACACCTGGGACACGAAACCTCATGCTCACCCGCGATTTCGTCTTGCTGCCTCTGACGCGGCCAAGACCCTCCCGTAGCAATCGAAACCATCATCTCGGCCAATCGCCTGCCCTGCCGCACGGACTGAAGCTGCTGAATGAGTCTCCGCAGCGACATATTATCAACTCCAAACTGCATTCCTTCGCCGCAAAAATGGCGGGCGGCCTCGCGCCACAACTTGGCTTGAATAGTAGCTCCAAAGTCCTCCAGCAGGGGCTCAGGGTCGTCTTCCAAGATGTTTCCAGAAAGCTCAGAAGGGGGAAATCTCCACATCTCCAGGTCCCCTTCGTGGTCCTCTGGAGCCCTCCAAAGCCAAGGTAATTCAGGATTCCACCCAGCCTCCAGAAGATGTAGAATAACAGCTCCAGTGGGACCGCGGACCAGCCGTGAACGTTGCCCTGCTGGAGCTTCCTTCATGCGCTGCAAGATCTTCGGCCATGCAAGCATAATGCCCTGCCGTATTGTTGGCAAGGTCAAAAACTGCTGCAGCCACAGACGGAGACATGCCTTGGGAAGTGTGTATCCTGGATCTCCTCCTGGACTGCGTAAGTCGAGTAACGTGGTTAAACATCGTCCCCTCTTCCCTGATCCGCAGGCATGCCCCATCTGGCGCCGAGTTCTCGTGAGATGAGTGCCGAATACTCCGTGCAGCTCGTGCCCATATAGTCCCGCTGCCATAGTGCCAGCTCGCGTAAGTTCACTAGTAATATGATATCTTTTGCCAGCACGTGCATATCGAACTACTTTGTTGTGCATGGTGACGGCTTTTTGAACACGTTTGACCCTTTGCTGTCGTACATGTCGTTTGCCCCCACTCAAGTCCACGCCCAAATAACCTGCCCGAGTGCACGGCTTGACGTGAAAACCTGCCTTCCGAAGCTGCTCAGAAACGAACTGCGCATCACCCAGATGGGTGCATAGCACCACGCTCTTGGGTGAGACTGCGAGGCATTCACTGGTGAGAGCACGGCATGTGTCCAAGAGGCCTTGGACGAGCGAAAGTCTGATCGCACGCCGTGAGCCTCGTACCCGTTGGGACAAATCGTCGACCGAAATTCTAGTGCCCATAGCTGGGTGAGCAACCGTGACACGAGAAAGAATGAAATACGTCAAACATCTGGCAAAACGAGTGCCTCCACGGAGGCCTTGCACAATGGAATGAGTAGGTAGTACAGGTTCGGCGTAGGCCCCGCTTTGTCCCAACGACCGTGGCATGATACACTGCAATAACTCTAGATATAGAATTACTGGTGGGTACCCCAACCTTAGAGCCGTTGGTATAAGCAGAAACCATCCCATGGAATCGTAAAATCCCTGAATATCCAGAAGACCATGGCCCGTAGGGGTGCCAAGAGCCCCAGATACTTCCTCCTCGCAAACTCGCAAAAAGGCTTCCCGCAGGGCGGCGTTGCCCTGAATAGCTGCATCCCACATGGGCTCGGATTCAGTGACCCAAGTCTTAACATGTGGCCCTCTGGCTAGACTCCATATTCGTGCTATCATCGAAAGGAGCCCGATGACCCGATCCCCTGAAACTTTCTTCGGTAAAAGCCGCCCAATAGTGAGCCCAAGTTGTGCTGGCCAAACAAGTGTCTCTTCGATAACGGCATATAGTTGGGAAAGTTCAGTCAGCGCAATATCGGGCATCCTTTCGATATCGGTAGGACTTAAAACATCCACGCCTTGTCCAGCTCGTGCCTTCATGGCGTGAGCCGCTTGTCGAATCTCGCAAACTGAAAGCACATCCAGCGGTTCGTCACGAGCCGCTTCGCGTGCCACTGCGAAAGCGTGAATGATCCTCGCATCTGTTTCAGCTGAGGCTGATTTCGCCCAGAGGCCCCGAAATGGTTTGGCCCGCAGGTCCACAACATCCCGAGGTTGAAACACCACAGTAGCCCCTTGGATGATTTCCTCCGAAGGTACAGGGTCCTGCCTCATAGCTTTATGCAAAACGCCTGCTGCCGTGGGAACTGCCATCCATTCTTTAAACTCAGCTAGCGAAGCCCGTAGCGCACGCGCGCGGCACCTCGCAGCAATCTTCTTTGCGGCTCCTACCAACAGTTGCAGCTTGTCCTGGGTGACCAGACGTGCACTGGACTTCAACAGTTGTTTCCAAACCTCCCAGGATGGGTCTGAACCAACCCGAAGTCCCCGATGGCCATCGTCAGGAGCCTGGTCCCCTAAATGTTTACATGCTTGCTCAAGCTGCTTCTGCTGAATGATACCGTTGGCGCGAGCTCGATGATTGTACAATCTTTGAAGAACCGTGTGTGTCTTTTCCCACCAGGATGTGAGTCGATCGCGATACGGAACCGTCCGACTCTTGGCTGGTAAACGCACTTCCTGAACCACAAAGCGATACCCACGAGCTCGCCCCAAAGATGGGGGCCCTTCCACTCCATGATGCACATAGATCGTCCGTTCGAGCGCGGTGACCCAAGACGCATACAACGCCGAGACATCCTGGATTGAACCATGCTCAAGCCTAGCGGCTACGGAAGAAGCAAAGGCAGCATGGGAGTGCAAACACTAGAAGGGAACAGCCCGACTTCGGATCTCTCTTGGATCCAGGTCTCGGCTGGGATAGCGAATGACACTGGGCTCACTTCCTGACTTGGGGGGGGCGGCTCTTGAAACACGCTGGGGAGTGGGGGAATAAATTCACCGACTGGCTCTCCAACAGACGAATCATGTGCATCAGGAGTGACAAGGCCCCAAGTGATGGACGGCGTGTACTGAGGTAACGTGAATACATGCGGCGCCCCTGGGTTCCATACCCACGGGCGCTCGTCGATCTGTTGACTAACCTGCTGCTGGGGAGAAAAGACACATTCGACAGGCACGCCGATCTCGGGCCCCACTCCAGGTCCAACAGTCCCAGACCCACAACCTGAGGACCCCGAGAGGCCGTCAGGAGTGGATGAGGGAACCTTTGCACCCAGCTCGCGGTCAGGACAGAAATTGAGCTCCGACGCCCAAGGATCTTCTTCAAACTGCTCGAAGTCCTCGGGTCCCAAGTCTGGCTCGCGGTCGGGCTCCGCATCTGCAGAAATATTAGCAGCTGCCGAGGCGTCAGTGTGCTCTGGCCAAAGGTCGCCAAAAAGCCCGTCGTAGCGCTCCTGACGCTTGACCTTGGCAGCTTGCATTCGGACCGACCGCTGTTGCTTCTGAACTTGGGTCTTGGATCCTAGGATGGGCGCCTGACTGGGTCTTGCGACCTGGGGCAATCGTGCAGGTAGCGACAAGCACCTCGTGATAAGTTGCTTGCCTGATGAGCGCATGGTGATACGGAGGCCGCAGTGTGTTTTCCACGGCACCGCCATCATAGCTTCAACGCGGGCAAGGTAAGCCACAGCTGAGTGAGACCTGACAATGTAATCAATGTGGCTGCCTTCTCTGCCCGCGTCGCACGTGTATTCCACAGGCGCCTTGACTACCACACCGCCTACACGAGTGAGAAAGTCAGATGATTGCAGGACATCCGAAGGCACATTGTAATCGCCAACGGCAACCCACGGGAGCTGCAGTGACGATAAAAAGGCGCCTAAGCGATTAAATCTCTGCACATTGTCGCCTGTGAGGCCCACTGCCGTGAGCCCATAAAATGTGACAAGTACGTACGAGTATCCAGACATGTGTACAAGTGCGGCACAAAATCCGTCTGTCGCGGCCTGTCCGTCGGCCTGAAAATCAGCAAGAGCAAGCTGAGGCATCATTGAGTGGGCCTGAAGATGTCCCGACGCCAGGACCCACTCCCCGCCCTCAGTGGCTCGCTCGGCGCCCTGGGCTGTGCAGGCGCGACCAGTGAGTCTTGCTGGGTTGGCGAAGACTCTGGGTTTAGCCTTGCGAGCTTTGGGCAACCAATCTCTAGACAAGGAAGTACTGGAGACATGAGTCTCGGCAAGACAAAAGAAATCAAAAGCGCGGTGCTCACATGCCTCCTGAATGAACTGCCACACCTTCTCCCCCATGGCGGTGATGTTGCCATGCAAGATGTGAGTGAAGTCATTCTCCCCTGGCCGTGAGCGCGAGCAATACGGCTTCGACGACGAAACCTCCTTCGATGACGATGATGTACTGCGTGAGGTACTCGAATCTGCCGATTCCACAGATAGTCAAGAGGAGGCGGTGTCCCCTTGCATCTGCTTCTGCTGCTCACGCTCCTTTTGCTGCATCGCGGCGAACTTAGCCTGCGAGATCCGCTCGGCCTCAGCCTGGATGCGGGCCGCGCGCTCCTCGGCGGCTGCGTCATGCTGCGCCGAGGGCGCCGCGCCCTGTGGAGGAGCCTCCGTGGCACTGCCCGCGGCGCTGCTCTCGCCAGCTGTGGCGGCGGCCGCGGGTGAGTCCCCGTCTGGCTTCCTCTTCTTCTTGATCCGCTCCTGGATGTCAGCCTGCATCTTCTTGGCCTTCTCGACCCACGAAGCGACTTGATCCGCTTTCCCTTCCAACGTCTTCTGCGTGTCGGCAAGTTCCTGGCGAATCTTTAACAACTCATCTTTCTCGCTCTGCTCGCAATCGAGGTTCTCGATGTCTCGAAATAGCTGCTCATCCCAATGCAATCCGAAGGGCTTCTTCTGGCTCTCCTGCTGCGGCTGGGCTGCCTCTGGGCGCCCGCTGGCGATTCCCTCCTGGGACGCCAGCACGGCCGCAGCCTGCTTGCGCACAGCCTCGGCCTCCGCCACCTCGATCGCGAGCTTCTGCTCCTTGGCCTGCGCCGCCGCTAGGTTCTTCTGGAGACGAGCGACTGCTTGGACCGATTGATCATGTCGGTTGTTGACATCACGAAGAGCACCATCGGCACGTTGAAGTGCCTGCAGAACTGACCCTGTGGAACTGTGGCTGCTGGTCTCTTGAGTTTCCTTGATCTGTTGCTCAAGACGCTGCCGCATGTGAGGGTCCTTTGCTGCCTTCAATGCCGAACGAAGGTGACTGATGACGTCATCCTCTACGCCACTGCTTTTACCCCTCGGTGAGCTCCTGGGCGTGGATGCAGCGCTGCCTCCACCTCCACTGGCGCCGTCGTCGAAGGATACCCTCTTCAGGATGCTCTTCTTCGGGGATGGTACATATGGTTTGACTTTGCGTCCACATCGACCACACTTCATGTCTCTCTGCTCGAGCCTATCATTGTATTCGTTCTGTCCACAGCCCTTGCAACATGACCAGTGTCTGACCGACATGGAATCCGCGGATTTGGTCACCGCTCTGAGCTGGCACGGGTGTGCCAACAGTAGCGGTGTGCCTCAAGCACCTCGGGCAGGTACCGCGGGTAGGCGATCGAGCGGCCAAAATGGTGCTCGAGCCCAAGTTGCTTGAGTTGGGGAAGAGGGCAGGAGGAGGAGAAGAAGGAGGAGGAGGAGGAGGACGAGGAGGAGGAGGACGACGAGGAGGAGGAGCAGGAGGAGGATGAGCAGGAGGAGGAGAGGGAGGAGGTGCAGTAGGAGGAGAAGAAGGAGTAGGAGGAGCGAGGAGGATGAGGAGGAGTGTAAGAGGAGAAGGAGGAGGAGGAGAAGGAGGAACAGGAGAAGGAGGAGAAGGAGGAGGTCATGGAAGCGGCTCCTGGAGGAGAGGGCGGCGGGGTGCGGGAGCGGCAGAGCGGCGGCTGGCGGGCGCTGGGGCGGCCAGCTCGGCAAGCCGCCCGAAGTCCAGGTCGCACTGCAGCGACGGCGCTCCGGTGGCGGCCTCCGCGCCCCCGGCAGCCCAGCGCGGGTAGCAGGAGGAGGAGGAGGAGGAGGAGGAGGAGCAGGAGGAGGAGGACGACGATGAGGAGGACGAGGAGGAGGAGGACGAGGAGGAGGAGGAAGAGGAGGAGGAGGAGGAGGAGCAGGAGGAGGAGGACGACGATGAGGAGGGGGAGGAGGAGGAGGACGAGGAGGAGGAGGAAGAGGAGGAGGAGGAGGAGGAGGAGGAGGAGGATGAGGGGATCATTCAGTGGGGTTCCCTATGTCCAAATGGGGAGAGGCCCTGGCGGGTTGGCCGCGGAGCCACGCTAGCGGCACCCAATGTTGCCCCGCGGAATCATCTACTCTACGGTCGCTTCCCTGTTTACTTATATTTCTGCAGCTTGGATTTAATCCCCCCAGGGTCGACCGACCCTGGGGGGGCCCGGGGGGAGGCATGGCAGCTTGAACGGACCCACCGCCACCAGCTACGAGCTACGATGAGGAGGAGGAGGAGGAGGAGGAGGAGGAGGAGGGGGAGGAGGAGGAGGAGGAACACCAGCGTAAACCCAAGGCGCATCAACTTTGTTGTAATGAACCCTCCCTCCAGATTCTGCTTTCATATTTCCATGCAAGAACTCTTTTTCATTGCGGGAAGTCTCTCATTGAAAGACAACCTTCAAATGATCCTCAATCGCACGAAACCGCAATTCCTGGGACTTCAACGCCGCGAGTAAGCGTGACTGCTGCGTCTTCAACATTCAAGAAGTCGTGCCAGAACACCACGCCTGGGACTTCAACACCGCGAATCAACGTGACTGGTGCGCACTGGCAACACTCCATCGTGCCAGAAAACAACTCCTGAGACTCCAACCTCGGACTTCAACCACGGAGTCTTCAAAACCTGCGCGGCGGTAGGGCGAGAGCCACATTTGACAAGGCGCCGCCATCCGCCCTCGAAGCCTTTACACACGCTTAGGACGAATGTGCGCGACGCTGAGCGAACGACGCATTCTGGGAAGGAGCCGCCCTCTCAATCCTTGAAGCTGTTGCTTATGACAGATTTCGGGATCATAGCTGGTGCAATCAATGGAGATAAGTATTTATGAGGAAAGGGATGGGATAGATGGGATAAGTATTAACAAGGAAGACCAGATGGGATAAGTATTTACAGGGGAAGGGAGGATGGAGGAGGAGGACGAGGAGGAGAAGGAGGATGAGGAGGAGGATGAGGAGGAAGAGGAGGAGGACAGGAGGCGGCGGAGGGGGAGGAGGAGGAGGAGGCCAAGGAGGAGGACAGGGAGCCCCACCCCCCGTTCCCTGGGAGTCTGAGAGGGCCCGCGCCCCCTCCTTCCGCCCCCCCCCCCCTCCTCCTCCTCCTCCTCCTCCTCCTCCTCCTCCTCCTCCTCCTCCTCCTCCTCCCGCCTGCCCCTCGCCCCCGCCGTCTTGCCGCGGGCGCGCGCGCGCGCCCCGACCGCTGCCGAAGCCTCCGCTGCCAGGGCGTCCCCCCGCGAGGAGGCTGCGCCCCCGGCCCCGGGGGCCCGATCGAGGGGCGGGGCGCGGCGGGCCTCGCCGAGGGCCGTGGGCCTCGAAGGTTGGCCCGCGTCGGGCCCCCTGTCGAGGGGGTGATGATGAGGAGGAGGGAGGAGGAGGGGGAGGGAGGAGGGGAGAGGAGGAGGAGGAGGAGGAGGAGGAGGAGGAGGAGGAGGAGGAGGAGGAGGAGGAGGAGGAGGGGGAGGAGGAGAAGGAGGAGGAGGAGGAGGAGGACGGAAGCGTAGCGCTGATGCCCTTAACTCACCATTGCAAGTCGGTGCTTGTGAAGGTTGGCAAGCCCCACCTTGTATGGAGTGCTACAGCGTACTCCCCGATTGCACCTGAAATGATGGCCGACATGCGTCCGCCGCATGGCTTGGCAGCCCCCTCTGCCAGTTCATGCTTGGGAAAGCCTGGTGATAATGTGGGTGAGTGAAGCTACTCCAGCCTCTTGAAGCATGCGAGGGGTATCATTGTGTATCAGATGGTGTACACATCACCCAAAACATGTCTCGGCATCAGGGGGTCGCCCCTACAAAAAGCTGCAGATATTCAGGGGGATGTCCGAACTGTCTCTGTCCAGCACAGCCGCAGCAACCCTGTGAAGCAAGACTCCACAATATCTCTCACGCGTACCAGTGTCAAAATTGCCGCCTGGGTGGGCCGAAGTGGCGCCTCGATGCGTTGGGAGCTCCTGGCCGCCCAGCTACGATGAAGGAGTTTGGGGGGCAGTGATCAAAAGGAAAACGTTGCACTCTCATACATGTGTATACATAAATATGTGTATCGATAGAGGCCTCTCTCTATTTATCCATACACATACATACACATGAGCAGCACTACAAAATGCCTGGGAGGAAGCATGACGCGAAGAGATGGGAAGCGAAAGCAGGGGAGATCCGACAAGGGCCCAGCTGCCTCGGGCAGCCGATGCGAACCACTCGCGCGACGTGCACACAGCACAAAGGCCTCAAGGGGTGTCTTGGCGCCCTTGGGGTGCGACGAGGGATGACGAGGGACGCAAGAGGAGAAGAGGAGGAGGAGGAGCAGGAAGACGAGGACCCCCCCCCCCCCCCCCCCCCCCCCGGCGTGGCCCGCGAGCGGACGCTGCGGGCGGGGCTGCACACGGGCGCCCCCGAGCCCTGCGACCGGTTCGTGCGGAGCCTGAGGGAGGAGGGGGAAGCGAGCGGGCGGGGAAAGGAAAAGAATCAGCTCCTCCTCCTACTCCTCCTCCTCCTCCTCCTCCTCCTCCTGCTTTTCCTCCTCCTCCTCCTTCTCCTTTCTCCCTCGACTTGGTGTCCTGGACCGTGTGCTGACAACTCTCGACAGGAATTGCCGCTGGTGGCCCGCGTCTGGAGCGGTGCCGAACTCACAGATGTGAGGAGAGCTTCTCGAGTTCCTCCGTAGTTCGATCGACCTCGGACTCTTCTCGGAGCGCTGCCTGCATGCCGTTCTCCCTCCTCCTCCTTCTTCCTTCCTCCTTCCTCCCCCTCCCTCCTCCTCCCTCCTCCTCCTCCTCGTCCCCCTCCCTTCTCCTCCACCTTCTCCTCCTCTAGCCTTGTCCTTCTGGATGGCTCCTCCCTGCCGCCCCGCACCCCCGGACGTGCTGGCAGTTAGGGCGGGTCGAGCGCTTCGCCAGAGGCCTCCTCACCACTCGGGGTCCTCAACCGTGACGTTAGCCGCACCTACAATAGGGGGCCCGACCACCACGAGAAACCAAACCCTGAGGACGTCCATTGATTTTGGTGGTGTGGGAACGTCGCGCTTTCCATCGCAAAACCCTGGGCACCCTTAGGGGAACAACAAGTGGCATAAACATCAACACTCGGAGGTCCGCGCGGATTTCTCGGATCGGCGCTGGACCCCCCTCCCCGGCGCGCGGAGCGCGCCGGGGGCGGCGCCGGAGGCGCCGCCGGGGGGCCCCAGCGCCGATCCGAGAAACCCGCGCGGACCTCCTAGTTTTTATGTTTATGTCCTTCTTCGTTCCGCCAACCCTGGCGGCAAGCAGGATGATTCTTGGCATGGGCCTCCACTGAATCGTCATGGCACTGCCGGGAGGCCCGCCAAGTGGGGGACGAAGGCCGCCACCTGCCCCGCCCCGGCAGCCGAGGCGCGCAGCCTGCGGGCGCCACGGGCGCCCCGCAGGCCCGCGCCCTGCGCCCGCATTTGGGGTCAGAGGAGGACGAGGACGAGGACGAGGACGACGACCACGACGACAACAACGACGAAAACGACGACGACGACGACAATGACGAAAAGGACGACGACGACGACGACGACGACGACCACGACGACCACGACGACGAAAACGACGAAAACGACGACGAAAACGACGACGACGACGACGACGACGACGACGACGACGACGACGACGACGGGGGGGTTGTTTTCGAAATGAGGTTCTCGCCCTAACACGGCGCACACTCGTGTTCAAGGGAAGCAGTGGTCGCAGAGATGGAGGGGAGGCCTTTTTTGAAACCGGAGCCCTCGCCGCACCGCGCACGATCGCGCTTCAAGGCCGCAACACGTGCGTACAAGGATGAGGAGGAGGAGGAAAGGTGGAGGACGAGGAGGAGGAGGAGGACAAGCGAGCCCTCGCCTCAAGCCCGCGCACATTCGTGCTCAAAGCTTTGGGAGGCAATACGGATGGAAGGGGCGGCTCCTTCTCGACACGGGGCGCCCGCCCGGAGCGCCGCGCGGCGCACGCGTCCTCAGAGACTCCGCAGCTGCTGCAAGGGCGGAGGGCAGGCCTTTTTCGCAATGGGGCTTCTCGCCTGAGCGCCACGCGCATTCGTCGTAACGTTTGCAGCGGCTCGAGGGATGGAGGACGGCTCCTTTTCAGAATGGAGCTCTCGCCGAGAGACCAGGCACCTAAGAAGCCGCAGCAGCTGCTTAGATGGGAGTGCGGCTCTTATTCGAAATGGTCTGTGCGCTCAAGACTGCCTCGACGTTCATGACCATAATTGTGCGCCTGTGCAGCGGCTGCAGAGAATGGCGCGGGATCTCGCTGAACACCTCGTTCACGTGTATGAGCACACCCTGTCGCAGCTCATACTGCTCGCCAGAGGAATGCAGCACAACACCATGTCGAGCCGCGGCTTTCGTGTGAATGGCAGGCCCCAGGGTGGTGGTTTTTCATCGACTGCACGCAAGAGTGACCCTGGGTAAGAGTGACCTTTGGTGCGCGGCTTTTTGGGGGCCGCGGGGGGACCAAACCTGGGCGCGCAAGCCTCTGCTCCTGCTTGGTTTTCAGCCATCTGGGGACCCATCTGTGCCCGCACCAAAGGTCACTCCGGCGAAAGGTCACTCTTACGTCTAGTCGATTTCAGCGGGGCGCCTCTCGTCAGCCGGCTTCTCCTAGCGCCCCCACAGGCGCCAGAGGCGGCCGCGCACCGGAGGAGCGCGCCGGGCGGCGGGCCGAGGCCAGTCGCGTAGCGTGCAGCTCGGGCCCCCCCTGTGTCCCAGCTCCCCGCTTGTCCGCCCCGCTCGCGGACCCCTCACCCTCGTGGCCCCTCGTGTGGGGGAACGAGGAATGACATAACAAATCTCTGAGGTCCGCGCGGATTTCTCGGATCCGCGCTGGACCCCCCTCCTTGGCGCGCGGAACGCGCCAGGGGCGGCGCCGGAGGCACCGCCGGGGGGGCCTCAGCGCCGATCCGAGAAATCCGCGCGGACCTCCGAGTTTTTATGTTTATGTCAGTGTTCGTTTTCCTATCTTGTTCAGTCGGGGGGGTCACAAAGGGGGGGTAAGGGCAAAGGTGGGGTTGGAGGGAACATCGCGCTGGACGGTTCCTGGAGGAAGGGAGCGCGTCAAACGGGAGCACATGGCTGGGCCCGTTCCCCAGCCCCACCTCGGGATTACCCTCCCTTTACGAATCCCCGATTCGGGCATGAGAAGGAGGCTGAGTGCATCACTGGCCGAGGCATTGGCGCGGACCATGGGGGAGGGCAGGGAACGCCTTGCGAGAAGAGGGGGCCGCGAGGTCCGCGAGATTTCGTGGCCCTGGCCATTATATACCTTCCACAGAACTCCCTCACCCAAGGCTTCGGGCTGCGCACAGACAACCCCCCAATCCGTCCCGGCTGGCCTCAACGGGCCCCGCGAAAAGCCTGGGGCGCCACTCAGGGATCATCAACACCCCAACCCGCCCCAGGCGAGCCGCCAGAGTCGGCGCCAGGGTTTTGAGACCTCCCAGAGCTATTCGGGGGGCCTGTTGAGTAGGCAATCGCACGTGAACCCTGCCACTGTAGGTCAGATTTCTGCAAATCTGGCTGGGGTCAAGAATTTGAAGAATGTCTGCAGCTGGGTGGGCCCCAGATTGAAGCCAGCCGGGACTGTTTAGGGGGGGCTGTCTGAGTGCAGCCCGAGTCCTAACCTTTTGAACGACCCCGACACACGACGCTTCTCTTGAGCATGGACCGACCTTCCCAGCGTTCCAGTAGGCCTCCCACGGAGTGTCCTTAGAACCAAAGAACGCTATCAGACAAAACAAAACACTGTTCTTTAAAAATGCGAAGCCGAATGCTTTAAACAAGACAGTCTCAGCCAAACAAGTTCTGACGACACTTTGTGAGGTTCTCAGAACGTTATTTGGTGCGCTTATGGGCGACTTCGGAAACCCTGAGCCCAGAAACCTTTTTATCTCTCAAGGACACATCGCCGCCTTGCGGCGCCGCCTTCCGCCGAGCTTCCGCCGGCGGAGGCGGCCTCGTTTTACTTCCGCCGACCTTCCGCCGCCTTCCGCCGAGGAAGAGGTGACAAAACTCCTTCGATCCTCGAAGGGAACAAAGGGCCCTTTTTGGAGCGCCCCTTGTAGGCAGACGAGGACGCTTCGCCGCTGCCTGACTCTCCCTCCCCAGACCCCCCGACGTCACGACTTTCCCATCTTGTCGACCCTCAAGAGCCTCGACCCGTTCCCCTGGCTGGACCGGCTCTTCATCCTGAGCCGTCTTTTGACGGCCCCGCGGGCCGGTGAGGGCCTCCATGGGGACGAAAAAAAGAAAAACCCGCGCCGTGCTTTGTTGCGCGACTCGAGGGGGGTCCGGATCTTCGCCTCGAGGCCTCCGGGAGCCCGGCTCGGGACCGCTGCCACGGGCCCGCCCGTCGGCCCTCGTCGCGTCGGCTCTCGGGTTCAGTCGGGCCTGTCCCCCTACAGGGGGAGTTTGGACGAGGAATGAGAAATAGTCCAAGAATGCCCTGAAATGCTCAAGACTGGTCAGAAAAAATCGTGTCCAGACTATTTTTGGACTATCTTTCAACATTCCTCCTGTGGAGGGACAGGCCCGGCTTACCTCTCGGGGGAACGGGCGGGCGAGGCGACGCCGTGCGCGCCGGAGGGGAGCGAGGGGAGCGCCGCCGAGGCGGGCAAGGCTGGCCTCGCCGTCGCTCGGACGTCCATGTCCTGTGCATTTGTTTCGTTTTCGTGCGTGTATTTGCGGCCAGGTGGGCAAGAATGCTCCTCGATGGCTCTCGCCGAGGAAGAGGGCACACGTCCGAGCGATGCCAAGTGGCAGGAGTGACGGGTGCAGCATGGCACGGCGGAGGCCAGTCCACAAGGAACCTCGCACAGGAAGCCCAACCCTGAGACCCGAGCTGGACGTCCACTGCTTTTTTCCCCATATCCTAAGGATTGGGGTTCTTATTATTACTCTGACGCCTCCCACTGCTCCTCCTTCCTCCTTCCTCCCGCTCGCGCCTCCCTCCTCCCAATATAATCACCAGATAAGACAAGACAAGATAAGATACTACAAGATAGGATAAGATAGCACAAGATATGATAAGAAGAGATTTCAAGATAAGATAAGATAAGTTAAGCTCACACTCACACTCTCTCATGATCACAAAACGCTGCCAGGGGCATCACTTGGGAGCCCCAAGGGGGAGCCACCCTGGCTGATCTCACGAGCCCGTTCGCGCCGATTTTGGTGGGACGTCTCAGCTAGAATTGCCGTTTGGCGCCCCAAACATGTATCTCTTGAGAGCCTCATGGTCACAAAACGCTGCCAGGGGCATCATTTGGGAGCCCCAAGGGGGAGCCACCCTGGCTGATCTCACGAGCCCGTTCGCGCCGATTTTGGTGGGACGTCTCAGCTAGAATTGCCGTTTGGCGCCCCCAACATGTATCTCTTGAGAGCCTCATGGTCGCAAAACGCTGCCAGGGGCATCATTTGGGAGCCCCAAGGGGGAGCCACCCTGGCTGATCTCACGAGCCCGTTCGCGCCGATTTTGGTGGGACGTCTCAGCTAGAATTGCCGTTTGGCGCCCCCAACATGTATCTCTTGAGAGCCTCATGGTCACAAAACGCTGCCAGGGGCATCATTTGGGAGCCCCAAGGGGGAGCCACCCTGGCTGTTCTCACGAGCCCGTTCGCGCCGATGTTGGCGGGACGTCTCAGCTAGAATTGCCGTTTGGCGCCCCAACATGTATCTCTTCAGAGCCTCATGGTCGCAAAACGCTGCCAGGGGCATCATTTGGGAGCCCCAAGGGGGAGCCACCCTGGCTGATCTCACGAGCCCGTTCGCGCCGATTTTGGTGGGACGCCTCAGCTAGAATTGCCGTTTGGCCTCCCCAACATGTATCTCTTGAGAGCCTCATGGTCACAAAACGCTGCCAGGGGCATCATTTGGGAGCCCCAATGGGGAGCCACCCTGGCTGGTCTCACGAGCCCGTGACGAGAGAGAGAGAGAGAGGAAGCGAGAGAGAGGGAGAGGAGAGAGAGAGAGAGAGAGAGAGAGAGGAAGCGAGAGAGAGGGAGAGGAGAGAGAGAGAGAGAGAGCGAGAGAGAGCGAGAGAGAGAGAGGAGAGAGAGAGAGAGAGACGAGAGAGAGAGCAGAGAGAGAGAGAGAGAGAGAGATAGAAGAGAGAGAGAGAGAGGAGAGAGAGAGAGAGAGAGAGAGAGAAAAAAAAAAGGGAGAGAGAGGGTGGGGGGGAGAGAGAGAGAAGGAAGAGAGAGAGAGAGAGAGGAGAGAGAGAGAGAGAGAGAGAGAGAGAGAGAGAGCGAGAAGAGAGAGAGAGAGAAAGAGAGAGAGAGAGAGCGGGAGAGAGCGAGAGAGAGAGAGAGCAGAGAGAGAGAGAGAGAGCGGGAGAGAGCGAGGGAGAGCGAGAGAGAGCGAGAGAGAGCGAGTGAGAGCGAGAGAGAGAGAGAGCGAGAGAGAGCGACAGAGAGCGAGAGAGAGCAAGAGAGAGCGAGAGAGCGAAAGAGAGAGAGAGAGAGAGAGAAGAGAGAGAGAGAGAGAGAGAGAGAGAGAGAGAGAGATCGGACAAGTAGGCGGACCAGGGTCCGTCCGCGAGGCGCACTGCGGTGCGACAACTCGCAAACACTATTAGCGGCGGTGCAGCCTTTAGATACGAGGGCGGGCAACAAAAAAACCCCTCCCCCGGCGCAGTGCGACAGACGCTACAGACGGCGGACAGACGATGATGATCTCACCTGTCAGACCGCGTGAGGAAATAGGCCCCAACAAGAAAGGCGACGTGCTGACACGTGGCTAGGCGGCTTGGCAGACCGCCAGTTGGGCGCTTGGCCGCAAAGCGGCGCGCAGTGACGGGGCACCCCCCGCCCCCACGCCCTGACACCGTGGACGCGGAGCACGCGTACACACGGGCAGGCAGAAAGGAGGAGATTAGCGCGGGGCACCAGGTGGAGCGCCGCGGAACGATGACAACATAGCTTGGATGTTGAGTGACGGCACGGCACCATCGGGCGAGGCCGTGAGCAGCTCGGCAAAGGCTCGCCCAGCGCTGTGGAGGCGCTGGAGTAGAGGCCTTGACGAGCTTGGGCGGCGGCGACGTCCGCGGCGAGAGCTAAGCACCTCTGCTGGAGGGCAGCCATAGCCTGTGACAGCTCGGTTTCGCGGTCGGTGAGGGGTGGCTGCTCAGTGCCAGCAGCCGAGGGCCTCGAGACAGAGGCGAGGTCCTCGGTACGCCTGTCCAAATGGTGGACTAGCGTAGTGCGGCACCCTGTACGCTGTCGTCCGTCACCCTTGAAGGGTGACTGGAGGGGCCCACGCGACCCCAGGGCTGGAGCCGCTAGGGCCACGCCCCGAGAGGTCGGGAGAGCCGCTTCCTCTCGCTCAGCAACGATGGAAGCGTGGATGGGGCACGAGGGCCTGTCTGGTTCAGTACCCTGCGGGAGGGCTGAAGCCGCCCCCGCGGGCTGCCGGCGGTGGGGGGGGCGGAGTGGTTTGCGCGGTGGGACCAGTCATGATGCCGTGCAAGGGCTCTGAGGTCGGTCGCGTAGAAGGTTGGCGTCTCGGTAGGGCGGCATGGTCGGCAGCGTGTGGTATCGGCGGTGCGTCCTCCATGCCACTCAGTCCGCGGGGGTCACCCAGGTCATGGTCGGCGTCTTGGCGGTGGCCGATATCATCGTATGTGGGCGATGTCACTCTCGGGGACGGAGTCGCAATAGGGATCGAGAGGTTGCCCGACGGGGCGGGGTTTTCGCTGGCTGGTCCGTCGTCCAAAGCGTCCAATCCCCCACCGAAGCTGAACAGGTCATCCTCCTGTTCGTCAGCGTCTTGAAAATGAGCGGCGTTGTCATGTGGGTGCGCTGCCGCTCTCAATGGCGGAGTCGGGGGCGCCGTGCGGGTGCCCGACGGGGCAGGGTTTGCGCTGGCTGGCCCGTCGCCCAGGAAGTCCAGGCCCCCACCAAAGCCGAACGGGTCGTCCTCCTGTTCGTCGAATATCGCCCGTTGGGCCTCGGCCAGAGCTCGTCCGGGTTCTGTGGGATGTCTGGTCCAGCCGCGGGTGGTGCCTGGTCAGACAGCAGGGGATTTGGTTCCATTTTGTTGAGTTCCGCAGCTGTGAACCCAGGCCTGCGGTGTGGGAGGGGGAGTGTACGGTGTCTACGCTCGTAGATGGCGACAGCGACTCCATGAAGCACGGTCGCTTGGCGATGTCGTGATTTGGCAGCTTCGACAAGGTCGTCTGGAAGGTTATGAGTACGTGCCGCCGTTGTGGCGAGGGCGTCAGCCTGACGATTGAACTCCTCCGCGATGGGCCCGATGAGCCCGAGGTCGATGCCCATGACGCCCTGGTGGCTAGCGACTTTCTCGACGCGGAACATGTTGGGCTTGGCCATGACGCATCGGTGGATCTTTTCCCAGAGCTCCACGTGCGTGCCCTGCGGTGGTGAGTGTCCGTCGATGATACTTTGGAACCCATCGACCACCGCCTGGTTGTCCACGAAAACGTGTACGGGCCGTTAAGCACATGCCGTGAGGTGGACAATGGCGAGGGTCTCCGCAAGCTGTGCGTTCTGCGTAATGCCGTGAACGCGTGCACTGTAGTTCATGCGGTGGTCGATGCCGTAGTAGACGCCGTAGCCCGCTCGTGCTAGCAATGGGATGGCTTGGTTGGTGCATGCACCGTCCGTGGCAGAGTAGACCCATGTCCAACCAGTGTCGTGGTCAAGGTAGGTGGTGTAGGAGTCCTGGGCTGAAGCCGCAGGATCTCCCTCAGGTGGGGGCCGCGGTATGGGCTGAGGTAGCGGGTCCCTCGCGAGGTCGGCCTGCAGGTCGAGGAGGGCTGGGTCTTCTTCGAAGAGCCCGCAGTGTCTTGTGTGCGGCGGAAGACGGGCCCACTGCTCGTCACTGATGAGGGTGGTGAGAGGGACTCTTTCTCGGGCCCAGCACTTGCAGTCGCGAACAGTGTGCTCCTGAGTTTCCTCTTCCTTGTCGCAGTATCGGCAGATGGGGCTGGGGTCAGCGGACGTGTTTGATCGGGATCGTCGCTGTTGGGTGTGGTCCCCGCCCGACAGGTAGTTTAGGAGGAGCGCCAGCTGCCATGCGTTGCATTT
>CAUYUJ010016944.1:158760-166260 GCA_963575745.1 Prorocentrum cordatum
GTGGGCGCTTCCCTCGCTGTGCCGCGGGGAGGCGCTGTGATGCGCCTGGATGTGCGTGAGGACGAGCGGGGCAAGCGGCTGCATCTCCCGCTCAGGTGGGGCAGGTTTTGCCTGGGCAGGGCGCAGTGCTGCAGCCACGTTTGGCGGGGGCGTGTGCTGGCGCGGTTGCCAAGCGCGCACGTTCGCATCACGCCATCCTTCGGGGCGCCCAGCCCTGCCGCGGTTTGTTGCAGCCCCCTGGGCTGAAGCCGCAGGGGTTATCACTGCGGGCTGTTTGCTGGAGGTGCCATCATGTCGGCCTGAGTAAAGGCCCCAGGCGCGCGTGGATCCTGGCACTGGCGAGGTGGCCCTTGGGAGGGCCTGCACGGGTGCACGCGGGTAGCCGATGACCGCTGGGTGTACCCTGGCGTGGGGGGCGTGGCCGTAGCTGGAGGCGGCTGCTCCAGCAGCCGCGGGCCTGGCACCTATGAGGCCACGGTAGTAGGCGGCAACCCCGTCGTAGGCCGTGTTACCGCCTGTCGGGACTCGCGCGGGGGAGCGGTAGCGTGGCGTGCCCTGCTGTCCTGCGTCACGTTGGTCCCGCTGCTGAATGCGCTGCTGGTGCTGTTGGTGTCGCTGCCAGTCGGCTCTCGAGAGGGGACGGGTGTCGGGGAGGATGGTGGGCACGTCGGGCCGCTGCCAGCCCCGATAGACGTGCTCGAAGGCGTGGTCAGGGTAGGTCCCCCCTACGGGTGAGTATCGCCGCACATGCTCCATGTAGTCGATGTTCTGCGGCTCGGAGATCGCCGTGATGTTGACGGCTCGCTGGTGCGCTGGTCCATAGAGGCAGAAACTACCACGGTTGCTGCGGTCGTGGTTTAGCTCGGCTTCGGTCGTGGCACGGCTCACCATGGCGTCGCAGAGTCGCATGTCGTAGTCGAGGGCTTGAGGCCCAGGACCACCCTCGGCGTCCCAGTACAGTACCACATCTCGCCAGCGGGTGCGGGTAGTGTGGATGCGCTCGGCGATCGACTCGCAGACGGTCCTGACCGTGACACGGTCCCTGTACATGTTGGTGATGGCTAGGGAGTAGGGTCGGCGGACCGTCTTGTTGAAGGTGAATTCCTCCTTGAGGGCCTGGTGGGGACTGAAGAGCACGTAGCCTTCCCTCCAAAGAGGTTGGTCGGGGAAAGGTTCTTCGGGCATCCCCGTTCCTGTGAATCCAGGTGGCCGCCTTGTGCCGTCAGGCAGTCCCTGCCTGGGGACGCGCCGCGGCTGCGGTGGGAAGTACCATTGACCCTGGTAACCTGCTTGCCCTGGTTGTGGAGGTTCCCCCCCGGGGCCTGAAGGCGCTCGGGGGGGTTCCTTAAGGTCGTGGAGGGCTGGCGCGTTGCCGAATTGGCGGGCAAGGATGTGCGGCGGCATCCCTGTGGCACGGACGTCGAGCAGGCTGTGTGGACTGGGGGGATGGGGGCACCTGCTGGACAGGCAGCATGTGTCGGAGTCCCTGTTGTTGGTGCTGTATGCACACGTCCAACTGTTGCACGAGTAGTCCGTGGACCAGTCCATGAGTGTACGCAGTCCGCTGCGGCCGCAGTCTGGGCACGTTGGTTGGCCCGAGGTGCCGAGCTGCGTGTTGCGGCGAGCCGCACAGTACTGACAGCATTGGAATCGACACTGTAGGCAAGACCAGCGTCCTGGTAGAGGCGGGAGCGCATGCTCGTTTGTGCCTGGGTCGTCTGGGTGGGGTCGCGGGCGATCCCACAAGGGCCAGACGTCAGCAAACCAGGATTGGCCTGTAGTGCGGACAACCTCGGCGGGGAGGCGAGCGTCCTCGGCATGGCACCTGATCCACTGGGGCCCCATGTCCGCTGGTACCATGACGGTGCGCCAGGTGTCGTCCGCTTTGACGTGGACTTGGGTCGGTGCCCAGAGCTTAGTGGTGGTGTCGCCGTGGTCGTGGTGGAGGATGACCCAGCCGTCCCGCCCCGCCACCGCAGGGTCTATAACGCGGTGGCCCATGACTGTCGTCCCCCACGGTAAGTAGGCACCGTCGTGGTGATCACCAGGGTCAAGCCAGACCTCGATGCCAGGGGCATTGACACGGGTCCGCACATCACGGACGTGGTAGGCGAGGACGTGGTAGGCAGTCGGCTCCTCTTCCGTCACAATGTGCTCCCACGTCTCGATGCCACTGTTGTCTGAGGTGGAATTTCCGCCACTCTGTCGTGACGAGCGAGAGGCAGATCGCCGTGGGCGGGCACGGCCTCGGGCGAGGGCGGCGGCCGCGCTGATGAGGGAAGGCGTACGGCGTTCGTCGGCTCCTGATGACGTCGATGAGCGGTCTGGACTGTGCGCCAGGGCTGTGCCTGACTTGTAAGTGCGTGGTGGGCCGACGCGGCCCCAGGGCTGGAGCCGCTGGGGCGCGACCCGCGTGCGTCAGGATGCCCCCGCACGGGGACAGCTTGCAAGCCAGTGTACACCAGGTCGATGAGTGGTTTCGGGTCCAGCTGGAGCATGTGAAGCGAGACGCGTGGGCGGGGCTGGTTAGGGTCATCCCTGGTGGCTGCTTCCGTGTCGTAGTGCTGTTTGGCCCATACTCGCGCTGCCTCTGGCGAGTATAGTGCCTGCGGCGGTGGCCACGCTGCCGCGATGGCTGGTCTGCGCCTGGTGCTAGCTTCCTGGTCGTGAGCTTCAGCCGCCTCACGGAGATCTGGATGATCGTAGCCAGCGATGTGAAGGGCGTGCGCGCAGTCGCCCATGCCATAGGCGTGTGGTAGGGCACGGCACCTGGAAGCAGCTTCTGTGGGGGCACACCAGTCCATGCGGATGAGGAGGCTCAGGACCCGAGGGTAAATGAGGCGCGCTCCGTGGGCCTCCCCTTTCACGAAGTTGTGCCTGTTTTCCCCGCGCGGTGGTTGGGTGGCCTCGCACATCCAGAGTGCGATGGGTCCCCACGCGAGGGTGTCGTCTTCGAGACTGTAGGGCGGGTGGGGCGGCATTGCGTACCACGCAGCCAGCGAAGGGTGCACGCTCGCGTACGTGCGGCCAACGTTGGTGCCAGTTCGGCCCTTCGCTTCACGGCGGGGACCTGGCAAGAGGTGCCCTCCACTGGCAGCAAGACGGGCCGCAAGGTCGCCGCGGGTCCCATGCCAGAAGACAGTGGGCGCGTCGGTGGTGGGTTGGCGGAGGTCCCACGTGAGGTATGGGAAGATTGTCTCGCCTGAGTTCCCGCCCGAGTCTTCCAGCACCCAAGTGAGGCGGTTCGGGGGCCTCTGCATGATGTCCGTCCACGGCCCCAGCGCTTGGAGTGTTGGATCATGAGTAAATCGAGGATGGTCGTGGAGTCGCAGAGCGTCTTTGATGTCCTCTGTAGACACGCCACTGTTACCAAGCGCAAAGCCGTTTTGATACAGGGCGTTAAGTATGCTCTTCGGCGGCACGGGGACCGCTGGGTCGCGCTGGATGGTGTTGCGTAAGTTTCGTGTCGGTGGCTTGAGGGCTGTGTAAGGCATACCAGGGCCTGAAGGCGCCTGGGGCCTGTCAGGTGATGCATAGCGTGCTCGCCGTCGTGGTGGTTGGGTGTCCGCGTCGGGAGAGGAACCACGAGCATCAGCATGTCGGAAGATGGACCACGGGCTATCGTGGGTGCGCTCACGTGTTTCCCTTGCCTCGGTGTCGCTGCCGTGTGCTGTGGCATCCTCGTTAGTCGGTAGGTTACCGAATGCCGCGCCGCTCTTGGAGCCGTCTCGTGGAGACGGGCTGGTCGATCTTGGTGTGACAGACGAGGCTCGCGATACGGCGGCAGTGACTTCGACGATGGCGGCGGTGGTGGCGGTAGTGACATCGGCGACTGCGGCGGCAACTGCTGCGGCGTAGTGTTCCTGCAGCAGCGGATGTCGGAGTGCGTGCACGTGCTGGTCGTCGTGTTCGTCGGCGAGCGTGCACGGCATTTTGTATGTGGCCTCATCACGCGGCCTCCTGCTCGGTTGGCAACAGCGGAGGCACCACTGGGCTGTGGATGAGTCCAGGGCCCGCGCACAGATGCGGGCTCCTACGTGTCCGACAGCTCCCTGAGCAAGAAGTTTGGCACTGACGAGTAGAAGACCACACACGACTCCACCCGTGGCAATAGCCCCGAGCTTGCCGCTGGCCCATTTCAGGACACCCCCGAGGCCGACCCCGACTGCGGTGGCTCCGCCCGAGACGCTATCTCTGAGTTTGACGCTGGTCCATTTGAGAGTGGCCCACAGTGCGGACGTGACGTTGTATGTCGTTGTGCGTCGGGATGTGGTGGGCACCGATGGGCCTGGTGCCGTCGCTTTGCGTCGTCGTCGTTGTCGGTAGCTGGGGTCACGGCTCGGTGTCGGCAAGTACCCATCGATCTGGTCCTTGTACGGCATTGCTATCACGATGGCGTACGTGGCCACGAAGAGGCAGATGAGGCAGCCACAATGTCGTGATGCCGCTGCGCTGTGCTGGGGCTCGTGGAAACCGCTGGCATCTGGGTACTCATCATCAATGGGGGCGTTGTCGATGTCGGCCTGCCAGTGGCCAATGGCACTGGGGTTGGAGTCAGTCACGTTGTCGCGGTGTACAGAGGTGTGGGGCGTGGCGCTGCCACCTGCGGTCTGGGGCTGTCCAGGTCTAGCCAGTGCTGCAGCGGGGCTGAAGCCGCCACTGCACGGACTGGCATGAGCTGGCGGTGCGGTGGTATGGCTTGTCGCGTCGGCGGCAGTGACGCCTTCAGCGTCGTTGCGCTGTGCGCAGGGGTCGGCCTGAGCTGAGTTGTGGGGCGGACTGTTGTGCGACGAGGTGTGCCCTAAGTGGGGTTCACTGTCGCGGTCACGCTGGGCCGTGTCGCCTGGTGGTGTCGTGCCGTCACGATCCTGAGTATCGATGCCGTCCTGGCTATCGTCCGACGCGTGGAACGAGTCCATGGATATGTTGCCAGTATCGCTGGCCGCGATGTGCTGGAGCAGCCATGATACGGGATCATCTGCGGCCTGATCACCCGTGGCGTGCTGGGCGAGGCCAGCTGGCGGAGGTGGGTTTGGCGGTTCCATCGGTGCCGCGGCGAGCTCCGCCTCGACAAGCGGCAGCATGTCTGGCGGTTGGTGCAGGATCACGTCGGCGAGGTACGCCATGGCGTCTTGGTCGGGTGGAGGGAGGCCTCTTGGCAGCAAAGCATGGGCCCGTGAGAGGTATGGCGGCAAAGGTGCCGTGAAAGCCTCAGGACCGACGAGCGTGGCACGAGCGCCCTGGTATTCCAGAAGGAGGCCAAAGTAGCGGGTGGCGTACTCGCGGCTGCTCTGGATACGAGTGAGGTTGCGGTTGGTGCGCTGTCTGTCGGGGCCCGCTCTGTGCCAGATGTCCTCGCACATGTCGACCGCGGTGCGCTGGCGCAGGGCGTCGGTTGTGTCCTCAGAATCCTCCTGGAAGAGGTGATCGTACTGTGGCAGATGAAGCGTCGCCAGGATGTACGGGACGCAGTCCTCGAGCCATGCCCAGAACACGTCCTGGTGGTCCTCACCTGGTGCCCACGCCGCAGCACACGGTATGAGCCGGGCACGGATCATCATCAGGTGCCAGAAAGCAGGGTCCTCCTCGGGTTCGCCCCTAGCGCACAGGGGGGTGGTGAGACCCGTGGGGCAATAGCGGGGCACGACAGCGGGGCTGAAGCCGCCACTGTGTGCCTGGCCTATATCAACGTCCCCGTCAAGGATCTGCTGCACCGCAGTCGAGGCCACGCTGGGGGTGGATTTCGATGCATGTGTCGTAGTTGACAAGGGCGTGTATGCGCTCACGATGGCGCCCAGCGGTCCGTTGCCGCACGGACCCGCGGCTACGGTGCTGTTCACGATCGGGTCCAAAATGGTGCAGTGATCGTACTTGTAGATGCTGTCATCGTAGAGGTAGAAAAGAATCCCACGTTCAGCGTGTCGCAGGAAAACCTCTCCTCCGTGCTGGGGCGCACCGCCTGAAGACGGGTGTGCTCCAGCGAGCGAGGGGAGGGCCAGGCTGCAGGCAAGGCGCCACATGATGGCGAGGCCTGGCGGGCGGCGCGAGCGATGAGCCAAAAGCTGCATGTCAGCACGCATCCTCAGATACCCCTGCATGCTCATGTACATTGCAACAAACACGCCCACAGCAAGATGACGGGTGTCCCTACACCAGATAACTTGCTCGTGCTGCTGCCAAAACTGACATGATATGACAAGAAAGAGATACGACGCGAAGAGAGAAGAGATGCCTCTGAAGGCGCTTCCTCGGAGGGCTGAGGCAGGCTCTCTGAGGCACCTTCAATAGGGTTCCTGAGTGACCCGACCCTTGTCTTTGCCTTTGTCAGCCCCTGGGGGCCCCGTCCCTGGGGTGACCTGGCCTGGCTGGTCAATCCACCCGCAGACAGCCACGGGATCGGCAACTGATGCAGCTTCCTCCTTTTTTGTTTCGAGAGTGGCCACCTGTGGCAGGTGGATGGTGCCCCCCGTGAGGTGCCCGAGGAGGGCCTGGATGTCGCCACGCAGTGCAGCAGCTTCGGTGGTTGCCGTCTGTTGCTGGGTGACGACGGTGGCAAGCCCTCGTTCCAAACCTGAAACGTGCTCCGTGAGTGTGGCCTGGGATGAGAGAACGCCCGCAAGCTGAACCTGCATGTTATCCACCGTGTTGGCAAGCAGCTCGTGCTGTTGTTCCATGTGTTGGATGCGGGTCGTGGCGGCATCGGACAGTTTAGGGGCCGTTGCGAAGCGTTCGCCGAGGGTGTTAAGTTCGTGAGATGCCACGCTGAATTCATCACCTGATGAAAGGATCTCGACGTCGTCAGCGTCGCCTGGTACCTCGGCGGCTGTGGCAGCGTCCCCTTCCGTGTGGCCCCCGCCTTCAGCCGCCACCGTGCCAAGTTTCGGGTCATGACCACCTGATGCTTGGACGGCCGTCTGCTCGGCAGCTCCATCCGTGCCGTGCGGGGGTGCAGAGGAGCTGCGGCCTGGGGCGCCGTGTGATCTTGCGTGCGGCGTGGCGTCGCGTTTCCCACTGGAGGATCGGTGGCGCTTGGCTAAAGGCTCCTCCTTGGGGATCAGGAGCGGTGCGACGCCCTTGCCTTTGGGCGTGGCAGTCATGAGGTCGTGGAGGTAAGGGCTCTGGGCCGCTTTGGTTAGGAGTGTGCCCGTGGCGGGGCTGAAGCCGCCACCACGGGCTGGCGGCGTCACAGGCTCTGTGATAGTGGTAGGGGTGACAATGGTAACGTTGTCCCTCTTCGGCACCACCTCAGCCAACGGGGCCTCGGTGATGCTCCACGGGATGGGGCACCCTGCGACCTGTACCGTATATGTGGGTGGGGGACGATGGGCGCGCACTAAGGCAAACTGAGCCGAAGTGGCTGGGTCCCAGGCGGTGTGGTAGACCTCACAGTCCCATTTGACGGACGGGCCCGTGAGAGTCTTAGCGAGCTGGGTCAGCGTGGCGTGGCGTGCCGCAATGCCAGTGATGCGGTATCGCGTCTTGGCGAGGGTGGCTTCGCAG
>CAUYUJ010016944.1:171260-231260 GCA_963575745.1 Prorocentrum cordatum
GCTCAGGGCCGCGCGGAACTGGGGGTGCTGGTTGATAACGAACGTCGCTTTTGCCTTGGCCCCGCCTCGATCCCCCCCCGCCATCAGGCCCTCCCCCTTCTTCGGCGCGCGCGCTTCCAGGACTTCGAACATCGCGATTGTCTCGAGGCGCGCTGCTTGATCGAATGCTTGTACGACTGCCTTGAGCCACTCCAAGATGCAGTTCGTTGCCCACCCCATGCCCTGCTTGGGCCCTTCCCTCTCCGCGGTCTCCTGCGCGGCCTTGGCCAGCGCCGTCAGGAACGCGATGGTTGGGCGGGCGCGGGGGGGGGGGCGATTCGCGCCCTCTCCCTTTTGTTCTGACTGATGCCCCATGCGCCTCGGCGCTTGAGAGCGCCGCCTTCGCCGCTGGCACCTGGGGGGAACGGGCTGGAAGTCTGTCGCGATCTGCCTCGCTTCGCTCGTGTCCTGCGCCGTCCCGAGGGCGAGCCTCTGCCAACTGTTCGCGGCCGCAGTGAGGTCGATCGGCGACTGCTGACCTGGGGCCCCTCCTCCTCGACGCGGCGGCTGTCCTCCGCCTCCCAAGGCGCCTGCCGCCGACGCCGCTGCCCATGGCCCGCTTGCCCCCGCCCCTTCCTCCATCGTCGCGTCGATAGCGCGGATGCCTTCTTCCCCCTTGGCACTGCGCATCTTTTGGAAGCCCATGCCTCGTGCGTCCGCGCGTCTTCCTGCTGCAGGCCGCGCCGGGGGCGGGGGCCCCCGCGCCGCGCCCCCGCACTGGCCGGGGCTCTCTGAAATGCTCTGGGCCGTGGTGGTGGGGGCGAGCGCGCAGCTGAACATCTCGCGGCGCGTTGAGCCTGGCGGTCGCAGATGCAGCGGAATCCCCCCGTCGTGGGCGCCCGAACTTCGCGCGCCCAGCATCTGTTCCCTTCGTTGTAACTACTGCGACCGTCCGCTGCTCTAGCGGCGCGATCCACGGCACTTGCCCCCATGGGAAAAGTACTGAGACACCGTGGACATTGGTTGGTTATTGCCAGAGACGCGATGAGGGGTCTGACTTTACGTTGTTTCCTCTCCCGCGCGCCAATAGAGCAGGGGCCGTCGATGATCTCTGTCCGCGCACTGTCTCCGCCCCCACCGCGTCAACGCGCGCCCAATTGCGCCAGAAAAGGCTGGCCTATTATCCCGCTTCTTCTCCCACTTCCTCAGCTTCCTCCAGGGTGCGTGGGCCATCCTTATCGTTGCGTTGTGCCCAGCCTCACAATGCGTTGGCGTCTGTTTGCGCCCGCAGTTCCCGGGCGTCGGCCCCTGGGGCGCGCGCGCCCCGTCTCCGGGCGCGCCCGCGCCGGCGGGTCGCCGCCGCCATCTGAATGGCCTGGGGGGCGGGGCCGTCGCAAACCCACTTCCCTTCCCGAAGTTGTTCCGCCCCCTGCGGACAGCGGGCCCATTGTTGGTGCCATTTCAGGCGGTGGGCTCTTAGTGCGAGAGCACATCGGTCGATTCTCCAGTGATGAAATATTTGCTTCGCGGCGCTGCATCTGACGCTGCCGTTTTCTGTCCTCCAACACACGTCTTCCTGACTCGCTCTCCCGCGCAGCATCCCCGTCGCCGCGCCCGGCGCTCCGGTCAAATGAATGGGGAGACGAAAGCTGCGCGGCCACTGAGAGCTGCGCCAACTACGAACGCAACGAAGACGAATCCTTATGTCATCCGACGCGTCACGTCCCCAGAAGCAGCCGTATGGCCTGAGCGCTACATTCGCGCCCCCCCCCCCCCCCCCGATTTCGCCCGCCAGTGCCCGGCCCGAAGGCGGGCGGGGCCCAGACGTTCGCCATCTCCCGCCATGCAGTGCCCAGTAGCCCCTTGGCTGCGCGAAATCCCATGACGTGGCAAACCTTCCGTGTCCAAGCAAATAGAGTAGGCGGTTGGTCTTCCCTGGGTTCACTGCCCGCACTCCTTCCTCGATGGCCCTGGCCATGCCAGTAGCTCCGAGCCCCTGTTGAGGGCGTCAGCGACTCGTCCTGCTTTCGCTTCCCGAGGGGTCGCCGTCGTTTTCGTCGCACCACCCGCGCGCGCGTTGATTGCGAAGTCGTGGGGGTCACCCCTGATGGAGTGCATTGCGTCGCGCAATGTGGCGCTTCGTCTGCCGCCCTCACTTCCCCCATGTTTAAACGTGTATGCTGCGCGTGTCGTTGAACTTTCCGGGGCATTGCGCAAACCCCACCAGCGCCCCCAGCGCCGTCGCTCCGTGGATCCATCCGTCGGCGCAATGCATGCCGAATGTAAGTAGATGAATCGCCCCAGCTGAGTGCACTTCCCCCCCCTCTCGCGCGCCGCCGAGCTGACGCTGCCGGGGGGGGGGGCAGGGGCGCCTCGCGCTTTCGCGCGCATTCGCGCAATTGCTGCGCACCGCGCTGGCCCCCCCTCGCGGCGCCCCCCGCTGCGCGCTGGCAGTGCGAAACAAAAAACAACGTTCTCCGCGCACATGTGCGCAAGACCGCCTGGCGCCAGCGAAGGGTGCTCAGGTTGGGGCCCTCTCTTGCGCGCGCCTTCAAGCCGGGCCATGCCCGCGCGGCAGCGCGCGAACGTGGCGCGCTTGCATGCGATGTCTTCTTTGTCGTTGCGTTCATCCGCGTCGGAAGCGCGCAGGCGATGCCAATCCAACGGGGTAGTCCCAGAAGTTCGGAATTTCAGGAGCCCCCCCCCCCCCCGTCAGGAAAGCGGGGGAGATGGGGCCCCGGCTGGTCGCGGGGATAGGAATGGCACCCAATCCTGCTCTCGCCACTCTGTGAACGTGGCGCGGTCTGCTTTCGCAAGCCTGCACCATCGCTCACTCCTCCAACCGCCCCGGGCCTCTGCCCCGTCGACCAGTCCATCTTTTGTAGCATCTGCCTGCCTTTTTAAAACGTGAGAAGATTTATTTTTCTCCAAATCCTCCTCATCGCGCTCCTGCTGCTCTGATCCCCGCTTCCTCTCATGGATTGCCAAGCGCGCAAGGGTCTTCCGAGTCAATTCCACTGGGGCCCCCCAGTCAGGGAGAGCTCTTCTCTCCCATGCCTCCCTACAGTGCTGCAACATGCCCCTCTCGTCCTGGCCAGCCAGCGCTATCGCATCTGCGTCCTCTGCCAGCGTCGGCCTGGATTCGCGTGTCTCTCTGCGGCTCTCTCGTGGGATCTGACTGCAAATAAGTTCCGCTGGCGTGCCTCCCTTGTGGGGGTGCTTGCCAAGCTCGTGCAACCACTTCTCCCTGCCCCAGTAAGTCCGTGGGGGGTAGTAGTGCCGTTTCCACGCGTCTCACTGTGTTCTGTCTGATCGTAAGCCCGCCAAATATTCTCCGCTACGTTTGCCTTCCTTTTCTCCTCCGCAGCCTCAACGCTGCTGACGCGGTTGCCAGTTCCTCCTGCAACTTCTTGAGAACCTCCTCCTCTGCGTCTCCCTCCAGTCATGAAATCATGGTGCCATGATCTGATTTATCTCCCCTGTTTGAGCAGCTCTCTTCTCTTCTTCCTAAACTCCTCCACTGCGCGGTCCTCCTGCTTCCCCTTCGGGAACTTCTTCCTCGTGGCCTCCCTGCCTGTTTCCCCCTGCAAATCCCAGGCGGCGTCGGGTACAGTTCCTTCCGTCGCTTCACCCCGTCTAGCCTGGTCCTGCAACTCCTGGGAAAAGAGGTAGAACAGCTCGGCGTTCCTGTCTCCTTCCCTGACGAACCTCATAAGTGCCTCCCTGTCGGGGCTTTCGGGGCGGGCCGGAAGAGGTCGGATCCTGGTGGTCACCGCGGCGGGGGGAACTATTCCTATTGGGGGGTGGTCCTTGAAGCCTCTGCGTGTCATGAGCTGCAATCACTTGCCCTGGCTCCTCAGCGTCGCGCATCTCCCCACTATTTCCAGGGCCGAGGTGGGGATGGCGATGTGGTCTATCGCGCTTGGGTCTCCAGCTGGGCTGCGGCGCGTCGGTCCGCAGAACCAGTGCGTCGTCGCCGCAGAAAGTCCACTCTGAGCGCAGAATGTCCTATATGCCCTCCCATTCTGATTTCCCAACTTTCCCCCGTAATGGCCCGCCGTCGCAGCGTCGTTAGTACTATCAACAAGCGAGCCTTCTGGGTCCTATGGGATCCGAACTGTGCATTGAGGTCCCCTTCCGCTATCGGCGTAGCCACTCCCAATGTTTCACATTGTTCAACCCGGCCCACTACGCTGTTCGCAATGTCGTCGTCTCTTGTGTAGTATCTGGGGGCCACGTACAACACAAAAGGGAGGCAGGTCTCCCCCGTCGCAGCACAGTCTGACTCCTGACACTCTATGTACCTTGAATACTGGATGGCGGTGTGTATACTCTTCTGGAAGCCGCCTCAGGAATTCGGCTGTTGAGCAGAACCGTGGTACCACACACTTGGGATATCCATTTGCTTCCCCCCCCTCCCGCGTTGTACTCCCCAGTGAAGACTCGTGTTCACTGTTTGATTATGTTCAGGTCCAGCTGCCCATTTGTGTGCCCCACTTAAAAAGTCGAATGCCCCAGTGCCACTGTTCGTTACTATGTCCTCCAATCTCTCATGCGTGCTGGCCGCGTACGAGTTGTAATAGGGAGCTCTCATCAGCAACAGCGGCAGCACGCGCAGGAGAGGCGTAGCCATCCCCCTTCCCCTTTCTCCGTTTGGGGTTCGGTATGGTGCGCGCTTGGCGTAATTCGGGCAAGTCGTTCCCTCAATCGCTCGCTCCGAAACGCCGATTAGGAGGAGGAGGAGCGGGAGGAGGAGGAGGAGGAGGAGGAGGAGGAGGAGGAGGAGGAAGAGGAGGAGGAGGAGGAGGAGGAGGAGGAGGAGAGGGAGGAGGAGGAGGAGGAGGAGGAGGAGGAGGAGGGGGAGGAGGAGGAGGAGGACGACGAGGAGGAGAAGGAGGAGGAGGAGGAAACTTTAGGACCAGCACCGCCGAGAGAAAGGGGGGGGACCCAAACTACAGACCTTTAGCGGTTAGAGGTCCGAGAAGTATCGTTATGGGTACGCTGTCTCCCCAAAGGCGGACTCCAAGAAACAAGAACATAATCTTAAACCATTCGCCGTTCTGCTTGCGTTGCTTGGATTTGCGCTGGGCCCCCCCATGCGGCGCCTCCAGCGCCGCCCCTGGCGCGCCCCGCGCGCCAGGATGGGGAGGCCAGAGCCGATTCAAGGAATCCGCACGGAGCTCCGGGTTCTTATAGCACTCGGACGAGAATGATGTCATGATCGGTGCGGCTTCGGGTTGCGCACAGACGGCCGCCCCAAATCGTCCCAGCTGGCCTCCCCGAACAGTCTGGCGACGCCCTTGGGGCGCTCCGCACCCCAAGGTTGCGGTGTCGAGACCGCCCCGAAATACTCGGGAGGCCTGTTGAGGCCAGCCCTTGACTACCTGGGGGCGGCTGCCTGTGCGCAAGCCGAACCCTTACCGATCATGATGCGATTACCTCAGGACACGTTTCAAGGATTCTGAAATATCTAACGACCCTATCTTCTGGAACCGTGCGAAACCATACGGAATATGGGGAACGTTGGGAGTCCGGGCGATAACGTATAACCGTCATGACCTGCTGCTCCTCTGAGTCACGCCGAGGAGAACCGAGTCGCGAAGCTGGATTGGGCCAGAAACGGATCGGGTCGCCCGCGAATCCTCCCTAACCGAATCGAAGTCGGATCGCAGCGTCTGGCTCCAGCTGGCCCCAGCCTATGCCAGTGAATCGAGGAGGGGAGGACAAGGGATGGGGGTGAGCGAGGAAGGGCGACAGGAGGAGGAGGGAGGGAGGACGAAAGGGGAGGTAGGAGGAAGGACGAGGAAGGAGGGAGGAGGAAGGACGAGAAAGGAGCAGGATGAAGGAGGGAATTGAAGACCCAGCCAGCGAATCGAATCGCATCGGATCGTAGGCGGCCCTGCCTTGGCGCCAAGGAGGCAGCTCACCACGTCCAGGCTCCCGATGTAGCACGCCTCGTGCAGGGGCGTGTAGCCGTAGGCGCCCTTCGCGTTCACGTTCGCGCCCCTCTCCACGAGCAGCTTGATCACAGGGGTCCTCAGAAGAACAGAAAATTGCATAGACACAAACTCTTGGAGGTCCCCACCGGATTCTTAGATCGGCGCTGGATTCCCCTCCCTGGCGCGCAGAGTTCGCCAATGGCGGCGCCGGAGGCGCCGCCAAGGGGAGCCCGGCGCCGATCCGAGAAATCCGTGCGGAACTCCGACACTTTCCGTTCATGCCGTGTTTTGTTCCCAACCATCCTGTGGTGTTGGGTCTTCGTTTTGAAGAGACGGTCCCCGCCTTCCTCTCCTCTTCTCCTCCTCTTCCCCCTCCTCCTCCCTCCTCCCTCTTCCATGCGCTTCACCCACCCGACACAGCGCTTTGTGGCCCCATAAGGAGCTCCACCGAAGCCCCCAATGGGACCGCCCGCGTGCGTCCGCCACCACCCAGCACAGCCCTTGCTCCCTGCGTTTCACCCACCCAGTAGAGCGCTTCGCGGCCCCATAGGGGGCTCCACCGAAGGTCCCACTGGCACCGCCCGCATGCGTCCGCCATCACCCAACACAGCCCTTGCTCCCTGCGTTTCACCCACCCAGTACAGCGCTTGTTGGCCCTTTTAGGGAGCTCCACCGAAGGTCCCACTGGCACCGCCCGCATGCGTCCGCCACCACCCAGCACAGTCCTTGCTCCCTGCGCTTCGCCCATCCAAAACAACGCTTCGTGGCCCCATGGGGAGCTCCACTGAAGGTCCCAGTAGCACCGCCCGCATGCGTCCGCCACCACCCAGCACAGCCCTTGCTCCCTGCGTTTCACCCATCCAAAACAACGCTTCGTGGCCCCATAAAAGGGCGCCCCACCGAAGGTCCCAGTGGCACCGCCCGCATGCGTCCGCCACCACCCAGCACAGCCCTTGCTCCCTGCGTTTCACCCACCCAGTACAGCGCTTCGCGGCCCCATAGGGGGCTCGACCGAAGGTCCCACTGGCACCGCCCGCGTGCGTCCGCCACCACCCAACACCTCCCTTGCTCCCTGCGCTTCGCCCACCCAGTACAGCGCTTCGTGGCCCCATAGGGAGCGCCACCGAAGAAGAGATTCACAATTGCGGTACTCAACTGCGTATGGTTGGGTCCTTCGCCAGGCTAATTCCTCGAGTCCTGTAGCTGTGGGTCGCCTTCTGCAGCAGAGTGTGGCTCTCGTGGTCGCGCGCCTTCACGCTCATGCCCTGCGATAGAAGGAGCCAGACGCACTCCGCCTCTCCACGCTCGCACAGCTCGTGCACGTCCTCAGAGTAGGAAACACCGCATAACCATAAACTTCTGCATTCTGGAAAAATTGCTTTCGAATGAAGCATGGGAAACACTTGCATCCAAATTTGCATGAACAACAACACTTGCATTCGAAGAACAAGCCAAACCATGAATATAACCTCTCGGAAATCCGCGCGGGTTTCGTGAATCGGCGCTGGGCCCCCCTCCCATGGCGGGCCGGGCGCGCCAGGGCGGGCGCCGGAGGCGCCGCTAGGCGCCGCGGGCACAGATCCGATAATTCTGCGTGGAGCGCCGAAAACTTATGCTATATAACGCATATATTTATAGATAGACACATACATATAAATATTATGATTCGAGCCCGGCTCTGGGGGACAACAAGGTACCCATACCGCTACTCCCTTGACCACCGCCAAGGTGCATTCTGACTAGACTTTCGAAACGAATCCGGCTGCGGCAGACGATGAGGAGGGGCAGCGGTATCGGTATCTGTTCATCTTCTGAGCCTCTCCACGCTCGCACGGCACGCGCACGTCCTGGAAGACCAGGTGGAACTCGTCGATCAGGTGCTGCTGCAATTGCTGCATGCGGGCGTCGTCGAGGCGCCACACGAAGAGCCGCGACGCCCTCCGCACCTTCACCAGCAGGGACGGGGAGAGCCTGCTGAGCAGGGCGAGGACTTCGTCCTGCTTGAGGACGATGCTTAGCTTCGTCATGGCCGCGCGAGCGCCGCGGCTCAGAAAGGGACTCCTGCCACCATCGAGATCTGAAACACAGGACGAGAAGGTAATGACGGAGACTCGTCCGCGCAGCCAAAACAACATAACACATTAGAACCGTCGAAACAGAAGACAACGAAACACGCAACGGAATACTGAATCTGACACCAACAACAAAACCCGTTTTGCCTCTGGGAGCCCTGGCTGGCCCCCCAGACCGTCAAACAACTACTCAGGATGAAAAGGCGATCCTTGGGAAGGGGTCCAGACCTCTGGGGGGTCACGTTGCCCCCAAAAACACCACAACTGCCGCACGGGGTGGCGGCAAGCAGAAGGGGACATGGCGAAGGTGGGGACATGGCGAAGGTGGGGAGCCAGAACTCTCTGAGATGTAATTTCCATCCCATTTGTTCGTCCCTTTTTTTCCATCCATCTCATAAGATCCCTCCTAAGGTGCCTCCACTGCTGTTGGTTTAAAGGCCACCCTCCTTTGCTCGCAGGAACCTCACCCAGCAATGCTGGCGGTGCTGGCACGCACGATAGCCTGCTGAGTAAGAAACGAGCCCTGGCCTCAATGCTGTGGGGCAAAGAGAAGGAGCCCCGTTCTTACTCTCGAGGCCTCTGGGCAACCAACCGTGCGACATTGCGGTGCAAATCGTGGTTGGGCCGGTTCCTCAGACAAGATCTCCAGCGAGCGCTCATACCCCCCAACACAGTGCGAGAGGAGCTGGCGAGGATTTCAAGGGCGCTGGTCGACCAAAGGATGCTGCACGAGGCCGAATATGCTGACCTCCCTAGGGCAGTGCGACCTTGACCGGACTCCTCCTGCCTCGCCCAGACCAACAAACAACTTGCGACCTCTCTGCCATGAGCCCCCCGAAAAGGCTTCGGAATAGTCCCTGGTCCCGCCAATGAAACAGAACGGTCCATGTGCTAACGCTGTGCCAACGTCGGAACTATCGGTAAAATCTTCAAGTGGACTCAGCCTCGCCTGGGTGTGGCCCGCAAACTCAGGACGGACAAACAAGAAACTGGTTTCACGTACCGATCGTCATCTCGTCGTCACCACCGTATTCATATGCTCGACGTCGGCGCTGTTCGCAGGGGCGGGGAACGCGAGGGTTTGGGGATCCTCTGGATCTGGCCTCGGCACGTTCACCCAACACGCCGACCGCGGAGTCTCCAATGTGATTCGAATCGATAAGAATTTCGGCCCGGGCCCGCAATGGTTATTTTACACGCACCTCTCCAATGGACTCGAGCTCAGAACAACTCATTGGCGC
This sequence comes from Prorocentrum cordatum, assembly GCA_963575745.1. NCBI lineage: Eukaryota > Dinophyceae > Prorocentrales > Prorocentraceae > Prorocentrum > Prorocentrum cordatum. Next base: position 180,492 of record CAUYUJ010016944.1, read on the forward strand.
CGGCGGTTCGTGTTTCTGCTGGCTGTTTCGCGTGGGAGGTCCTCAGCATTCTAAAATCGAACGCACCCCTCGCGCAGATTGCGGCGTCGGGGTCCGCAGACGCTATGTGTTGTAGAACTCGCATCTCTGAAGAATAGCTGCTGTTGATCTCCTCCTCCAAGGGCCAACTGTGCGCTGTTTCGTCTGAACTGCCCCCCGCGACGCTCGCACCCTGTTTTCTGTCAGCCCCCAGGCGACCAGGAAGCTGGAAACAGACATGGCTGGAGTCACATGTGGAACATCCGAAGGCCACGTGCTGGATGCACCTGCGAAAACCTGCCACGCACGTCTTCACAAGGACCGAGCGCTGGACAGACATCGGCCAAGTGTGCATCCATCTCTCGCCCAGGCCAACCGCATCATGCATGTCCAGCTTTCTGGCATAACAACAACAACAACAGCGGCTCCCGCCCGATACTGCCTCGCACTTATGCAGGAGTTGCGCCCTCGCTCCAAAACTCCTCGCAATCTGCTCAAGAATCACGCCTTCGCCTGGTTCCCCTCACATTTTACTGGAGCGCCGCTCCCTCTCGCTGCTCAGGAATCGCACTCTCGCTTGCGACCCCCCGCGATCTGCTCGGGAGAGAACTGCGCTCTCGCCGCTCAGGAACCGCAGTCTCGTCCAGGACTGCCTCACAGATCACTAGGCATCGCCCTCTCGCCCGATGCCTCCCCGAGATGTTTCAAGACATCGCGCTTTCACCAACCGCCCGCCCGACCCGCCCGCCCAAGACCCGCTCCTCGAACCGCCTGGCAAGGTCAGACAAAACCCGGCCCGCCCGCCGCTCCTGTTCCCGCCGCTCGACTGTTCCGCCCGCCCGTCCTGCCCGACAAGGTCTGCCGGCCCGACCCGCTCGTGAGGGTCCACCCGCCCGACCCGCCCGTGAGGGTCCGCCCGCCCGACCCCCCCCCCCGTCGGGATTTGCCAGGGAGCTGCTGTGGAAGAATAACCCCAAGACGAAGGGGGCGGGAGTCGAGGGCTTGTTCGAAGTACGCCTGCATCACACATACATTCGGTAATGGTTACCCGTGGATGTTCGTATGCTGTTTGTTTGTGAAGTTTGTGTGTTTGTTTTGTTGGCTGCTTGCCCCCCCATGTCTTGCTTGTGCGTGCAAATGCACCCGTTGAACCTCTAGTGGCTAGTAACACTGGGTGTATGAGAAATATGTGTTTTCGTCGATGTTGCACGATGTGTTTTCGTCGATGTTGCACGTTACTATGCCAAGCCAAAACTTAGGGTTTAGAGAGGCTTGTTCAACGCAGATGCTTAACAAATTATGTGTTGAGACGTTTGACGCACTTGCTTAGCGCATTCCCGAATACATTGTTCTCGACAAACTTTGCTTGCCCTGGCCCCATTGGAAGTGCCCCACCTTTCGAACATATTCCCTAAGTGCTTGCTTGCATCCATCTGCTCGATTCTGTGAGCCTCGGCGCGCACGTGCCATGTGTGCTATGTACGAAGTAATGAGACTACAATTTCCAGTCAACGCAAGAACCTACTCGTCCTGGAGGCGCCTCTGCCTGCAGATGAATATGATTGCTTAGAGCGGGCAACCTTCGTGAAGGCGGCTCGGAACAGTGCGGCTTCCTCTCGAGAATTAACCTTTGGTCAACACGCGTTGATCCTCGCTCCATGTAAGGCAGCATTGTCAAACCGCGATCCTCCAGCAACCTGAAACCACCGCGTCACTCTTAGTTATCCAGGTGCGCCCAGCCTCATATTCTGGAACTTTGATGTTTGCTTAACTCATCGCGAGCGCACTCGTCCTCAATGCCCCGAGGGCCCCCGCAACGTCCCGGCTGCGGCGACGACGACGACTGACGGCGGCGGCGGCTGACGATGACGACGGCGATCCCAAACATCCTCCGATATGATTTGTTCAACCCGCGGCCCCGCCACAGGTGCCGACCCCCTCCTTGCGGCCAGTTAGTCGCTCCGGATACATGTTTGGTGGCCCTGGGGCTCGGTGGCCGGCCCCGGGGGATCAAACCGAGCAAAAACCGACAGTTGAAAAAATCAAGTCGTCGGTCTGGGGATGGCTCGAGGTTTTTGGGTTTTAATTCGGCTCTCGGCGGCCGTCCGAGGCGATCTGGGCACCCCCAGGGCGCTCTCTGCGAGCCGCAGCCGCTGGAAGGCATCCCGAGGATGCAAGCTGGAAAGCCACCACATATCTATGACACGTGCCCAGAATCTCAAACCTCGAGCCGATGGCAGCGACCACGACGGACGGGTGGCGGCGGCGGCGGCGGCGGCGGTAATGAGCAGAGCAGGGCGGTGGCCGCGGCGCGGTGCGCCTGCAGCGCCGCCGCCAGCGAGCTCGCGTGGGCGCCGAAGACCGCGCGGGTCGCCTCGGGGTGCGCCTGCCGCCGGACGCGGCGGACAGATCTGGGGCCACCCGGGGTTGAGCGACCGGCGGAGCAAGCGTAATACGATAATGGAATTTCGATGCAGTTCGGCCACTAAAACGGACGAATCTTGAGCGAGAAGCAGCAGCGACCCTGCGCCGAGGCTTACGCGGGCCGCCAGCGTGGCAGGCCACATTGGAAGCGAGGGAGCTTCCGCGCGGCCATCCCCAGGACGCTCACGCGCGAATGTCGGCGCAGTCGAACCTTTTGTTCTCTTGCAGAGGGTGTCTAGATCTCCGACCCCTGTATTTCGGCACGGCACCGCCCCCCCGCCAGCGCGCCCCCTCCGCCCCGACCTTTCTTATTTCGGCATGGCATCGTCGCCCCCCCTCCTACCCATCCCCCCACCCACCAGCCAGAGCGCCCCCTCCGCCCCGACCCTTTTTTTTGGCACGGTACCGCCCCCCCTATCCCGCGCGCCACCTCGGCACCACCCCGCCCACCAGCCAGCGCGCCCCCTCCGCCCCGACCTGATTTTTTGGGCGCGCCCCCCCCCCCCCACGCACACACACAGACACACACACACACACACACACGCACACACACAAACACATACACACACACCACACACACACAACACACAAGACACAACACACAAGTCACAACACACCACACACCACACAACACACACCACACAACACACAACACACAACACACAACACGCAACACGCAACACACAACACACAACACACGCACGCACGCACACGCGCACACGCGCACACGCGCACACGCGCCCACGCGCCCACGCGCCCACGCGCCCACGCGCCCACGCGCCCACGCGCACACGCGCACGCACACGCACACGCACAGAACACACAACACACACACACAACACACAGCACACACAACCCCCATCCCGAGCGCCCCCTCTGCATCGCCCCACACGCCAGCCAGCGCGCCCCGTCCGCCCCGACCCCTGTACTTCGGCACGGCGCCGCCACCCTACTACCCCGCGCGCCCCCTCCGCGAACCCCCACCCACAAGCCAGAGCGCCCCCTCCGCTCCGACCTTTGATATCGGCACGGCACCGCCCCCCCCCCATCCCGCGCGCCTCTTCCGCATCCCCCCACCCACCAGCCAGAGCGCCCCCTCCGCCCCGACCTATTCATTTCGGCGTGGCATCACCCCGCCCCGATCCTTTACTATAGGTCCTCCGCATCTCCTTACCATAAGCTCGGGCCGCAAGTTTTGTTTGTGGGGAAGGCCACGTATTCGAGAGGCACATGCAAGTCCGCCAACCCACAAGGATATACCCGGCAAACTCCGTACGCAAAACGACTGCCCTGGCCAAGCGTTTTTCGTAAAGGCCGTAACATGTGGCACCTTGTACCGCGAGCATCCAGCAGGCGGTCTGCTTCAGAATTCCTTGGGGCCTTCCCTGGACTTTGGAGGCTTCGGGGAAGCCTTTTCAATGCCTTTTGCCGTTGCCGGTGGCCATTTGAGACGCTTTGTGGGCTTATTGGGTGTTAGTTGGAGGTCTCTTGGGAACATGTTGCAGGTCTTTGAGGCCATCTTGTAGGGAGCGGCCCTTAGCGTCTCCTCGAGCTCGCCCTCTGAAACCCCTATTGCAACCCTCTCTAAGCCCGTCCCCTCTGCCCCCTCCTCCTTCTCGTCCACATCCTTCTCCTCATCCTCCCTCCTTCCACCTTCCTTTCTGCGCAAGAGCCACGGCACGCGTGCCACTTGCTTATTCCGTCGCACATTGAGCTCAGGATGCGTTCCAGGAGCTCCAGAATATCTAGCGGTCCTCGTCTCCTGGAGCCAAAGATCTTAGGACATCCTGGACCCCCCCAAAAAACATAACAACAAGACATCCGGGAAATTCTGGGAACCTACCAACTGGTGCGGTCCCCTCTCAAGGTCGAAGCTATGGCCATGCAGGCCAGCACATGCGAAAGATCAAACATGCGTTGCCTTGCCAATTACATGGCGTGGTACATCAAATCCATCAGAGTTACAGAAGGTCGCCACGTCTTCCAGATCCACTCCCAGCATTTTCAATTTCTTGGACACGTTCGAAAATGATATTCAGAACCTTGAGGTGATTTTCAACAGGCCCTGCATCAGGATGCTCTCCAGTGCAGGCGGCATGACCCTTGATGTAGGCGCGGGGCTTTCCACGACGCATCCTGCCGACACAATACGTTGACCTAGAAACCGTGCATATCAATTCCATCTTCAAATACGACCTTCACGTCATGAAAGTCGGTCGAATCGACCACACGTTCTTTACTTTGCGCGCGTGCCACAACACGATCTGCAACCTTGTAAGACATGGCGACATGCTTATTGACACTCCAATAGCTCATTGACACTCCGTCTGAGCCAGCCAGTGCACTGGCAGTCGCCGAGAACACACATACCCATTCATACATATGTATACAAGCACATTAAATGTTGAGCCATTATGGCTATGGAGGGTGACCTACAGCCACTGTGCTGCCGTAAGGAACGCTGAGTAAGGAACGACAGGGTTGTTCTGGCCGCGCCGAGAATCGAACACGAAGAGACTACCCGACCTAGATCTAGGGAGTGGCCTGAAAACCAGAGCCCCTCCTCCTCCTTTTCCTCCTCCTCCTCCTCCTCCTCCTCCTCTTCCTCCTCCTCCTCCTCCTCCTCCTCCTCCTAGGGACGTCGTCCTGGGGGGAAAGTCGGGAAAGTCCTCCTCCTCCCCCTCCTCCTCCCCCTCCTCCTCCTCCTCCTTGAGCCCGACGTTGTCCTTCTCCGCGTTTTGACTGTAGGCATCACGGACGCAAGAAGGCCTACAAGAATCGACGGCAAAACGCCCGAACACGAGGCCGAGGCGGCAGCCGAAGGCCTCCAGCCACGGGATGTCCACGTCCTCGTCGGCAGCGTCGTCGCGGGCCAGGGTGGACCACTGCCTTGCCCCGCCGGGGGGGGGGGGGAGGCCCCGAGCGAGCGAGCGGCGGAGGGACAGGGGCGGGCGGCGCTCCTGGAAAGCAGGAAGCATCCCTCCGTTCTCCGCCTCCCTCCTTCGTCCTCCTCTTCCTCCATCCTCCTCCTGAGGAGCATTAAACGTACGCCTCATCCTCTGGGAGGGGGCCTTAATCGAGTGGCCCAAAACTCTAGGGATAACAGGGGGTCTTTTCGGCAGCAGGTGTATCAAACCAAACCGCCCAGATCTATTCTACCTAATGCAAAGGCGGTGGCCTAAGTGAGGCCACGTCTTCACTGTGTGATGAGGGTTAGGGGTTCTTTTATCCTCGATCACTCGTCCTCCTCTTCCTCCATCCTCCTCAGGCCTCGGCCCGAGCCCACGACGCGCGAGGCCCGCCGATTCGCGCCGCCGAATCTCGGCGGCCTTCCCGCGGCGGGATGCACGCCGCTACTCGGTGGGAGGAGAAGAGGTGGCGATGTCGCAGTTCAGGATGTTCAGCTTCAACCCCCAGGGCAATGGTGGCGATAGACTTCCTGAGATCCCTGGAGGAACCACATGTTTCGACCTCGCTCTCCGAGCGGGACCACAGCTCTTGCTCCAACTGTGATGAATTCAGAACGTGCTGGGCGCCATGGAATGTACACTCCGCTCCATTCATCACCATTCCATGGCAAGATCTGCAAGTGCAAAATTGCGTTCAACCCACCGGTAAACCCGCGACATGTGATACGGACGTAACCCCCCCAAAAACCAAAAGCTGCACGAACAAAATATGGATGGGTCGACGTGTGTCCTGTCGTGCGCCAGTTCTCCCACGGCCGAAGTCTCGGGCAACGCACGGGGGGGGAGGTATTTCAAGACTGTAGCGATATTGTCTTCGTGGATTTCTAGAGTGAAGTGCTCATTGCGGACAAATGCATGCCAATGGCATGTAGTGACGTGAATGATGGTATTGGCATTGTTCGAAGTGAAGGTTCCTGGGGATCGGTCGATTATTGAGAACCGTGTAAGCTGAATAAGACGTCGTATGCGAATGTTGATGGATGAGGAGGAGGAGGAGGAGGAGGAGGAGGAGGAGGGGGAGGAGGAGGAGGAGGAGGAGGAGGAGGAGGAGGAGGAGGAGGAGGAGGAGGAGGAGGAGGAGGAGACGAGGAGGAGGCAGCGGAGGAGGCGGAGGAGGCGTCGCGCGGGCGGCCTGCGCCGGCGCCCCGCGTGCGCGGGGGTGTTCCCGTTGGCAGCCTGGCTGGGGGGGGGGGCGGGAGTGATGGGAAGTGGATCGAGGCCCGAGGGGGGGACGGAGGGGGAACGACAGGGAGGGGGCCAGCTCAGGGGTGGACACACGCCGACCAGGGATCGGCGAGGCGTCGCCGACAGGTCGGCGACGGGCCCCCGACGGCGAATCCGTGCGCTCCTGGGCGGGGTGGGCTCTCAGGCTCCTGTCGGCGATCACTGGGCGATTGGGGGCCGATGCGTACTGCCCCGGGCCCATCCCCCTCTAGCGTTGCCCCTGGAGGAACAGAGGGAGAGGGGAACAAGGGGAGGACGAAGGGCGAACGGATCGAGGTCCGAGGGAAAAGGACGGGGGCGACGAGTGGCCGGAGGACCGCGGATCGGATTCGCTTTTGCTGTGCAGCCTGGGGGCCCAGACCTTTTGTCGTCACAAAAGACGACGGAACATCTGAATCAGTTTCCGAATTTGGGTAGCCTTCGCTGGAAACCTGGACAGTCTAAACACGACTCAAGATGAAAAGCCGGTCATCAGGATGAGGTCCAGACCTCTGGGGAGCCATGCTGTGAAATAGTCACGACGTCGGACAGGCAGGGAGGGGGGGGACGGATGGCCGCAGGATCGAAGTTCGAGGATGAGGGCGAGGACGAGAATCGATGTTCGAGGGCGACGGGGGAGCGGATGATCAAGGATGAGGACGACGAGGGCGAGGGCGACGAAGACGGGGTGGGAAACGAAGTGTGCGAAAGTTCGATGTCCGAGGAGAAGGACGAGGACCAGCAGGACAAGCATCGAGGACGTGCCTGGACTGCAGACTAACGGCGTGGCGAAGCCCGCGCGTGGGGTTCAGGCCCCAACAGAGAGACGAGACGGCGACGACACGACGGGTTCGAGGACGACAAAGACGACGGAGGCCCGAGGGAGGAACGAATACGGATGGGGGATGGGGGCTCGAGGGTCGGCCACACTTGGGGTCTTGCGCAGACTGGCCTCCCCCCAAATGATACGGGCAACCCATAGCTCGGACTCGGCATTGCAAAATCTGCGCGCCGTCTTGCTGAAGGCCAGGGTCCACCGTGACCAGTTTGGCCGCGCCGAGCCGCCATAGCTGCAGGCAGCAGACACAGTGCCTGACGTCATCATCGCCCCTGGGGCAACCGAAACTGCAGCGGCCGCCGCGGACCCCAAAGCGGTACCCAGTGCACCAGCCGTTGAGCCAGGTGCCAGGTGCACAGCGCGGCCGCCTGGACTCGCGGCGCCATCTGCTTCAGGAGTCGCTGCATAACAAGCGGCAGCGCTGGGCCCTCCGACCTGGCAAAGAACCAGGGTCGTGTCACTTCCGGACCGGACTTTCGCGTTCAGCTGAACGAAGCTTACTTGGAGGCAAAGCTTCCCACGCAAGACAATCGCCGCCGAGGACGATTCGCCGCCGTGCATGCCGCCAGGTCACAAGGGTGGCTGGGCGGGGGCTGCGGCCCACTCCCTGCTCCAGCACCCGGTCCTCTGTGACACCCTGGCGGGCCAACTCTGCCGTCGCAAACTGGAGCGTCTGGACTGGACCACCGGTGAGCCACGACTGCCATCTCCATTCGGCGCCCCACGAGGCCGCTACGGCGCGGGAGCGGGCGTGCCCCAGGCGGGTGCGCAGCTCGTCCAAGTGGACGCCGCGACGGTAGCACCTTCCCGAAAGGGCCACCTGGAGCTGGGCCGCGAGGCCAGGGGTGGTGAGCGACTGCAGCTGGCACGCCAGCCTGAACTCATCCCGCAGCACCTGGGCAACCCCCGGGGGGAGCCATCTGTAAGGGCCCGGCAATAATCTTTCAATCGCCCAACGCTCCAGCGACGACCGCTGCCGTGTCTCCTCAAGTAACTACGCGACACACTACGATTTCGAGATGGCGTACCAATTCTATGCTAAAGTCGTCAAATACATGCCGTGGGTGAAACCTGCCCAGCTGCAGACCGCCTCCTTGCACTTCCGCAACAGGGGCATCCCACCCGCTGTCCTCCGCCGCTGGGTCATCCTCGAAGCCCAACTCAGGTCCAGAGTCAGCGATGCGCACCGAACCCCAAGCTGGTACTGCCTGCCGCCAGGTGTCCGTCACGGCGCCGAGCTGCCACGTCCAAAGAGGCAATATCACCGGCTTCGCGACGTTCAAATGCAAGCCTGACGCCGTGGCGAAAAGCTCGAACAGGCGGCGCAGCTGTGGCCACGCCGGGGGGCCGTCGGCTCCCACCAGAACCAGATCGCCAACGAAGGCGCAGCGCTCGCGGTGGCCTCGAACCGTGTCCAACTGGCAATTGAATTGCTCCGTGACCAGCACGAAGAGGAGCGGGCTGAGAGGACACCCCTGGCGAGTGGCCGCTGCGGTCGCGAAGCCCTCCCACCATTAACCTGCCTTCGCCAGACAACAGCGTCGCCCCGCGTAGAACGCGCGGATGGCCGCGCGGATGCCCTGGGAACCCGGAAATCATGCTCCCGGAGAGGCTTCCGGGAACATAATTTTGAACGGGGCCCTCTTGGGCCTCCCTGAGGCCGTCTTGGGGGCCTCCTGAGCCGGCTTCGGGGCCCCTTGGGCCGTCTTGGGGGGTTCCGTGAGCCCCACGGGACGACCCTTTTGGGCCGTTTTGTGCCCTCTTGGGTCTGTCTTGGGTTGTGTTGGGGCTCCGCGGGGGCGTCTGGGGCACTGTGAAGACGAAGCAAGCGAAAATGCTGAAAATGTACGTTTTACCATGGGAACGGGCTGATTTTTGCCTCTTGAAGGCCCTCTTGGGCCCTCTTCGGCCATCTTGAAGCCATCTCGGGCAAGGAGGGAGGAAAGGAGGTCTTGGAGGGAGTGGGGAGGGGAGACGGGGAGGACTGATGATGGTGATGGTGGTGGTAGTGGTAAAGGGCGAGAGTGATAATGGTGATGGTGATGGTAGTGGTAAAGGGGGCAAAGGGGGGAAAGGGGGTAAAGAGGCGATGATGCTCACGCGGAGGGGAACGCGACGTGCCAGGGCCTATCGGAGGGGCCCAGGCTCACGCGGCCAAGAACTTCGAGGCGAGTCCAGCGCTGCGACGTCTCAAAATTGAAGGGTTAGGAGGGGTCAGAACGGGGTGGTGGAGGGCCCGAGCCGACGCGGCAGGGCCCATCGGAAGGGGCCAGGCTCACGCGGCCAAGACCTTCGAGGCGAATCCAACGTGTTGACAACTCGATGAGGGAGGGGTCAGAGCGGGGTGGCGAAGGTGGAGGGCCCGAGCCGACGCGCCGGGGCCCATCAGAGGGACCCAGGCCGATGCGGCCAAGAACTTCGAGGCGAATCCAACGTGTTGACGACTCGACGAGGGAGACGCCAAGGCGGGGCGGTGAAGTTGGAGGGCCCGAGCCGACGCGCCAGGGCCCTGGAGGGGCCCAGGCTGACGCCGCAAAAAACTTCGAGGCGCATCCAGCGCGGTCCATTCTGGGAGGGGGGGTGCAGGTGGGGTGGTGTAAGGTTGACTGCTCCTCGATCCGATCATCCTCCTAAAGAGATCGAGCTGCGAACTGCGGACTGGTCCTCGATCCTGGATCCTCGATCCCGCATCCTCGATCATCCGAAAGAGCATCCTAGAAGTATAGTGCGTCCATCATCATCATCATCATCATCATCATCATCATCATCATCATCATCATCATCATCATCATCATCATCATCATCACCATCACCAACCATAGGAAGCACATCCATGCCTCAAGCCTTCTAATTCTAACATCACAATGGAACATATATCATAAATCGTACATGTCACACCATAGTCATACATCAGACGTCACCATACATCATACATCATACATTGAGCATGCTACAACATACATACAAATCTTACGACCGATCTTACGTAGGATTTCGTAAGCTCTTGTACTTTGTGCTGAGCCAAACATGCATCTTACGTAAGATGCGGGCGCGGTGTCATCTTTGGACTGGTGCCCGCGCTGCTTGGGTCGGTCGCGACCGGTCGCGACCGGTATTGGCGACCGGTCGCCAATGCAGGCTTTTCGCCCGAAAACCGAAACGACTGGTATCGGCTTTCGCTACCCAAATTTCTGGGTCGCGCATGATCTGGGTAAGCCAAGGCCACCTCGCACACCCAAGCCGGCCACGAAGGAACTCCCACACGCTGGTCGGCAGAGGGCGGGGCCGAAGCTCGGCCCCACGTGACTACCAGACCTGGCTCAGCCAAGAAAGATCGAAGATGACTGGCTTGCGCTGACTTGGGCACCCGAATTGTCCGCGATAACTGCGGTGCGGGGTAGCTCCGGCTCGGGCCCCCGAGGCACGAAGTCGTAGCTGCCCCTGACTGCCCGCAGCCCCAAAGATTCGGGAGGGTTGGGCACCCGAACGCGCGGAGCGGGCCAGAGGCGGCGCCGCCAAGCGCCGTCAGGAACTTCCAGCGCCGGCCCAAGACATCAACGCATGCCGCCGAAAGCTTACATACGGCAAGCTCGTGTCGTGACGACCCCGGCGTTCGTTTTGACACCAAGTGCACTGTTCAACCTAGACCTATCGCTGGCTTTCCGATCACCAAATCCCTCGACATTGGCCGGTGCCGGGCCGGCGGCGGCGTTCAAGCTTGAACGACCGCGCCAGTGCCGCAGCCGCGTCGACACGACACGAACTGGCCGTATGTCAGTGCAGCTGTCCTTCTTCGATGCGTTGCCGGCGCGCAGACGGGGCAGGGGGAGGGAGGAAGGCGTCTTGGGAGAGGCTGCCTCTTAGAAGGCGCAGGCCTTACAGGCAAGGCGCGCCTTCTAAGAAGCAACCTCCTTCTCAGAAGCCTTCCCCCCTCCTCCTGCTCCTCCTTCTCCTCCTGCTCCTCCTCCTCCTCCTGCTCCTGCTCCTCCTCCTCCTCTTCCGCCTACTCCTCCTCCTCCTCCTCCTCCTCCTCCTGCTCCTCTTCCTCCTCTTCCTCCTCCTCCTGCTCCTCCTCCTCCTCCTCCTCCTCCTCCTCCTCCTCCCTCCTCCTCCTCCTCCCCCTGCCCCCCCTAGGCCCTAGGCTCTGCGCGTGGCCGAGGTACGTGCCCCCCGATCGATCACAGCGCTGGCAGCGCCGCCCCGCTGCCTCCAGGTCCTGCGGGTCCGCAGGCCTCCCCAGCACCGCCTGGGGTAGGGTCAGACAGCACCGGACAGGGACATCGGGTCGAATCGGAAGTCTTGGCGGCGTCAAGAGGGGGGGGGTAGCAAATCATGGCCTGAGGCATGTGCGCGGCCCCAGGGGGGGTGGGGCAGGAGACGTGTTGAAAGACGAACGGGAAGCCATGGCATGTGGGAGATGCATGGCCCCAGCCATGCTAACCACACCCCAGCTGATCCTCACCCGCCTTTTGGAGGACCTCAATCGGATTGGGCCGCATCGGCACGGAGCTGGAAGCGGATCGAAGCGGCCGCGCCAGGAGGCACAACGGCGATGGGCATCGGGCCACACTGGGTCGTCATGGTACGGTAAGTTTGCGCGGCGTCGGCGCGCGCGCAAAGGTTTTCGACACCGCGTCGATCGTTCAACCTTGAACCGAGCGCGGCCCCGATCATCCAACGTTGAATTCCGTCGGGTCCTATGGCGTTACCGTGCCCCGTCCCTAGCATCGAGACTGGCCTCCAAAAACTCAAAATGAACAACAATTAGCCGTCCTGTTGTTTCCCGGACGCTGGCTGGAAGTCCGGCGTCTTCCGCCGTGAACCGGGCTAGAGAAGGATACCCGGGAATCTTCCCGCGTTGCAGGAACAACCTCGAGGAGGCACAGCTGCTTGGCCATCCCCAAGCGAATTCAAGGTCCCGCCAAAAACAGCCGCAGACCCTCGATACCTTCCAATATTAGTCCTGCCGACACCACGTTGTGTCTGTCCTCGTTGTCGTCCTCGTCGTCCTCGTCGTCGTCGTCCTCCTCCTCCTCCTCGGGCCGCCATCGCCATCGCCGTCGCCGTCGCCGCCGCTGCCGCCGTCTTCGTCTTCGTCTTCGTCCTCGTCTTCGTCCTCGTCTTCGTCTTCGTCTTCGTCGCCGCCGTAGACAACAACCCACGACAAATCAACTAACATTCAACACCGATCCGAGGCCTGAGACCGGAAAGGACGGCCCACGTAGTCGTCGTCGTCGTCGTCGTCGTCGTCGTCGTCGTCCTTGGGCCGCGGCGGGGAGGCGGGCCGCCGCATGGGGCTCGTGGGCGCCGTCGCCCCTCTGCGGCTCGCGGCTGGCCTCTCGGGGGGGGGGGGGGGGTTGGCCGCCGGTTTCCGCCGGCCGCCGCCGCCCGTCGCCCGCGGGTGCGAGGGGAGGCCCGGCCCTTGGGGCCCCCCAGCCACGCTAACGGAGATGTCGGTTCCGAACCCAGTCAGTCAGTGGAGCCGCGCCGCACGGCGCATCGGCTAAACAGCACAAGGCTAATTACAACAGTTCTAACGCACAGCCTCTCAGAGAACATACGCCTGGGCAACGCTTCTCCACCGAGCCCTGCTATAGTTCGGCCCGAGCTCGGCGCGCACAGATGTGCCAGAAGCCGAGCATGCTAGCGACGCGTGCTCATGCACTACGCGAGCCCATGTCAATCTGGGGCGGCCTCGTGCTCTTCTTCCGTGTAGGATCGGCGGGTTCACGCTCCCGGGTGCGAACACTACATCACGAGCTGCTGAGTCCGGCATGCTGCCAAGCTTCCCGAACATATCGAACTGTTTCATGAGAATATGGCTGCTAAGACGGTGCTGCCCGGCTTGTTCGGTTCCGAACCCGCGCAGAACAAATGATAGGATAACGCGAACAACGCTCTTCTACAAGTGGGTTGGCCACGAATCACCCCCACCTAGAATACAGAAGCCTGCGTCGCCGTTATCTGCATCGCCAGTCGCGTGTCCACGGCCAAACCCAGACCTCCTCGGGCCATGAAGAAATCACGGCGGACGGTTTTGGGCTATTTCTGGCCCCTGGGCGGACTTGCATCGGGGCCGTCACAAAAACGAGCCAAGGTATAACAAAAAGGTCAGCGGGAAAGGGGTCCAGATCTGTGGGGTCCACGCCACGAAAAAAAAAATCACGACCTGGGGGGTCCCAAAAACGGTGCGGAGGCAGGACGTGCGGCGACCTCGGACTCCCAAGGAGGCCTCGCCGCGCGGTCCGTCGCCGCACGGCTTTCGGGCCTCGCAGGCCCTGGTCGCCCGCGAGGCCCTGGGAGAACGACAGCCAAAGCCGTGCGGCTATCTGCACTCCCAAGCGTCTCGCAGCACAGTGTGGTCACCGCACCTCTTAGGGGCCGCCGATCGCGGGCGAGGCGGGGATTTATCCACAGCCACCGCCTGAAGCATCGATCTCTTGGACATTCGGCAGGCGGTGGGCATGGATGAACTTGCCCCTCCCCCCAAGGCCCTGGATCATATGCGCCAATCCGGCGTATGAGTTTCTGAGAGCGTGGGCTTGAGCTCGCTCAAGCTTCGCTCTGCAGGGGGGGGGGGGGGGGATTTTCTGTCAATGTCCTACCTGTTTCATTGAACGCAAAGGGGGGGAACCCCCCTCTCCCGCTCCCCCCCACCGGTACCGCCCCCCCCCCGCAGTGCCTGTCCACCCCCGGGTGCCGGCCCCCCTGGTGGGTGCCGGCGCCCCCCCGGAACAGGAGAAGAGTATGGAATATGTATGTCACCCGAGAGCCGAGTGAAAAGGGAGTCGGCCTGACTTCCCTCGTGGATCGCGGCCACGGGATCCGCTGCCCCTGTGGAATGTAGGGAGTAACTGTATGAAACACAGACACACGAAATACAATTAGGGGGAGCCGTGCTGCGAGAGAGCACGTTCTCTTTCCTTTGACGGGGGCCAGGGCGCGCCCGTCGCATGCGCGCCAGGTGGCTCAAGGGCCCTGGTGAGCCACAACGGCGGCACACAAGGGAATACAGAAGAAGCCGCAGGAGGAGGAAGAGAGGCTGACATGGGCTTGACATACACAGACCGACGCCTTCCCAGGGGCAATTTTCTCGCCCTGGATCCATTTTCTAATGGCCCCGGGGCCGATGACGGGCCCGCGAGGCCCACAGTAAGAACAAAAACTGCATCTGAAAAGCTGAGATCACCCCCGAACGGACGAAGACCTGGAGCCGCCCGCGGGGAGACGGATGAAGGACGAGGGGGGGCAGGAGGAGGAAGGGAGAGGAAGAGGAGGAGGAGGAGGAGGAGGAGGAGGAGGAGGAGGAGGAGGAGGAGGAGGGAGGGAGGAGGAGGAGGAGGAGAGGAGGGAGGAGGAGGAGGGGCACGAGGAGGAGGAGGAGGAGGAGGAGGAGGAGGACGAGGAGGAGGAGAAGGAGGGAGAAGGAAGAGCGGGAGGTGGAAGAGCAGGAGGGAGGAGGAAGAGCGGAAAGAGGAACAAGAGGGGGACGGGAAACGCCCCGCCGCTGGCCGCGCCCGCCCTGAAACCGCGCCCCGCCCGCCACGGCCGCGTGTGTCCACCATCGCGGGCCGAAGCGGCGAAAACGCACCCCTGCTGCGCCCCGCCTCCTCCTCCCTCCTCCTCCGTCAGTCCCCTCCCTCCTCCTTCCTCTCTCGCCTCTCATCCCTCCCATCTCCTCCTCCCTCCTTACTCTTCTCTCCTCCTCCCTCCTCCCTCCTCCCTCCTCCCTGCCCCCCTTCTCCCTGCTCCTCCTCCCTTCCTTCTTGCTCCTCCCCGCTCGTGGGGAAGCGGTGGGGGCCTCGGGGACCCCGAGACACTGGGCGCTGCAATTCTGTGCCTCGCTGGACCCTTTGCGCCCAGCCCCGGGGCTCCTGAGGGGCCCTCACAGATCGATCCACGGAGAAGTGGGGCAGGCGGAGATGTCGCGGAGAGGAGGGGCACGGGACCCTGGCCGTGACCTGCGGTGCCGCAGTCTGCTCGCGGCGTCGGATCTCAGGGGACTGCAGTGGCCCACTCACCGCGACGGCCACTGGTGGCCCTGGCGCCCCTCCCCCCGCCGCCGGGCGGGAAGGAGAACCGAGCCATGCGACGTCCTCAAAAGCAACATCCAAAATCAAATCGGACCGATATGACTCGGAAATCACTGAGAATCGGTGGGCTTGGAAATTGTATCGGGGCGCCGCGGCCGTTTCAGAGCGTTCCCGAACGCTCTGGGAGCGTTCCGGAACGCTCTGGAACGGAGAGCCTCTCGATTCTGGGCCCGTCCAACAACGCCCTGCTTTTCTCGCTGCAGAGCCCCCCGAAGCCGGGTCGGAAGTTCTGGCCCTTCCCCCCCAGGGGGCCAGCTCGTCGTCCCGAACAGCTCTTTGACGGTCCTGGGGATTGGCCAGGGCCCCCCAAGGTCGGGCACTTGCGGACACGTGCACGACTTCCTACCAAACCACCTTGACCTAAACCGAAGACCCAAATTTCGGGTTAAGCGGAGTACAGCCGAACCAAGAATAACATCCTTCAAAAACATGAGACCCTCCGCCTCCCAAACCGAAGAATAGCTCGAGGGCACTCTCCCCCATGATGCACAAGGACACTCGACAAACACGACGAACACTAGGGTACCCTGCCCGCACCGACCTCGATGTTATACATCGGCGCGATTTTTCAATGTTCCCCGACCCCCCCCCCGCTGGGAGCGGAGGGCATCTTGGGGCTTTCGGGTTGGGTCGGGGTGGTTTGGTGGGTGGTGAGGATAGGGGACTGGACAAGCGCGTTCCACCACTCGCAAAGTAGCTACTCGCAAACGGCCTGGGTCCGTCGAGGGGGACCTGCGATGAGTTGCATCGAAGCAGACACGTGCTTATCGGACCTGTGCGAGTAGGCACTCTGCGAGCAGTGGAGCGCGCTCGGCGAGGGACATCACCCCCCGAAACACGAGGCCAGTGCCACCTCGTTTGGCGGCGGAGCGCGCCGATCCTGCACGGAAGCATGGCCCGCCGTGGGTCCACGCGCACGGATCCATGCTGCCGGCGGCGCGACGCGTTGCGCAAGAGTTCCCGAACGTGAGCTCTGAGGTCCACGCGAAGCCAGCGGCCTAACGGGGGGTCGCCTTTCAGGCGTGATCTGTCTCACGAGGTTTGGACACTAAGACTGCAAGTGCGAGGGGGAACAATCGGGGGAGACTGGCTCAGGGGGGGAGCATTGACCCAGAATCGGCGGTACATCAAAAACAGATCGGCCACAGGCCGCCTATAGCGAAACCGAACGCTCCTGGGCGTGGCGGGGGGTCCAGGCGCCAATCTGCGACGAACGGGCGGTCAGGGGGTCGGTGCGTTCCCCTCGGAGCCTATCCACCCCTGTCACTGCCCCCGAAAGTGCTGACCGGCATCCGAGTGCGTCTGTGGTCGGGCGAAGGAGGGGGGGTAGCAGGAGGGGGGGAAGGGGGGTAGCAGAGGGGAGGGGGATAGCAGAGGGGGATAGCAGAGGGGGGGGAGGGGAAAGGGGGCGAATCAGCTCGCGCGGCTGGCTGTCTGGCTCCTTCTGGCGCTGGGACGGGCCAGCGCATCGAGAGAAGCGCCCAGCGGCGGGGCCAGAAACCAGCTGCACTCGGCAGATTTCGCATCCACCCTCTTGCCCTACGGCCAGATCCAGGATAGAACAACGGCCCTCGATAACATGAGACCCTCCGTCGGCCCAAACTGAAGAGCGTTCGAGGGTGCCCTCCCCCAGGATGCTCGAGAATATCCAAACAACATGAAGGTACCCTCCCCGAACCGACCTCGATCTTATACCTCGGCCCAACCGTACCCCCCCCAGTAGTCCGACCGGGAAAGGTCGATATCCTTCTCTTGGAGCTGCTCCTCATCACGGGCTGGTTCGGTCGACGGCCCTGGCCCACAGCAGGCCCTCGGAGGCACAGGCTGCAGAATAACTGCCCGCCTCGATCTCTCTGCGACGTCGACGATATCGGCGACGACGACGACAACGAAGACGACCCCCTTTCGTCCGAACCGATCGTCTGCCAATGAGGGGCAAAAGAAGGACACAGGCCCAGGGGGGAAACACCAACCTGGAATCTGGAATCGACGATCCGTCGCCGACAGATCGGCGATAAGCCCCCGAAAGCGAACACGCCCGCGCGCTCATGGGCGGGGCAGGCGTTCGGTCCCCTATCGATGGGCGATCTGGGATTGATGCATCCCGACCTGAGCCTTTCCGCCCCCCCCACGTTGCCCCTGCGGTGAGGAGCCCGCCGCCGCGTGCAAGAAACCCTCGCGGATCCACCGGATCCTTCCGCCATCCCCAGACATCCAACGATACTGTTTGTTCAACGCACGGCCCCAGAGTCCCGACCCCTTCCCCGGGGCCGGGTTCAAAGAGAAGCAGAGCTGAAAGAACACCCGAGGAGGGAGCAAATCGACTGGCTGACCAAAAGCACGTCGCCGGAGATCTGGGTTCGGCAGTCTCTCGGGCTCAGACCCTGGGCCTCTTTGGGAAGGCGGCCGACCGGGCGGCGGCGGTCGGGAGGCCCGAGGACCAGCGGCGCGGCGGGGGAGGGGGGCGAGCCTCAGTGTCGAGGCAGACGTGGACGAGCAGCTGGGGGGCCGGGGCGCGGGGGCGGGCGCCTTCCCCCACCTCCCCACCGGCGCGGCCTGGGTCCTTCGGGCCTCGGTCGGGAATACCCCGACCCTCCCAGGTGGGGATGGGCCCTGTCCCCACCTGGCAGGGTGCTGGTGGGGCTGAGATGCCTCGACCCAATGAGGACGGAGGATGGGAATAAACCTGAAAATGCTGAGATCTGGACCGTTCTGCCCCCCCCCCCAGTGCAGTCGGAAAATGGCCAGCGGGTCAAGAAGGTGAACCTCTTCGCCAGAGGCTCTATGCTCCGCTGGGGCGCCCAGAGCGAAGAGCGCCTCCAAGGTAGAGGGAGCCCAAACACGAAGATCAGATGATGATCGTTTTCTGATTCATTGTTTTGCCGATCGGCGCGGGTCCTCCGCCCCCATGGAGTAGATCTTGGCTGCTTTGGGCGCCTGTCTCAAGCAAGTGGCATCTCCCCCATAGGACGCACTGTTGCAAACAGTCACATGAAGCAGAGGTCTGGAGCCAGACCCCCCCTCTCCGCCCCCATCCCTTCGGCCCAATGTCGGAACGCCGAATAAGAAAACGTTCACATAGGTACCCCTCCAAAGCTGCGGCCTCGTGCCATCTGTATCCCTTCTCGCTCTCTCTCTATCGGCCTGGCCACTCTGCTGTCCATCCTCCGCCGAGCAGACCAGGCGGGGCGACGGCTGCTGATGAACCCGAGTAACCTGACCATGGCTTCCCTCAATCGGCCTCTGTTTGTCAGTCCCTCCGAAATCAGCCGCGAATTCCTGGAGCTGGTCAGAGGATCGCGTTTCCACCAAGAGCTTCATGTTCACATCCTTACTGAATTTACGTTGAATTCCGTCGACTGCTGCGGCAAGTCGTTGGCCCGCCGGCGGGCGTGGACTGGTCTCAACCCTGGCATGAGATTTTACATGTATGGCACGACAGACTCCATCAAATACTGACGGAACATGGCATTCGGACGTGGTCCCGAGAACATGGCCGCCCCCGGACCGGTGGGTGCAGAGAGCCTGGAGATGGACGCCGCCTGGGTCGCGCCCACAGTGCCGTCCTCTGTTATCACGGGATGCGAAGCTGATTGCTTTTAGCCACGCGAATCACATCGGATCCTGGCATGACGCTGCGCAAGATGGCGTCGCGTGGGCAGACATGACCGACGACTTCCTGGACTGCTGCACGTGAGCAGGCGCGCCGCCCCCTGTGTGCAGTATGTGCCGCTTCCTCCCCCTCCTTCCTCCTGCTTGTCTGAACTGTGCACTGGCACCTACATTTCCCTCGCGCCCTTCATGGGCCCACCCTCGTGCGAGCGGGGTGAATGAATGAATGTACTGAATTTGCCCTGCGCGCGACTCCTCGTTGACATTGCTAGCCTGGCAATCACTTGATGCAAGACTCGCGCTAGCCCCCCCTATGGCCCATGGCCTGTCGCATGGGCTTGCGCCTCTTTGCATGGAATTGTCTCCGCAACTCTGCTCAAGTCTATTCATGTCAGTCTCAAAACACCTGCATGTCAACCGTTTTGTCTCAATTCAGAAAATCGAACGGAAATCTATCTTGACGCTTGCCATCCATCTCTGCTCCAAGAGCGCCGCCTTGTACATCGAGGAACGCCCCCGTGCACGGCCACGGATTCATGATGGTACCGGTGACTTTCGCCCGACGTCTGTGCAGCTTAGGACCTATCTCCTTGACAGCACCCTCGGCATGGAAACTTGGGTCCAGCGCGCACATCTCGAGAACAGAAGGACCCCTCCACCTTTTTAGGGGGAAAACAAACCTACCTCGCTTTTGACTACCCTCGCTTCCAAGAGATACCAAGCGATGCCAAACTACGGCCTGTACTGGTCAGGCCCTGTTGACGAGGAGGCGCGTGGTATGACTTGGTTTTGCCTGGAAGCAAAAGCGGGGTAGGTAATTCACGCTCTGACTTTTGCTGCGGCGGCGGCCCTGCCTGGCCGCTGGCGGGTCCCCTCCCCAAGGGAGCTGGAGGCGGAGGCAAACTTCACAGCAGCGGGGTCGGCCTCCTGCAAATGACTCACGAGCCAGGAGTCACAGCATACCATCGCCCTGTGTTCGATGCGTGTGCACTGGTCGCTTCGCCATCCTGTAGCTATCCATTTCAAAAGGATCAATATACGGAGCGACATCGCACCAACATCGAACATGGGACGACGTGGCCCAAGCCAGAAACTGAGTGGCCCAAGTGAGCTGGGCCAACCACGGTACGATTCGAACACTATGCAATAATTTCTCAACAAAGCGGGATGCTGGATCGGGACAGCCCGGCCGGGCGGGCCAGGCGAGCCGGGCGCCTCCAAGAACGCCCAAGCCTCGCACACTCGTTCCTGCGGGCGGCATCTGTCTCGCTGCTCGCGCACCGTGGGCCAAACCAGGCTACTGCCGTTCCGGTATGTTCTTTTTCACAACGGCCGCCACAAATAGTCCTGGCTGGCCTCAACAGGCCCCGGGGTAGTCCCAGCTAGTCCAGCAGGCCTCAACAGACCTCCCGAGAACCTGCCGCCACCTCCAACGGCGCACCTGGGGCACTCCGCGCCCCAAAAGTCAGGTGATGAGACTGCCTTCGAATACTCGGGGAGCCTGTGGAGCCCAGCTGGTCAGACGGGACTACCTTGGGGGGCTGTGTGTGCGCAACTTGGAATTTTATCAAACGTCGTTTCCTCGATTTTGGCATCCACTTGAATGCATTTTTTCCTACGACGTGCAAGATTTACAAGATATTGTTTACCTGACGACGTTCAGCGCCAGAAAACAGATGCCATTTTTGTATCCACTAGAACAAAATACTATCCCATACATCGTGTTCTTGTGTGCTCGCACGGCCTTGTTCTAAAACGTGCGTATAAAACCAACTGCAAATAGTCTCGTCTATATGCGGGCCGGTGGTATTCTAACAGTTGTTTCTGGAATAGACAAGATGAGCGTGTCTATGCGATTGTATATTCCAATGTGATTCACCCAACTGATCTATCAATGTGAGTCATAGTCGCGATAAGCTTTTCGATTTAAAGAGACGGCACCATCGTTAGAAAACCCGCTTGTGATTGAATAAACCAATTTCTGCGTTTACCAAAATATGTTCTGATTTGTTTTGGTTCGGTGGCGAGATTTCCCCAATCCGTGTTTACACTGCAGGTGCCCTAGCAGACATAGATAATATTAGAGAAAGCAGCGGGCCGATTTCGGTGGGCGGCTCTCGGTGGGCGGCTTTCGGCGGGCGCCTACTCAGGGGATTGGCGACAGCAACCAACCAATTTCGGTAGGCGGCTGTCTGTGGGCGCCCAGTCTCTTTCTTTGTATCTCTCTTTCTCTCTCTCGCTCGGCATCTCTCTATATCAGTGCTGTCGGTGGGCGCTCCTTTTTTTTCTTCTCTCTCTCTCTCTTTCTCTCCTTTTGTGGGTTATTATCTCTCTCTCTCTCTCTTTCTTGTTATTTTTTCGTATCAGTCTGACTCGTTCGTGTCTCCCCGATACAAACTGCATTATCGAATCGTTATGTATGGTATTTCTTCTCAGTCTTATGCAATATCTCTCTGCCTCTGGTTCCCCTCTCTCTCTCCCTCTCTCTCCCTGTCTCTGGCAGGACTCCAATCTAAGGCTAATGATCGCAAGCCGCACGACTCACTCATGAGCGTCACTAGACTAGAGTACCCTCTCACCACTACTCAACACTATGACCGACTGACCGCGGCACCAGTGATGCAAGCAGCGCAAGCTGTAAACCGGCCATGATTGCGCCCCCTGACGTGCTCATCCGCGTCCTGTGGCAGCCATCGTGGTCTGCGTCGCGCCAGCAGTCTAACCATGTAGCCGCCCCCTGGTTCTTGAAGTACCGCGCAAGCCTACGATTACCTCGAAGATAGCGTGCAGCATGCCTCAACAAAGCCACGTGGCGCTCGCAAGGGGCCTGCGTCCCCTTGGCCATCTCGCGAACAGCTGCACCAAGGTCAGGGCGGTCCTGTGCGAAGTATGCCAGCGCCATGCAGACCGACCAGTACCAAGTGCGCTGCTCCTGTGGGATGGCGATGTCCTCCTCCTCCACGGCGTCGAAGCTCTCGCGGACCCCAGGCGTGGTGAATTTGGTGTTAGCTCCTCCTGAAGCCAACCCCAAATCGCGAATCGCATTGTCGATGTGTCGTGGATCACGCTCCCACTCGATGCTTTCCGTCGTCCACGTTCGGAGCCGGTTCAAAGTGCGAATGCTTTGCGCTGTATCCGGCTCGCCGGGCGGGCCGAAGACGCCCTCCACCTTCACGGTCCACGCCTTGCTCACCTCCTTGAACATCCAGTCGGCCGTCGGCCCTGAAGGCCAGGCTTGCGAAGTTGTCGCCGTGGAGCGTCGCCCTGATGTCCCTGGCCAGGTGCCGGAAGATGCACTGGGAGCTCCGTGTCCTGGCATAAGCCTAAGACCATTATTTTGGCAACCACCAGTTTCTCCCACATGGAGGCGGCATCCCGCGCCCCATACATGGAACGAAGTAGCTTGCCCACCATGTCCCCTGTAATCCCGCGCGCCCGCTCGTAGTCTTCAGTTTCAGGGAGCTCCACAAATCGCAACCGCTCGGCCATGACCCAATCGTGCGCCTTCTTCACGTCCAAGAACTGCAGCACGCACTGCCATATCTTGGCGTGCACCACCTCTTTCCGAGGGAGCACGGACGTGACCGCGATGCCGAGAGGCACCTTTAACGATGCTGGTGGGGGCACTGCAGCAAAATACTGCTCACCTGATCCCTGATGACGTATCTCTTTCGCGACAAACCGGCTCCGAACCTGGCAGTCGACGTCGTCGCCCTTGTTCACGTCGACCCATCTTGTGCCGATCACCCTATGCCAAGGTGGTCGGGGCACCACCTCCCAGAGGCCGATCTTTTCGATGAATCTAGAGACATCGTCCTGGTAGCGCAGGTCCTCGGGCCCAATTAATCGTCGACAATCAATTCGTGCTGTTTCACCACTGGTGCCGGGCATTCGTTTCCAGACTCGCGGATCTCCATGATCACCCGCTCCCGTTGGACCTCCACCAGGGCGCCGATGGCGCGCTCGACCTCGTCGTCGTCGCCGCCGCAATCCATGGGCCGAGTCATGAACCCAATGGTGTCCTGTATGGCGTTGCCCTCCTCCGGGGCGGCTCGTTAAGCTCTGGATCCCTGCTCGTCCACTTCCATCTCGGGCTGCTGACCCGACGCTGGGGCCGCGCCTCCATCCACCTGCGTCTCCTGGGGCGCCGGGGACGGCCGGCTTGAAGACGAAACCGAGCCCCCCGCAGCCGCTCCAGGCGCAGGTATCCTGGGTCGCCTGCCCGCGCTGGTCTCCGCAGGCGGGTCCACGGCAGGCCTCTTCTCGGCTCGCCGCACTCCCCCAGCCATCAACCGGGAATTGCGATTGGGATCAGCCGTGGCTGCAGCTTCGATCCGCTCTCTGCACTCCAGCGCATAACAACCCCGATCAGAGGTGGCCCACGTGCGTGGCCAGGCAGGCCGGGCAACCCTCGGAGAAGCCGTACTCCTCCAAATCCGCGACCGTGATGCAATAGCGCCTCTGCTGCCACACCTGCTCGGCCGCCTCCGCGGGAACAGGAGGCACCTCGGGGCACTCGGGCTCGAACTCGGCCGCGCTGGGGAACTCGCGCACCCCCTCGTCCTCCGGGCCGTCCGCGATGGGTTTCCACGGGAGGCCCTTTAGCTTGATCAGCGCCTCGGAATCGTAGCGTTGGTCCTCGGGCAGCCGCCACGCCGACTGCGCGACGTAGACTCCTCTCTCGGTGCCCACGATCTTCTCCGTGGGCTCCACCTTAATACTCAGGAAAATCCCTCTCCCATCGCGCCTCCAACTTGTGGCGTCCTCTCCTTGAACTGCGCGCTCTCGCCGAACGCGGGGAGTGCCACCTGCCGCTCTCTGCTCCTCGTTCGCTGGAGCGGTGTCATGCGGCCGGGGCAGATCGGGCGGCTGCGGCCGCGCCGCCTGACGCGGGCAAAGCGCCTTCCATTTCCAACTATCGCCCATGCGCCGACCTACGCGCGCGCCGCGCCGGCCGGGCTTTTCAGACAGGCGCCCTTCTGCATTGGCCATGTCGGCGAACGAGGTCTCGCATTTCGCCTTGCCCCGCGGCGCCTGCGAAGTGCCCCGTGCCCCCGTGCCTCTTGGATGGCCCAAGATGCCTCCCAGACGCGGCGCGGTGGCAGGTTGGTTGTTCCTGTCAACGTGCTTAGTATACGCGAGAACTCAGGACATCTGAACATCCAATCGGCCACCGTCAAGGTTCAGTCCAAAACTTTCCACGCACTCGTCCGCCCGCGCACGGTAATCATTACCGCGCGGCGTGTGACACGCGCGCGAGCGTGTCACCGAAATCCTGTAGTTCATCACTCAGGGTTCACTTCAAGCTCCATGCGAACATGGAGCATATTCAATCTTGGACACTACAGAACTCAACGCCGCGCGCCCACGCGGACGCACTGCTTACGCGAACGTGCGAGCGCTGCTGAGCTTCGAGAAGGGCTCGTAAGGAGATTCAGCGTCCAACTGTGATCATTCCAGCGAAGTGAGAAGATTCTAACAAAACTGAAGATCGGCTCTTGCCAATTCTGGTGCAATACATCTCAGATCCCTTGTGCAAGCCCATCTGTAAACACACTGAAACGTAACAAGCTTTACGCAGCTTAACGGAAGATGCAACGTATACGAATTCAAGTATGACAACTCTTTAAGTCTGCTACACATGACGGTGCAACTTACACCAAGCAAGATTCATCCAAGTGGGGCCCGTTGCCGCGCCCCGGGGCCATGAAGCGAAGACCCTGGCCCCTGGGGAAAGAACGGGTCGAGACCTCTGGGGCAGCGCACTGAGAAATTCATACCGTCGGATGTTTGGGGCTCGGGTCGGACGAATGGGGGCGGTGGTAGCAAATCACCCCACCACGTAGCTGATTTCCCCGGCGCATCCCAGCCACGCAGCCGCCAGTATATCGAGAGAAACGCCCGACGGCGGAGCCCAAACCAGCAGCACGCAGCAAGTGTCGTAACCATGTCTTTCCCCATCCCCCGTTCGTCCGATCCGATCCGGGATCAGCCAGCATCGAATCGGGAGACCGGATCGGGTCGGAGTACAGCGAGAAATCACCAGCGCTATGCAAACATCGGCCAGCATCGGGTCTGGACGCCCGAAAAGAAGTGGGTCCGATGCCCAGCAACAAATTCTGTCCCAAACCGACAGCGGCCGGTGTTGGGCAGGCGGCCCTCTGTCTCACACGAACAACGCCGGCGGCGACGCCGACAGCGAATCCTGTTCAGAATATTGACAGGAGCTGCTGTCGGTCTTCGTGCTCAATCTTTCCGTATCCAGATCGAACGCACTGAATCGGGCCGGCCAGAGCATCGGAATCGGATCGGATCATGCCGGCCAAAGTCGATACATCGAACTGGACCGGTTGAATGGGTGACGGACCCTGCTGTTCCGCCGCGACACCGCAGGACTTCGGCCACGAGGCGCCTCTACAAGAGGCCCAGGCGCCGAAACCCAGGCAGCCCGAAGCGCTCCGAGCCGCGGAGCCCATGAGCTCTCGTGGCGAGCCCCCCTGAAATCCAGGGAGGCCCTGGCAGAGCGTGCGAGCGGCTTCCTGGCCCGCGCCCCAGAAGCACGTCTCGCCGATGGCCGGTGGTTCAAAGATGAAGTCCTGAGGGATGGGGTCCTAAGGATAGTAAGGGATCCAAGGGCGGATTCACATTGTTTGAGGCACCTCGTCCTTAGGACCCCAACCCTCAGGACCCCATCTTTGAACCACCGAGATGCGGGCCGGGATGATTTGTTTCTTGTGCTGTTCGCACCACTGCGCCTGCTGACGTCCGCGACGGGTGGCACAGGACCGCGCCGGCGACCGCCGCAAAGCGGGGCCGTCTCGTGCACGCCTCGCGCGAGGGAGTGCGCGGCGATGCGCCGATTGTCGCGCAAGGCTGAGCTCGAGGAGAAAAACGTCGCGGGTTCTGATGGCATGCCCTCGCAACGCCATCCATATCGAGCAGAGCAAAACGCAAGCGTCGATCGCCTGTAGCTCCCGTTCAAAGGCCTACCCTTCCTTCCATGTCACCAAGACCTCACGACTCACTTGTGATGATGAAGACGGGTTCCCTTGTCCAATTTGTTGTGAACATTACCCATAACCGTGCCGTGGGCACTGAGTGAAGTATGCTCAAATCGATTCGGCCTTTCTTGAACATAGTCAAGGGTATGTAAAAGGCCCAGGGCCTGGAATTCCTTGGCGCTCCCAAGCGCTTCGCGGGGTCTTTGCGCCATTTTTCCGGAAAGCAGCATTGACTGGACAATATACACATGTGTTCGGCCCAATAAGGGGGGAACACCAACTGGCCCTGGGAAGCCTCAGTCTCTCGTGCCAGGATGCCGCCCCGAGACTGGCAAGAGCCCCCCAGGAGCGCCCAAGAGGCCTCCAAGAGGCCTCGAAGAGGCCTCCAAAGTGCCCCCAGGAACACAATGCAGGCACGTGGTGGGAAGGGCCGAAGGGCAATAGCCCCTTGATGTGTACTAGAACCATACGCACGCGCCCAGGTTCGAGGCGCAGGCACATGGGGCACGGGAAGCTTGAGGGAGAAGCGAGGTCTGACGGGAAGGCGGGAGCAGCGAGGACACATGAAAAAACGAAGAAGGGGAAGAACTATGAGGGATAGGGGCAGGAGCGAGGGGACACGAAGAGGCGAGATGAGGGAGATGGGAGGATGGAAAGGGGAAGGGGAAGGAGGCACGCGGTGAGGAGGGGCCAAGGATGATACGAGCAGGGGCGAGGGAGCAGGAAGATGGACGAAGTAGACACGAAGACGTCGATGAACGGACGAGGCTCTCCCCCCATCGTGTTATCCCACTTGGCCTGCTCGATCGGCTTTTGAGGGCGTCGGGTCTTTTTCAGCTCCTAGAGACTCCTTGGGCTCAATGGAATCATCTGAAGCCTCCTGGGGGCTTCTCGGGGGCTCGCTCGAGCGTATATAAGTTCAAGCATACTTGAATGCTCTTGGGAGCCTCTTGGCGACTTTTCGTACACTCTTTAGTTTGTTCCTGAAACGTGTTCGGATCTTCTTCAGCCGAATCGTGTGAGGTGCTCCTGGGGCTTGCCTTGGGCCCTTGGCGATCTGAAGCCGTCTTGCGCAGCCTCCAGCATTCTGGGGTGCTTTGGAGACTTCGCAAGGCCTGCTAAAAGAACGCTGCTGCACGCTGGATCGAATCGTCCATGAAAAGCTCGTCCCGAATTGGTGGAAATGAGTCTGAGACTTCTGTCAATGAACCGACCGGCAAGGGGCGGGGGCTCTGGGTATCATTTTGAGGCATCATTGGGATATTACTCCTGGGAGTGAGTTGATGGCCTAGCGTAGCAGCGAAGGCGTCATCTAGCGTAAGTGATGTCTACAGAGAGGGCCCGCGGCTTCTAAGAAGCAGGGGTGCTTCTACGAAGCCCCCCCTCTCCCCCTACCCCCCCTCTGCGCGTGGCCGATCGTCGGAGAACTGGGTTCGCATCGGCCCAGCGGCCCATCGGTCCGCGCGCTCACGCGAACAGGTGGCCCTCGGCGGCTGCCGCGGGGTGCTCGAGGCCAAGCTCCGCAAGAAGCGCCCTGATCACGCCGTCGTCGGTGAGCATGCCCGAGTGCGTCACCCCGGAGAACCTTGGCGGCGAGCACTTTTTCGCCGCGGCACGGCAGAGGCAATCCGCACGGGCGCTCGAGTTGCCGGGGATGCTGCGACAAACTCGCTGTCCGGACGCAAGAGAGGGGACGCGGAAAGGTTGCGGTACCAGGGCAGTGGACGCGGGACGGCATCACGGCCACATGCGAGGCGGGGCTCTGTCCATCCCCACCACTTAGCTAGGGCTCCCAACTTCGCGCTTCGCGCTGCGCGAAGCGCGAAGCGCGAATAACTTCGCGCTCTCGCGCCGCCCTCCCAAAGGGAGAATAGGAGGACGAGGAGGAGGGAGAGGAGAAACGAGGACCGCGAAGCGCGAATAACTTCGCACCCTCGTGGGAGCCCTTGTTACATCCATATCCGCTGGCTGCCGACGTCCCGGAAGATCGATCCCCCTGGCGGTGGTCATGGATCAACCCCACCTCGGAGCACGGGCCTCCAACAGACTGAACGAACACAGGGCGGATCTTCGCAATTTTGAGGCTGGGGGCCGCTGTCTCGGCCCTGGGGCCGTCCGGGGATGAAGACAAGCAAGGTATCTATACTTCCCCGAAGTTCAAAAGCAATGTTTGGGGCCCGGCGACTTTTCTTTTTTCGCTCGGTGGTGCAACGAAGGGACAGAGAGGTTAACAGAGTGCCCCCCCCCCCTGGGGCCAGTGGTATCGGCCACGCGGCCGGGACAGAAAACTGACCGACCCCTTCTCTGGAGGTGCGGGGGGGAAAAGAGAAGAGGAAGGGGGGAGGGCCCTCAGGAAATGGTCCAGAAGTCCAGGGACCCCGAATAATAAAAACAAAACATCGGATGTCTGGGAACGGGATGGCGCGAGGGGGACCGGCCTTCTGAGAAGGCGGAAACTTCTCCGAAGGGCCCCGAGGCTGCTAGGAAGGCTCCTCAGAAGCCGGGAGTGCTTAAGAAGGCCCCTGCCTTCTTAGAAGCTCTGAGGCAACGATAGGGGGCATAGGGGGGATGCATCGACCTGGAATCGGCGATACATCGCCGATAGATCGGCAATAGGCTACCGATAGCGAGTCCAAACGCTCCTGGGCGGGGTGGGGCTATTGGGCCCCCATCGGCGATCAATGGGCGATTGGGCGTCGATGCATCCCCCCGATGCCCATCCCCCTTCTTTCGTTGCCCCCGAAGCCTTCCTCGCGTTCTCAGAACCCAGACCTCTGGCCTTCTCATTTTTGGCGATGCGCGGCCCAAGAAGTACCGACCCCTCGAAATTTTCACCCCGGACCCGTGTCAGACTGTCTCCAGTACGCGCAAGAGTGACCCTGGGTAAAAGTGACCTTTGGTGCACGGCTTCTTGGGGGCCGCGGGGACGACGGAACACGAGTGCGCAAGACGCAACTACGGTACGCGTTCGGCGATCGGGGGACCCCATTGGGCCCGCACCAAAGGGTCACTCCGGCGAAATGTCACTCTTACGTATAGCCGACTGTCCCGAGGGCCGGGAGCCGGTCCCCGAGGGCTGCAGTCGAGAGGCACAAACGCGGGCTGCAACACTCAGGAGGTCGCCGTCGATCGGGGCCTCTGTGTGCGCCCGCCCCCTCGTTGAAGGAGAACTTCGGAGAGGGACCTGCTCCGGGAGGGAGCCACGTCGAGCTGGAATCGACGATGCGTCGCGGATGGGTCGGCGACAAGCCCGCGATGGCAACTCCGCGCGATTCTGGGCGGGTGGGCTATCGGGCTCCCATCGGCGATCCATGGGCGACTAGGGGCCAATGCATCCCCGCATCAGCCTATCCCCCCCCCCGAGCGTTGCCCCTTACTTCTGCGTGCCATCAAGAACCGCTGCACCCGGGCTGTGCGCCCCCGCGCGCTGGCCTCCGCCCACCGGTCGCAGAGGCGGAGGCTCAGATCGTTGACCGTGCCGTCCCCGTCCCCGTTCGTCACCGTGGGGGCCTCGTCGAAGCCGCCGGCGCCGTACTGGAAGTGGGTCGGTGTCGGCACGCCGAGGCTGTACATGCAGACGACGTCGACCCCTGGCGCTTCCACTGCGCTCGTGAGGTTCTCCGTACGCCTGTAGAGGCTTTTGCCGGCTGGGAAGCCGATGTCGTCAAAGAATGCGTCGACGTCCAGGATGGTGTAGTTGCGGTCTGGCGTCGAGATGAGCACTCGGGTGCCGAATTCTCTCGTTGGGGCCAGCCAGAAGTTCGTCTCATAGCTGCGCTGCTCCTCTCGGATCTTGAGGGCGCTCACGGGCAATCCCTGGTTATCCCCTGAGGCGTGCAGGCGCATCTCTTTGGCGGAGCCGCCAAAAGGCCCCGCAAGCGGGATCCACTTCTCGATGAATTCGTCTTTCCATGCCTGGGTCTGCTGGTTGAGGAGGTAGAGCCCCTGCAAGCAGCCCATGCTGTGGGACACAAGAACCACGCGCTTGCCGGTAGCGCGGGCAGTTTCCTCGATGAGACCACGGAGGTCGTCGATGAAATGGGCGCCAACAGGCGAGGACGGCGCATAGCGAAAGTCGTAGGGGGCCCCCCGCAGCGTGACGTTGCGCTCGTATCCGACGTTAGTCAGAGCCTGGACCATCTTGCGGAACGCCGCGGTCGCATGCCCTGGCACCCCTGGGTCAAGCTCCTCAAAGCTAGATGTGCCGCCGAAGTCCGGAACGCGCGTCTCCACGCCTGCGCTATTCGAGAGCACGCCGTTCTGCTCGTCGTACACCAACTTGATGTTGTCCGCCCAGCAAGTCGTGCCGAAGAGTAGATTCGGGGTGTCCAGCCACAGCCGGAACCAATCCGACTTCTGCGAGCACCACGACGACACAACGCTGGGCTTGTCCAGCCTGTTGGCACGAATCAAACGTGTCCTGAGGGAAGTGGGTCCAGGACCCCAAGGGTCTTCACCACGACGACCTCTTCGTCCTGAACCGCTTTCAGACACTCCAGGGGCCCGTGAAGGCCCAAAGCGGCGAACAACCTCAACGCCTCTGTTCCCTCAGAACACCTTTCCCTCTTCGGGCGCGCCTACCAAGGAGGCCATGAGGAGGGGGGTGCGCAACATCGCGGACGGGCGGGGGTCAGCAGACGTCTTGAAAAAATGGAACGGCTCATAATGAGAAGACAAATAATCATACATGAAATGGCTCATAATACGCATTCCAACTCTTATGGGAATACTATCAAAACAATAAGAAGAAATGCGAACATAAAAACTGGCATGCGAAAAAGGAAACCAAGGGGCCACGAAATCTAGGAAATACAATGGCCCCCCAGTCGTCACGCCTCTCTTGGACGCTCCCGAATCATGGCCAGCTCAAGAACATCGGCCGTGAAAGAGGAGGAGGAGGACGAGGAGGAGGAGGAGGAGGAGACGGAAGACGAGGAGAACAAGTGCAACCCAAGACGCATCAAAGCTCCTGCAATAAACGCTCCCTCCGATTCCAATTTCACGGGCCCCTACAACCATTAATTGTCATAGTGGGAAATGCCGAATTGGAAGGAAACCGTCTGAGAATCCTCAACCGCGCGAAAACATAGTTCATAGGACTGCAACGCCGCGAGTCAACATGACAGTTGCGTTCTGGTGAGCCTCAGTCGCAGCAGAACGCAATTCCTGAGACTTCAACGCCGTCTGTTGCGTCTTAACTGACTACCTACCAGACCACCCCAACCCAACCCGAAGACCCGAATTTCGGGTTGGGGGGGGGGTATGGGCTCCATACGCCCCCCCACTGGAAATGGAGGGCAAATTGAGGCCTTCGGGTTGGGTTGGGGTGGTTCGGTGGGTGGTGACTAACAAACCCTGATCGTGCCCGAACACCATTCCTGGGAAATGTTGCGAACTTTCAGAAATAATGTGCGCGGCGCCAAAGCGGGAGCCAGATGTTGCATAATCCTGGAAGACGCTGCAAACGTTCAACTCGAATGCGCGCGACGCTGAAGCGACAACCACACTGTCAAACCACCTGCCCTCAATCCGTGAAGCTGTTGCGAACTTTCAAAACGAATGTGCGCGGCGCTAAGGCGAGAACACGCACTCTGAAAAGGGACCCGCCCTGCGTCTTAGGGCCTGTTGCGAACTTTCAAAACCAATGTGCGCGGCGCTGTAGCAAGAACCGCATTTTGAAAAGGGGCCCGCCCTTCATCCGTGAAACCGTACCAAATACCAAGCTTCATGATCACAGATGGTCAGGAGGCCTCAGAAGAAACGACTTGCCCACCCTACCGACGCGTCTGAAGTGCGGCAAGAGGGGGCTGTTTGTAAGGGGTGGAGAAATGCACCCCTGCGTAAAAGTAAAGGAATCTTGCGCTAAGAACATGGATTTCACTCGAAGTTTGTTCGATAATCTAAAAAACAAGCCCACATTCGACGAAGAACAGAGGCTCCAAGAGAACGCCCAAAGTCCGCCCAACGCCCAGATCCTTTAAAAAAAATCCGGACTCCACGAAACTTGGTGTTCTTTCTTAAGATTTCGGATGGGTGAAGATCCTCCCTCCTGCACGCTGCGGCTGGCGACTTGTCCCACGCCACTCTCTCCGCGCCAGGCAAACCTAAATGGTGACGCGGCGCGGCCTGCCCCCCTGTCGGGAGCGGGCCGTGCCTTCTCCACTCTTGATGGTGAGGCCTGGCCTCCAACTGATTCGAACCGTCGCCCGGAATGGCCCGACCGGGCTGCCGCTCCTGCCGCTGCTGCTCCCGCCTTTGCTGCGGCCGCTGCCGCTCCGGCTCCCGTTCTTATCGGTGCTGCTCCTCCTGCTCCTCCTCCCTCCTCCTCGTCCTCCTCCTCCTCCCCCTCCTCCTCCTCCGCCTCCTCCTCCTCTTCTTTCTCCTCCTCCTCTTCTTTCTCCTCCTCCCCCTCCACCTTCTCCTCTTCCTCCTCGTCCTCCTCCTCCTCCTCCTCCTCATCCTCTTCCTCCTCCTCCCTTCCACATCCTCTCCTCCCCGCGTTCCATATTTCCCACCCAGTCACCCGATGGTGTGAGTGTCTCATTGCGCGGCCCCAGGGAGGTCCCGACCCAGGGCCTTACATTCGCCCAGGAGTGTTTGTTTATGGCCCCGGAGCCCGACCTCGGCCTCGGGAAGCCCACATCGAGGAAGACCCCGCCCAGGTCGAACAATTCGTATCGAGGCTCCGAGTCCCCCGGACCTCTCCAGGGGTGCGTTCTTCGGGGGGGATGAAAGGGTAGGATAGCAAAGCGTAGGAGAGTATCAGCTCACCTAGCTGGTCATCCTGGCGCCTCCTGGCGCCAGGGGGCGCCCATGTATCGCGGAATGGGCCCGGCGGCGGGGCTGAAACCAGCTGCATGCAGCAGGTTTCATAACCTCCCCTTCCTCTATCCCTTACTTTCTCTCGGCCCGATTTCTGACCGTTTTTCTGGGCGAATCCATCCGTGGCGACGAGGGCTGGCTCTCCAGGACGAGCCAAGGTATCGGTATCCTTCCACCTCCGATCTTCGCGATGTCCTGATTTCCTAAATACTGGGTCCCCAGGAGTCCCGACCTTTTCCTGAAGACAGGTTCTTCGTCCTGAGTCCGTTGGTGACGGTCCATGGGTATGAACGGGCTCGCAGAGAGCCCCTACGGCCGAAAACCTCGTGCCCCGACTTTCCCAGGACGCGAGCACGTCTGGACTATCCTCCCTCCATGGCGCGGCCTGGCTTCCAACTGGTTCGAGCCGTCCCCTGGGATGATCACCACAGGGCTGCCAGCGCCCGCCGCGAGCGGCGGCGCCGAGAGCAGCAGCCGCCACCCGCGCACCATGGTCGGGCAGCACGGCTGGACGCGGGTGCGGGTCGATGATCCCCAGAACACGTGTTAGCGCCAACGTGTGCAATGAAAAGAAAAGGCTCTTACGCGAGATGGCATGCACGCCTCACGCCGCAACTTACGGGGACCGCCAGCGCGGCACGCTACATTGGAGACGAGGGCGCTTACGCCCGGCCTTACGCGGACAGCTTACGCCTTCGCCTTCGCCGTGGGGCGTTCCAGAAAGGCCCTCGCCTTTTGAGGGTCGGAGGAATTGCCATCTCTTCCTCGGCGGAAGGCGGCGGAAAGTCGGCGGGAGGCGGCGGAAGTAAAACGGGGCCGCCTCCGCTGGCGGAAGCCGGCAGAAGGGTGGCGGAAGCTGGCGGAAATAAAGCATGCAGCCCCAGAGATGACAGCATTTTTGGGTTCAGGGTTTCGGGAGCCCGCTATGTGTTGGCGCCATCGTGTGCTTGTCCACCGAAGCCCTTCGATACGACGCGGGCGGTGTGATGAGGTCCGACACAAGCTGCGCGCCTTCGGTGGAGCTGAACGACGAGGGAAATACACACAGATCAGGCTAACACACGTCCTCATGATCATCGAAGGTGGGGGCAACGCGAGGAGGGGGGCCGAAGTTTCGAGGCTCGGTTCTGAAGTTTTGTCAGACGTGTTCACTGGCCGCCAGAGGCCTGAGCTGTGACCCGAAAGCCAGCAGGGGGCGTGCTCGGGGAGGGCCATCGAGCTGGAATCGGCGTTACATCGCCGATAGATCGGCGATGCGGTGTTGGATACGGAAACCTTAGATAAGGAATCCAGGGTCTGGAAGCCCGTGGAACTCCAATCGTGGATAGACAATGGATACCACTGCTGCCGTCATTGGATAAGGAATCCTCTGGGGTCTGGCGCCTCCTGAGACTATTCCTTAACAAACGCCTCCACTGTAGGCCCCCGATAGCGAAACTGCACGTTCCTGTGCGGGGTGGGCTGTCGGGCCCCTGTCGGCGATGAATGGGAGATCGGGGGTCGACGCGTACCCCTCCTGAGCCTATATCCCCTATCCCCCCCCAACGTTACCCCTGCGGGAGGAGGGAGAAGCCTGACAACGCGGCTGCGGGCAGCGATTCTCGAGGATCGAGGTTCAAGGATCGAATGTGTGTTTGCTTTGGCGTCTTGGAGTGCCTCTTTGGGTCTCCTCGGGCGCCCTAGTAGCCGCGGCCCGATTCGTCTCGAGATTCTGGCGAAAGTGTACCCCTGGACATGTCCGGGAGTACGTTGTTGAGGGAGCGCCTCGTTCCTGCCCCCGTCTTCCTCCTCCTTCCCCTCCTGGTCCTACCTCTTCCTCCTCCTCCAAATCCTCCTCCAAATCCTTATCCTCCTCCTCTTCCTCCTCTTCCTCCTCCTCCTCCTCCTCCTCCTCCTCCTCATCCTCCTACCTCCTCCTCGTCTGTCCTCTTACCTCCTGCCTCCTCCTCCTCCTCCTCCTCCTCCTCCTCCTCCTCACTCCACCTTTTCCTCCTCGGCATCGTCCTCCTACTCCTGCCTCTTTCTCATCATGCCTCATGCCTCCTCCTCCTTCCACCTTCTCCCGTGGGGGGCATGACCCAACGCGGCTGCGCGCGGCGATTGGGAAGCGTAGACTTAAACATAACCGTCGCTTGGGGGGAAAGGAAAAACACATATCAATCAGAGTGAGGGGGCCGAGCGGTCATGCATTGTCCCTGGGTGCGTGGCTGAATAGGGAACTCGTGTTGATAATTATGGTTGTTGCGTTTTTCTCGCTGTTGATGTTGCTGTTGCTGTTGATGTTGTTCTTGTTGTTGTTGAGCTCTCATTTGTGGAGAAAAATTTTTGCTGATCCCTGCTCACCGATGCAAGCTGTTTTTTCTCAATCACAATGTGCCCCTCGAGACTCGCACTCTGTTTCTTTGAAAAAAGGAAGTCTTGGTGCTCAAGCTGGGCCCCTGGCCCCCCCGCTTGCAACAACAACAACAGCAACAACAACAACGTCAACAACAACAACAACAACAATTACTAGCACGTGGGGACACTCCGTTCTCACCAGTGCCAGGGTTTTCATAGGAGGCGGGCAATACCCCCACTTTGTGGGGGGGCCGGTTCAAGCTCTACCAAATTTCCAAACGACTCTTCGCCACCACCCACACCCAGCTTCCCGCCCTATGACGTTCGGACACTTCACTTCGTGGCATGCGGACGACCGTGGCTACTATTCAGGGCCCCGCGGCCGACGACGACGGCGTGCGCGCGCGAAGAAAAAACGAATGTGTCCCGCATGGTATTATTTGACAGGGATGATGGCCCTGGCAGGTGCGCAACCGTTGTTGCAGAAGTTCGAAGCACGTGAAAAAGTTGCTCGCAAAAGCCCTTTTGACAGAAATGTTAAAAAAGTGTTGGGTTTCCTACGAATCCGCCAGAGCGCGCGGGATACAATTTTCACATTTTTTTTTGAAAAACCATTGGGTTTTTGATGTTTTTATGTTAAAATCGTTACGAAAACAAAGGTTTTGGAAGGATTTCGTCTTGCGCGCGCGAATGTGCACTTTGTGTCATTTTTTTGCAATGGATTCTTGAAATGTGGCTATGTGAGAACAAGAAATGTCATTTTATATTGTTTTTTGCAAGGGAAAGCGGGGGGGAACAAAACAACCGGATCTGGATCACATCGTTTTGTCAAGGGCTTTCGCTCGAAAATGATGAAAATGTGGCTGCGGCCTAGGCGCGGCGGGGGGGGCGTGCACCAGGGGCCCCAACAATACTTATTCTTTAGAAGTAATAATGTTCAACAACAACAACAACAACAACAACAACAACAACAACAACAACAACAACAACAACAACAACAACAACAACAACGGCTCCCGCCTGAGACTTCGTCCAAATTTAATCAAGACCCCCGCTCCTGAGACCTCCTCACAATTTACCCAGGATCGGTGCTCCCGCCTGTGACTTCCTCGCAATTTAGCCAGGACCCCCGCTCCCATCTGAGACTTCCTCACACTTTACTCAGGAACGGCTCTCCCGCTTGAGACTTCCTCGCAATTGAATGAAGACTTCCTCACAATTCAATCAAGACCCCCGCCCCCGCCAGAGAACCCTTCACATTTTATTCAGGAATTGCGCTCTCGCCTGTGACTTCCATGCAATGCATTCAGAAATCGCGCTTTCGACGCTCACGAAAACACGCCGCGCCAAGAACGCCGCTACAATTTACTTAGTAATCGCGCTCTCGCCATACTCAGACATCCCGCTTGAATGTCCCACCCGCCCGACCCGCCCGTCAGGGGATCGCCCGCCCGTCGTGGGCTCCCGCCCGACGACTTCCTTCAGGAACGGCGCTTTCGCCTAGGACTTCCTCGAACGTTCACGCTTTTACCTTCCTGCTCCTCCTTCCTCTCCCTCCTCCCTCCTCCCTCCTCTCCTTCCTTCTCTCTCCCTCCTCTCTTCCCTCATCCTTACGCCTCTCTGCCCTATCCCCGTTCCCTTCTCCCTCCCCTCTCCTGCCTCCTCCCTCCCTTTTTTTTTTGTTCTCTCTATCTCTCTCTCTCTCTCTCTCTTTCTCTCCCCTGTCTATCTCTTTTCCTTTTGTTTCTCTCTCTCTCTCTACCTCTCTTATTTGTCATTACTTTTATGTCTCTCTCTCTCTCTGTCTCTCTTTCTCTGCCTCTAATCAACCGCCCCCCTCTTCGCTCCTTCTCTCCTGGCGTTCTCCCTCTTCCTTCGTCACCAATTCGAATGGCGGGCACATGTACGCCCACGAAAGATTGTCGGCCCGTTCAGGTTTGCCCGCCTGTCTAAGCCCGCCGCCCCCCGCAAAGAGAACAAATCCCCACAAAGAGGGTGTGGGGAACTAGTTTTGAATGACACGCGGGCAAGTAAGAGCGAACAGTCTTCGAATGATTGTGGTTGTTGTTGAATGTTGATTACTTAACACTTATTATTGTTGGACCCCTTATAGGCGCCCTGGCGCTCTCACCGAGGCGCCGGCGACATGTTCATGGAAAATGAGGCTCACGCTCGACCCTCGAGCGGTTTGGGGGACCGCCGAAACCGGCCCCCCAACAACAACAACGCTCCCGCTCGAGACCTCGTCCTTTTTTGCTCAAGGCTGGTTTTCTTGCTCGCCGCCGAAAACCGCCGTCCTCACAAAACCAGCGCTCCCGCTCGAGACTTCCTCCCGTTTTACCTTGGACTGGCGCGCTAGTCTTTCTCTCATCGGTGCCGCCCCCAGCAAAAACAACGCTCCCGCTCGAAGCTTCCTCCCTTTTTTACGCAAGGTGGTGCTCCTCCTCGCCGCCGAAAACCGCCGCCGCGACAAAACCAGCGTTCCCGCCCGAGTCTCTTCCGCTTTACGCTGGACTGGTGCCCAACTCTCTTTTGAATTGGCGCCGTTCCCAGCAAATACAACGCTCCCGCTCGAGGCTTCCTCTCATGTTCCTCGGAACGGTGCTGTTCCTCGCCGCCGACAGCCCCCGTCCCGACAAAACCACGGCTCCCGCTCGATGTTCCCTAATTTCTTACTCAAGGCGGTGTTCCTCCTCGCCGTCGAAAGCCGCCGTCCCAACAAAACCAGCGCTCCCGCTCGAGATTTCGTTTTGTTTTACGTTGGACTAGCGCCCTACTCTCTTCAGCATTGGCGCCGCTCCCAGCAACAACAGCAGCCCTGCTCGAGACTTCCCCCTTTCTATTCAAGGCCACGTCCTTGCCCCACCGCCGACAACCCCCATCCCCACCAACGCAATCCTGTCGTTCGATACTTCCTTGTGCTCTACCCTTCGCTGGGCTTCCTCTGGGGGCCTC
The DNA here is from genome assembly GCA_963575745.1 of Prorocentrum cordatum. Classification (NCBI taxonomy): domain Eukaryota; class Dinophyceae; order Prorocentrales; family Prorocentraceae; genus Prorocentrum; species Prorocentrum cordatum. The sequence goes on from CAUYUJ010016944.1 coordinate 218,764, forward strand.
GCATCGGCGCAGCAAGGCGCGGGCATGTCTTTTCGAGGCGGGATATGTTGAAAATCCTCGGAGGAGGTCTTTGCAAGACCTCATTGGGCGGGAGATCTGGGAGTGGGAATAATGGGCCCCGCTATAAAACAATAATCCCCCATAGTGCGGATGATTATCATGCTGGTCGCATGCTTCGTGTGGAAACATCGCGCATGAAGGTAAACATTTTGTTGTTGTTGTTGTTGTTGCTGTTGCTTGTTGTCGTCGTCCCACAAGCGACCCACCCGCGACCCACCCCGCGACCCACCCCGCGACCCACTCCGCGACCCACCCCGCGACCCACCCGCGACCCACCCGTAACCCAACCCGCGACCCACCCGCGACCCACCCGCGACCCACCCGCGACCCTCCCGCGACCCACCCGCGACCCACCCCGCGACCCACCCGCGACACCCCCCGCGACCCATCCGCGACCCATCCGCGACCCATCCGCGACCCACCCCGCGACCCACCCGCGACTCACCCCGCGATCCACCCTCAACGAAGGGAAAAACACCCGGACCCGACAATTGACGTTTACTGAACGGCCCGGGGCGTTTACTCACCAGCCCTGCCATGTTCGATCAATATTTTCTGCGCGTGTGCTAGAAGGCTTCGCTTGTCGGGGTGATTCTTATGAGGTGGATTTTGATGCCCTCTACACCCGCGACCCACCCGCGACCCAGCCGCGACCCAACAGCGACCCACCCGCGACCCATTTGCGACCCACCCGCGGCCTACCCACATTGGTGTAACGAAAAAATCGGCGCCTGCGGCGGGCTCGTTGTATAATGTGTGACACTTTGGCGCCTGCGGCGGGCTTCTCCAGAGTCTCGCAAACTGCCGAGGTCGCCGGCGCCCCTCACTCTCATCCGCATCTGCGGGGTGCTACGATATTCAGACGAAGTATCAACCGATGGTAGCACACGGCGTCTCCTTGGGATGTGTTCGATAGAACTGATTATCTGGATGATCGTATCAACTCGTAAGATACGCAGCCTTTCAACTGACTCCAGGGGCCCTTAACATCAAATGGCAATGATACAGACATATGTTGAATCAGTTGTTTGCAACGCACCTGCTATGCGGAAACTGCTGAGCTTTCCTAATGCAGACACAAGACAACGTACAAGAAACTCGGCATAACGGGGGTGATATTGACACGGGCGGAAAAGCGAGGCAGCACATATCCGCACACAAAAAACACATTGCCACAGGCTCACCAGAATATCACCAGGAAGCTCGGAAACGGGAACAGGGCCGAAAATAAAACTGACAAACGGCGCAGACACCGCTGTCTCCCACCACAAACCAGTCTGACTTGAAATTCACTGGCGGTCGCGACAGCGACATCAATATCTCTTTAATGTATCAGCACACCCGGCGATCGGTCTATCTCGCCGGGCAGAAACATGCACGAGGCGTGCTCCTCGGAGCACTCACGTACGAACGGGTCCTCGTCGACCAAGACACTCATGTCGGCCTCGCCGACCATCATGTCACTCATGTCGGCCACGCCGACTATCATGCCAAACTGGCCTCTCGCCAAAACGGCCTCGGGCAACCCCTTTCCGTGACCGTAGTCGGGCAGCGGCTGGAATCTCGGTGTGCTGAGGTCCTGGTTGCTGCGACTGGGCGAACACATTGCGCGCCCTCTTCAGCTTCATCGGTTTCGGGTCCGTCCCGGTCGTGGCGGTCGCGACGCATGGCTGCAGCGGCTCCGACTTGGGCTCTCGCGTCTCCTTGGTCTTCGTGTCGGATTCGATATGATTGGTCTTCGCGTCGGGCTCGATCTGCTTGGCCCAGCGCGCCCGCCATGCTCCAGCACGGAGACCGCAGTGCAATGTCACTGCGAGTCCCAGCACGGAACCGAATCATGTCGCTCCAGTCGGCCGTCGGCGGTGGACTGCGCAGCTCGTCGCCGCTGGGCGTGCACTGCATCGCCTGACCTGCCGCGCTGCTGCCTGCGCTAGCTGCCGCTCCTGCAGCCAGCTTCGCTCCACTCGCGCCAAAACTGCGCTTGGTCTTGGATTTCGCCTTTGCCTTCGTCATCGTCGCAGGCGGTGTCTCGATGGCGTCCCGTTGTACCTCGCTGGCGTCATCCAGCTCCTTCTCGCGTTGCTCCATGGCTTTCCTGGACAACTTCTTGCCGGCCACGTTGTCAGGATCGCATCGCAGCGCGTGCGCTCCACGTCGCGGCACATCGGCCATCCTCTGGCGGGCCGAGAGCTTGGTAAGTCCGTCCACCATCTGCTGCTGCGCATTCACCCACTTCCAGGTAGCGCCGGTATCTGCCATCTGCTCTGTCACGATCTTCGCCTCGATGGCCGCCCGCTTCTCCGCGATGCCCGGGCCTGCCGTCGCCGAGCGCGACGCGTCGCAGGGGCCCTTCGCGTCAGTGATGAACGGCGACTCTCCCAGATACACCACCCCCTCTTCGAGGCCCACTCCGTGGCCGCGAAAGGTGCGGGGGTGCCGGCGTCGAGCTCGTCCGCCGGGCTAATGAAGATTGCATAACCTCTTTGCGAACTTCCGTGATGTCGGCTCGCCCAGCTCGCGTCGGTGTAGCTGTCAACTCGTTGTTGACTCCAGGCCTTGTCGAACCCGAAGTGCAGCCCTACGTCGGCGTTGGCCTTCAGGAACGCAGGTCCTTGTTCGCATCCAAGATCCCACGCGGTGGCTCGACCTGTCGCCGAAGCTCGGAAGGACGCAGTAGCCGCTGCTATGATCACTCCTTGGGCTGCCAGCCACTGCAACTGTCCATTCAGAGTCCTGAAGTTCGCCAGCTCCTTCGGCGACAGCGCGCTCGCGGGGTCGGCTCTCCGATGCTTCTCGGCGGTGATGGGCTTCACCGCGTGACAGGTACTTCTCGGACTTGAGGGTCGCGCCGTAGGTGCTCAGAGACTGCTCCACTTCGCCTCCAGCGAAGACCCGGACTCGGCCCGAACTCCCACTTGCCGAACTAGAACTCTCGCTGAGCATCCCTGGCCGCGCCTGGAAGCACTCGGCATCGTCGAGCTTCGCGAACAGGTCCTGTTCGTTCGTCGCGCCCTCGCCGCGCCCGATGAAGTCGCCCACGTGCTTGCCGATCAGGCCGTCCACCGCGTGGGTCTGGCCCTCGGAGCTGCGCGCGTCGAGCGGGTCGTAGTCGACCCTCGCCGGGCGCGGGGACAGCAACAAGCACTCCTCGATATTGTGGTTCTCGAGCCCGATCTCCGTCGCGACTTCGTTGGAACGCTAGCGCCAGAGCATGGGCGACCGCGGGTCCCCCAAACGCGGCTTGATCGTCTTGAGCAGCTGTCCGGGTTGCAGGCCGATCTGGTGGGAGCATCTCTCTCATCTCCTTCGCTGGGTTCGCGCGCAGCTGGAGGCCGCGTGCGCTCGCGTCTTCAGCCTGCAGAAATGCGGACTTGACATCCGCGCTGAACAATCTCCACTTCCTAAGAGACGCCCAGAGCATGACCGTGCGTCGGCCAAGCCTGCTGAGGGTCGGCGCCTCCTTGTCGAGCTGGCCCTCGGCGACGTCGCGGTGCTTGAACCCTTGGTAGACTACGCGCGCTCTGGCCACCTTCTGTCCATCCTTCATCTTCCATTTGATCAGGGAGCGAAGGGGGCAGCAGGCTTTGGGATCCGCATCCGCCTCGTTGATGGTCTCCCAGCGGTCGTTGCGATTGAAAGCCTCGAGGGCCTCCAGCTTCGCCGCGTAGAACTGGTCCTTCTCCTTGGGCGTCAGCCTACCCTCCACGATGGTGGGGGATATCCTCTTGAAGGCCAGCATGTAGACCGTCTCGGTGGACTCTTCCAACAACAATCTCTCGTCGTCCACCTCGTCGGCGAGCGCAGCCCTCTCGCTCTGCGGGGCGAGCTTCGCCCACGACAGGCGGGCGCGCTTGGCCAGAGGGATGCCGCCCAGCTTCTCAGCCTCCTCGGAGCTCCTCTTAGCCGTCGCCTCGACGTGGAACCTGCCGGGCTCCTCTGCAGCGCTGCCAGACGCGCCGCCGCCGGCCGCAGCTGGTCCGCCGTCCTCGTCTTCGCTGGCCGTCGTCGGCTGAGGATCTGCAGGAGCCGCCGCGGCAACTGCTCCTGTCGGGATGTCGGTCTCGTCCGTCTCCATGGGCGCCTGGGCGCGCGGCTGCTGCTGCTCGCCCATGTCGCCCATGTGGTCGTCGCCCTGGGGCAAGCGCCCGTCCTCGGCTAGGCCCCAATCGTTGCAGGTTCCCTTCGTCCGTCCGAGCGCGCGCCTGAGCTTCTCGATAATGCTGAGCGGGCTGTCGGGATCCTCGCTGCGCCCTTCTCGTTCGCGGGCCTCGCCCAGCAGCTCGGGGCGAAGCTGCTCCACGGCGCAGCGGTGGATCGCGCGCCCGTGAGTCGCCCGCGCCGCCGAGGCGTGCATCGCGTCGCCCTCGTTGACCTTCGCCCCCACTGCTGCCGCCAGAGCTATACCGTGCCAGTGGCCAACGGCGCTTCTCCAGCCCCTGCGTCTGTTCGGGTCGCCAGGAGTAGACCGACTCTCCGATCTCATAGTTCCTCCTCGTTGACCTGCTGCGCGCCAGGAGCGCCGCTCGCGCGGCGCGCGAGCATTTGGCCTCGATGAAGGCCGTCGCGGCAGCCGTTCGCCTGATCATCATCTCGCGCAACTCGCTCTCGGGGTCGACCGACGCGGCCTGGTCCGACAGACCGAAGTCCTCGTCGCAGAGGGCGCCCGGGATCTTGCGCTGCGTCTCCAAGACCAGCGCAGCGAGCGAGAACCCGCGCACCCCCCAGGGCGTTCCGCTGGCCGGCGGTCATCCTGAGGGCGGCCATGGGCTAGTCGCCGGGGAGCTGCAGATGGTACTTGCTGAGCTGCTCCTTCCTGACCGCGTGGTTCCGCTCCATTAGGCCTTGCCTGTGGTGCGCACCCTCCGGGTTCAGGTCGAGCTGAATGCCGTGCTCGCTCATCCAGTCGCGCGTGCACTTGGCCGCGTGCGAGCCACCCATGTCCATGCGCATCATCTCAGGCTTGCCGGCCCAGCTGATCCACAGCTTCTCCCGCGGCTTCGACTCCTTCAGAGAAGTTCCCTTCGAGATCGGGCAATCGTCCTCGTTGCGCGTAAACTCTCTCTTCTTCCGCGTGATGTAGTAGACGTCGGTGAACCTCCTGGCCCTCGACAGCACTGCGACGCGCACCGCTCGGGGCCTCTGCCTGCCAAGGCAGATCTCGCACTGGAAGAGCCCGGCACGCTGGATCCACTCTGCCGGGGCACCCGCGCGCTGCATGGCGACAGCCAGCGCTGCGTTCGAAGGGTGGCCCAGGCTGGCATGTGCACGCTTGACTGCTCGGATCGTCGACGCGTTGAATCGCTCCATCAGCTCCTGCATCATGTCGGTGTACTCGATGGCGTCGATGTCCGTGTAGACCTCCTCGGCCGTGTTGATGTCGCTGATGTCGTCGGCCATGCCCTGGCAGGCGATCAGGCAGGCCATTATCCTCGCCATCGGTCTCGGGTTGTTCGGAGCCTGTAGGGCGAGCTTGCCCCGCGGGATCACGCGGTCGTCCGTGCGCGCGCATGCCAGGGTCATGTGATGGATGAACTCCTTTTTGGTTGACTGTAGTCTCGTGGGCTTCCGGCAGGGCATCTTTGCCCTGGATCGTGCATTTCGCTCCCTAGCCTGCATTGGTCGATCCCGCAGCGATATCCTGGCAACTTCTTCCATGTCTTCGTCCGCCAGTGTAGCCCCTGCCACGGGTCCTCTACATGCGCTTGTCGGTCTCCGTTCTGCAGCTTCACAAACGCCGCTAGAATCATCTTGAGAAGCGTCCGCTCTTCTCGCCCCCCGGCACCGTTGATCTCCTTGGCGCGCTCCTCGGGTATCTTCTCGTTCACGCGCTGCCAGGGGCGCCAGTACTTGCGCGGGGGAGCGAAGAAAATACCGTCGGGCCCGTCGTTGTCGATCTGTTCCGGAAGGCGTGGATCACGGCGGGCTTGGAGAAGTCCCAACCGTCCTCGATCCTGAACTGGATCACATCGATTTGCGGGAACTCGAGCAGCTTCTGCGACGAAGCCCCCTGGTCCACGAAGGCCTCCCGGACCGGCCTCTTGCGCGGCCCGCGCAGCGTGTCCTCCATGTTGGAGGATGCCGTCTCCAGCGCCAGGACCAGGTCCGAGTGGGTGTCCGCGTCCATCAGGTGGCGCTCCGGGCCGATGACCTCCTCCGTGGCCAGGGTCTCGTCGTCCCTGCCGATGTCGCAATGCTCCGCCCGCGTCGCAGGGTGAGAGGCGTCGGGGTCAGGTGTCGATGCGTCTCCGTCGTCGCTATCATCGCCTTTGACCGACTCTCCTTCGGTGTCCTTGTCCGTCGAGTCGCTGCTGCTGCCGTCGCCGTCGGCGGGGGCCCATGCGCACGTGGCATCCTCGGCGTCGAGCCCAGCTCCACCCGACAGGTCGATGATGAAATGGCCCTTCTCGTCACGCTCGGACTTCATCCAGCCTTTGTCAGGGAAATCCATCATCGTGCACGTTCCAGCTCGGCAGTCCTGGATCACACCCCACTGGTCCATGCAGGGTCGCGCGATCAGCAGCGGCGCCCAGCCCGCCGTCGACGAGATGGATCGCGATCTGCTTCTTGACGCCAAACGGCCACAGCGTCGAAGTCACTGCTTGCTTGGCCCCCAGAATCTTGCCATCTCCAAATCGGAAGCGTCGATCACTCTTGCTATGCTCGACCTCATGTAACAACTGTTTCGAGCGTAGTAGCTCTTCCCAAAGCGCCTGCACGTCGTCGCCCGCGACGGGCCGCGCGGCGCCTCCATCGATGGCGCCCTTGCCGGCGGTGAGCAGGAAGACTTCCTCGGCCGAACAAGCATACCCCAGCGTCTCAACATCCTCCACCACGCGTGCCTCATCGTCGGGCTTGGCGAAGCCTCCACGCCGGAAGCGATTGAACCTCGGGCCGTGCTGCTGGGTTGCGCCCGATCCTGTCGACCCTGCTGACGATGGCGCACCCTTGCCAAACGCTCCATTCTGCGGCGTGAAAGTTTCTCGTCGTGGTGGGCCGAATCCTCTGCCGCGTCCTTCGCCCCTGCCGCGTCCTTTACCTTTGCCCGTGATGGGCCTCGTCGCTCTCGCGGGTCCTGCGCGGCCGTCGCGCTGGTCATTGTTCTCTGGGGCGAGGGCGAGCATCGGGTAGAATCCTCTTGGCTTGGCGATCTCCGCCACGCGCTTCTTCGCGCCCACGAAGCGAAGGTAGGTCTCGTCGCGCGCCACGTGGGCCTCCTCGACCTCCCGCGGTAGCTCTTCAGCGACGTCGGCCTCTTCCTCGTTCTCCTCGTAGTCGTACTCCTTGTCGTCCTCGTACTCTTCCTCCTCCAGGTAAGAGTCTTCGTAGCTCAGGCCTCGCTCCCACTCGTAATCGTGTAGTTCACATCGTCCTTCAAGCTCTGACCGACCAGCATATTCTCCACTCGTTTAACATGTCGCTTGTCGGGCATCGCTTCAGCTCCATACGTATCGAGCAGGGCCTTCTTCACCTTAGTCCAACTGAGGCCGTCTACGCACTGACTTCGAACCTGGGCGACGCCCGATGGGGCTATAGCCGCTCGCGTGAGGGGGTGCCAGCCCGCCAGCATGTCTGGGATCTGCATCCCAACCTCCTTGAGCTGCCCGAGCTCCCCCTTGTGGAGTAGGCAGTGCAGCTTTATTGTCTCCTTCTCCTGGCGAGCGAACATGCCGAACAAGATATCTGTGCGGGCAGGCAACTCAGTCTGTCGTGCTTGTAATACTCGTCCAGCACCTGGAACAATGGCCCAAAAACCTCGTCAATCTCTAGCAAGTCCAGGTCGATGTCCTCCGTAGCCTCTGCGGCCTCACCCTGCAGTGAGCTCATGACTAAGAACGCTCCCTCACTGACTACGGTGGTGCCGCGTTTCTTGCAGCAACGCTCGAGTATCTCCAGCCTGCGTCGGATTACTCGATAGCCGTCGTTCCTCAGCAGCTCATAGCTCGGCGCCGTGTTCGAGAGGTCTAGGCCTCGTCCTCCTCCGTCCCAAGTGGAACTCTCCTGTCGATTCCGACAGCCCTGCCAGCCGCGCCAATCTGCGCAGCTGGCCTCGTCGCCGTCCACGCTGCTCGGCGGGATGCGGCTGCCCTCCGCGCCGGTGTCGGCGGGAGCGGCGGGCGAGGCTGCCGGCGGGCCGCCAGGCGGCGGCTTGGCAGGGGGCGGCGCGCGAGGCGCGCCGTCTGGCACCGCTACCAATATCAACCGATGGTAGCACATGAAGTCTCTTCGGGATGTGTTCGATGAAATTATGTTGATAACCGTACCAACTCGTAAGAAACGCACTTTCAACTGACTCAGGGCCCCCTGGACACCAAATGGCAATTGCACGGACACGTGCGAAACAATTGCTTGCAACACACCTGCTATACTGAAACTGCTGAGCTGCGCAAATACGCAAGACAACGTACAAAAACTCGGTATAACGGGGGATCGATTGACAGAAAGACCCAACCATACGCAATTGAAAATACCGCGTTGTGGGTACCACTTTCGGAAGGGCTCCCTCTGGGGCCACGAACCGTGCGAGTGATGCGCCGGAATGGGGAAGCGGTGCCATACGAGCGCCCATACTGGGGCCTTCGGTGGAGCCCCCTATTGGCGCCACGAGCCGTGTGAGGGGTGCGCCAAAATGGGGCGGCGGTGCCATGCGGACGCTTTCGCTGGGGCCTTCGGTGGGGCCCCCTTATTGGGCCACGAACCGAGTGAAGGGTGTGCCAAAATGCGGCGGCGGTGCCATGCGGACGCTCCCTCTGAGGCCTTCGGTGGAGCTCCCTATGGGGCCACGAACTGTGTGAGGGGTGTGCCAAAATGGGGCGGCGGACCCATGCGGACGCTACCGCGGGGGCCTTCGGTGGAACTCGCTATGGGGCCACGAACCGTGTGAGAGGTGTGCCACAATGGGGCGACGATGCCATGCGGACGCTCCCGCTGAGGCCTTCGGTGGAGCTCCCTTGGGGCCACGAACCGTGTGAGGGGTGTGCCAAAATGGGGCGGCGGACCCATGCGGACGCTCCCGCTGGGGCCTTCGGTGGAGCTCCCACGAGCCGTGTGAGGGGTGTGCCAAAATGGGGCGGCGGTGCCATGCGGACGCTCCCGCTGAGGCCTTCGATGGAGCTGCAGCTCCATATGGGGTGCCATGCGGACGCTCCCGCTGGGGCCTTCGGTGGAACTCGCTAGGGGGCCACGAACCGAGTGAGGGGTGTGCCAAAATGGGGCGGCGGTGCCATGCGGACGCTCCCGCTGAGGCCTTCGGTGGAGCTCCCTTGGGGCCACGAACAGTGTGAGGGGGGTGCCAGGATGGGATGGGCATGCGGAGAGCAGAGGCAAGGGGTTGGAGGAGGGAGGAGGGGGGGAGCGCGGGAAGTGAGGTGAGGTGAGACGCGGGGCGCTGTCTCTTCAAAACGAAGACCCAACACCTCAAGATGGTTTGGGAAAAAGAATAGTCACTGGATCACCTGGAGCTCCCCCGAGAGCAGCCCGGAACAGCCGACAACGGAGACGACGCCGGCGACTGTGACGGCGATGGCGACGACTGCGGCGGCGGCGGCGGCAGCGCCAGCCGCGACGGCGACTACGACGGTGGCGGCAACGGCGGCGGCGGCGACGGCAGCGACAGTGGCCCCAGACATCCGACGATGCGATCTTCTCAATATGCGACCCCAGAGATTCCGACCCCTTCCCCATGGCAAGTTGCTCGCTCAGGATACGTTTCTGAAAGGCCTTGCAATCATCGTGCTGCAATAAGGAACGCCAAATGAGGAACGAATGGGCTATCCTGGCCACGGCGAGATTCGGCTTCGAGTAGGTCCCCCGACCTAGATCCAAGGAACAGCCCGAAAGCCGCAGCCCTTCCTGAGCCCAAGGTGGTCCTTACTCCAGCGTCTTAACTGTACTCCGATGACGGGCCCCGGAACCCCAAATCGAGGAACCACTGCCAGCTGAGAACATCACGTCGCCATAACTCCTGGACGGCGGCTGGAGGCCTCCCACATGGGGTCCGAGTAGATGGGGTCGGAGGATCGCGCCACATCGCCGCTACATCGCTGCTGCATCGACGATGCCTCGGCGACGTCCGCGATGCGTCGGCGACTCTGGCGCGGCGATCGGCATCCACGTCGAGTTGCATCCCCGATGCATCAGCGATGCGGCACCATCCGCCGACCCTCTCCACTCGGACCCCCCATCTGGGAGGGCTTCGAGCGACAGCGGCTGTGGCGGCGGCGACGACGTCTGCGGCGGCGGCTGGCGGGCACGCGCGGCTCCAGCTGCGCCCGCGCCAGCTGCAGCTGCGGCGCGCCGGGCGGCAGCGCGCGCAGCGCGGCCGCCGCCGCGGCGGTGCGCAGGGCGGCCACGTCTGGGATCACGAGGTCCTGCCGCCGTCGCCGCCGCCCCCGCTGCTCATCTTCGTCGCCGCAATTGTCGTGGTCGTCGCCGCCGCCGCCATCGCCTGCACGGTAACCATAGAGGCCGTCGCACTCCAAGTCGGGCGGAGCGCTCCGCCGAGCTGAGTCGTGCAGAGGCGTGGCTTGCAATCCCGGCGCTCCCTGCTCGCCCACGGGCGACAACTGCAGCTCATCCCACGAGGGCGGTGTCGGTGCGATCCAGACGACCAACGTACATGATGAGGAAACGGCAGAGCTGGGGGAGCAAGCGCATTATCAGTGGCACGCCGCCGTGGAACCCATCAGCGTTTTAGTGCTGAGGAAACGCCATGCCTTCGGGTAAAGAAGAAAACGGTAACGCGCTGACGGGCTCCCCACGGCGGCGGGCCAGCGAACATGTTCTTACACCCCGATAGTAGCAGTGGAAGCCACAACAACACGAGCACAAACTTTGGAAGATCCGAGCGGACTTCTTGGGTCGGCAGTGGACCCCCTGGCAGCGCCTCTGGCATCGCCCCTGGCGCGCTTCGCGCGCCAGGGAGGTGGGTCCAGCGCCGACCCAAGAGATCTGCGCGGATCCCCCAAAGTTCAACGCTTATGCCGCTTTGTTTTCCTCGGCAGCTGCACGCGTGATGGGTCCATTGGACGGCCCAGCGACGCGCCACAGGCATAGTGCAGAAGGAGGGCTGAAGAAAGGACGAAAAGCCGTGTCGGGGCACAGGGAGCCCTCGTCCACGAAGAGGCTCCCCCGACTTAGCTCTGAAGGAGCGACCCGGGAACTGGGGCCCCTCCTGAGCCCAGAGTGGGATTCTTGTTAGGCGTCTCAGCTGCGGGGTGTTCACCTCGTCGGGCAGTTAGAGATCTTGCATCCTGCGAGATCGAGGAGTCCCTCTGGCCGAGCGGTGAAATGCAGACTCAAACCATAGTCTAACAATGTAGCAGCGGAAACGACTCTACAGCACAAAACGGACCATGAACTGCAGGTGGGCGACCCTCGACGCAACGCGGCTTGTCATGCTCACCGGACGAGATCTGGTGGCCACGTATGTCACCTTTCAAGCTACTTGCGGCCCCCTTGGCGATTGCAACTGATCTCCCTGGCCCGTTCAATCGCGACTGTTCGCACTCAGGGCAGTGATGCCAGCGCGAATTTCCCGCTGGAGCAACACCAATCATGGAAATTTGGGAGACCCCCGGGGAGCGGGACCTCCTGAGCCGCGCATTGGAAAGATCACATCCTCGGGCGTTTCTTAATGGTGAGTGGCAACGATAGGGGGAGACTGACACAGGGGGAGACACATCGACCATCGGCGATACACCGCCGATAGATCGGCGACAGGCCCCCAATCGTGAATCCGTACGCTCCTGGGCAAGCTGGGGCTATCGGGCCCCTATCGGCGATCAATGGGCGATTGGGGGCCGATGAGTCCCCCCATCAGTGCCCATCCCCCCTCCTATCGTGGCAGGGGGGGCAGCAGACGGAGGGAAAGAGAGGCGCACCCTTCGTGCACCCCGTGGGGCCCCTCTCCTGCAGCCCTCGATGTCTCCACGCAGTGATCGCTCCCCCCCCTCGTTTCGAGACGCCCGACTGTGGCCGTCGACACCAATTAGCAATAAAAGGACCCATGGCCCTTTGGGAGGCGACCTGGGTTAGGAGGGCCCACAGGCATAAGGGGCAGGAGGTCGTTTCTTCACATGTTCACTCTGTTCTTATGGTCAGGGGTTCTTTGATCCCCGATGAGAGAAAGGGTCTCGACGGGAGAACTACCCCCAGGGCACGGGAGGACCACAGCCGCGGATTAAGAAGATCAGATCGCCTTGTGCGGCCCCATTCCTGCAGCCGTGGATGCCATTGACCGACCCCCCGTCGCGAAACTCCCAACATTGTCGATTCCAGAACTCCGACCCTGTGCTTTCCTCAGCGTCGCAAGCGCGCCCTCGACAACCGACCCCCCCTGCGCCCGTCCAGGGGCACGCCCTGGCCGGAGCCTCGAGACGGAGCCCGCCGCCGCCGCGAGGGCGCACTGAGAAGGCCGAAATACGCCCCCCCCCCCCAAC
>CAUYUJ010016944.1:236260-255030 GCA_963575745.1 Prorocentrum cordatum
TCCAAGGTGATGTTTCACGATGTCACGGATCGATCCCGCTCAAAACTTGCAGAAAAAAGCCGGGCCCAGGGTCGTTTCCCACGACGGCACGGATCGATTCCGATCGAAGAACGCAGCAGAAAGCTGGGGCCCAGGAGGATATTCCACGATATCACGGATCGATCCCGCTCAAGACTGCAACAGAAAGCTGGGGCTTAAGGTGAACTTCCACGATCTCACGAATCGATCTGGCTCGAGAAATGCAACAGAAAAGTGAGTCTACGGTCGGGAACATTTGCTTGGCGTGTCGCCGTGGCGGCCCAAGAGACACGCGATGCCTTGCACTTGGAAAGCGTGCCGCTCCGCTCCGCGGGGCGGAAAGCCCGGAAATGCTCGGGACGTTGACACCTGGGAATGGGATCGCGTGTCGCGCAGAAGCGTGGCGGGCCAAAACGGCGGAGCGACACGCTGAGCAACAGTTCCCGACCACACGGCTCGTGCCATGATCTTTCACGATGTTGTTATATATATATATATATATATGTGTGAGTGTGTGTGTGTATCTTTCCAACGAGGTCGGATCTCGGGGCCCCGGGCTCTCCGGCGGCGCGCAGACAGGGGGCGGGCCGAAGACGACGACGACGAGCACGACGACTCCTCGGTGGTCTTCGTGCGTGCTCTCGCAGGAGAGAGAGAGAGAGAGAGAGAGAGAGAAAGAGGAAAAGAGAGAGAGAGAGAGAGAGAGAGCCACGGTCAGGAACTTTTGCGTGGCGTATCGCAGCGGCGGCCCCAGCGACACGCACTGCTCTGCAAGCGGACAGCGTGCCGCTCCGCTGCAGGGGGCGGCAGGTGGGGACGCTGCCGCTCGGGGACTGGGGCATGGACAGCGTGTCGCGCCGAAGCGCAGTGGGCCAGAAACGGCGGAGCGGCGCGTGAAGCAGAAGTTCCCGAGCGTAGGGCCCCGTCGTGATCTCCACGATGTTGGATCTCAGGGCCCCTGCTCCTCTCTGGCGGCGCGCAGGCATGGGGCGGGCCGAAGACGACGACGACGACGACGACGACGACGACGAGCACGACGACTCCTCGGAGGCCTTCGTAAGCTTTCTCAAAGCAGGGGGAGAAGAGATATAGAGAGAGGGAGAACAAAAAAAGAGGGATACCGCTGGTTGCTAAAGACACGCCCATGCAGGGCCCTGGCAACCAGACGTTAAAACGCGCCCCCCGCGCCTCAGTACTTCAAGGGCGACGGGAAACGATGATAACCCCCTCGCCACAAGGGCGTTTACTCCGCCCCCTCCGGTGCGGTCGCCGGTCAACTTTGAGGTACGGGGTATGGGGGCCCTTTGCGGTATTTCTATGGCGGGCGTGTACTTCGTAAACGGCGGCAGCTGTGCACATGCAAACCGATCCTGGACGGGCATTCCCTGAGCGTTGGATCGGTGCAATACGCCCTCCTGGCCTGGCCAGGCAGGCATGTGCACGGCCCTGGGCCCAGAGTGGGCCTGGCCAGGACAGGCGCATTTGCATCCTCAGCTCCGTCCCGCGTTGCCCGGTCGGGCCGCAAGGCTCCGCGCCTCTAAGCGAAGCGGCCCTCGATCCAAGGGCATCAACTCTCTCTCCCTCTATATGCATGTGTAGTATGTATATATATGTGTGTTATATTATATACATATATGTATGCATACATAACATCGATCCTGGCCAGGCCAGTGCTGCTTCCTCCTCGGCTACCCAAGCACCCGACGACCAGATTTTTCAAGCTGCGGCAACGGAGGTCCCGACCACCTCGCTGGGGCTGGTTTTTCGTCCTCGGTCCATCTTGGTGGTCCTGGAGCAACGCCGGGATTGAAACCTGATCGGACAAGAACGGGAAGCGCCGACTTTGTCCGTTGGGCTCGTATGGGGGAAAAGGAGACAATGACTATGGCAACGACATGGCGGCGGATGTCGAGGATGGCAGCGTGGATGACGGGGAGGGCAGCGAGGGGGGCAGAAGGACAACGCGTAGGAGGACAAGCACGAGGACGAGGAGGAAGAGATGGAAGAGGACGACTACGAGGAGGGAAAAAGCGGAGGAGCCCGTCTCAGAGCGGCAGCACAAAACGTCCAGGCCTGCTGCGCGCAGGCGTCCGCAACTCGAGCCCGCTTCGAGCGGCCCACGGGGCGGGCCTTCTCAGGGCAGCTCGTGGTAATCAGAGTCTGGATTTTCTGGTCGCTCGCGCGGGTGTGCGGGGCGCGTCGCAGAACACAGGCAGCCGGCAGATTTCAGGCAGTATCTGCAGTCTGCACCAAACGCAAGACAAGCGTACACGTTGCCAGATTCAAAGGTTGACAGCCACAGCATCGACGCCTCTTGTGGACTCACTTTGTCCAAGAACTTTTTCCACTCTTGCTCCTCTGCCCCGTCTTTGAATACTCTTGCCAACCGGTCGTTGAGTTTACGAATCGCCTCTCTATTTTTGAGCCCCGTTCCACTCTCCCGCACCATCTCGTTTCTACCGCATGCTCTGAAGAAGCGCTTCATGAATTCTATGCCCGTCTCTTTGTCATCATCGTCAGCGTCATCCAATGTTGAGATGAACGCGATCGCCAAGACGTCCTTGATAAAATCAAGTGGGCCCTCGGTGCTCAGGAGAATAGCTGTGGTATTCAAGAGCATCTGGCGGTAGACGGAATTCGCAGTCCAGGCGCCAAACAATCTACCAACCACTGGAAGATTTCGAGCGGCCCTTCGGCAAAAATGACGCTCCTCTTTGATTACGTTGTAAACTGCCTCCCAAGGCGCAAGGCTGAAACCATCTCCCGTTGCCTTCTCGCCTACCGTGCAAATAAGAAGCACGCCCAGAATCCACGTGAGAGTGTGATGATGCTCGTTCCTGAGTCCAACGCCCAGAGCCTGGATCACCTTGCTTTTGTCATTCATGACCAGAACGTAAAGCAAAAAGAGTACTGTCTGCGACGCCCATATTAAAAGAACTTTGATACCAGCGTAGCCAGGAAGCGCGTATACCGTCTTCAGATTCCACATCTTGTCTACTTTAACCTCCTCGTTTGTCGCGCCAAAAAGATACGCCTCCACAGCATGCCTGGCACTCCAGATGACAGTATTGTCGAGGAACGTGAGCCACATGCTGTGTATGAAAGGATTATTCGCCTCGACCCCAAACACTCTGCACGCTTGGGATAAGCCCAATGAGTGGAGATGCTCACGCCCAAGGTCGTGAGATTCTCCGAAGTATGCCCAATAAACCAATAGGTTCAGGCCGAGCCTTCTGCAGATGTTTGCGATGTCGTGCATGTAGTTATCCTCGAGGAGGCGCTGGAACGGCACCAGGAGCCTGTCGAGCGGGACGAAGCCACGGCCACCGCCCTCCAGCGCAACCATGTAGCCGCGGTTGGCGGGCACCCAGCCGACGACCTTGCCCTGCCGAACCTGGCCGTCGCTGCCCCGCACGCCCACGGCGTCCTCCTCCGCCAGGCCGGCGGCCTCGCCCCCGGCGGGCCCCACCAGCCTGCCGCGCGGGACGCGCTCGCGGCCGCCGCCCGCCAGCTGCACCGTGCAGCCCTCCGGGACGCGCACGCGCTCGACGACCCTTCCCTGCCGAGGGCCGCCGTCGCTGCCCTTCACATTCACGATGCTCCCCTCCGTCACGTCGGCGGCCTCGTTTCCAATGCAGCCGAACACGTACACGAAGTACAGACGGCGCCCGCCGCCCTCGGGGAAGTCGAGCTTCACGAACCTGACGCGCCTCCCCTGCATGCTCTCGGGCACGTCCACGAAGAGCGTCGCCGTCCGGCTCGACCTGGGGTCATCGCGATCGCCGCCCTCCGGGATGCACACCTCGCCCGCTCTCTCCCACCTCTCGCTGTCCTCCGACAGATAGGCGTGGCACGAGCGGCCGTAGTTCCTGTCCCACGGCGAGTATGTGAACCCCACCTGCTCGACGTAACCCCCGTGTCCTGGGAGCTTGATCACCACGGCCGGCGCGTCGTGGCGCAGAAACGTGGACTGATTGCCGTCGTTCTTCCACGCAGTGTCGATGGACCTCAAACGCTTCTCGAAGTCCTTCCCCGACTCGAGCCGCAGGGGCGAGCCTCCCGGCAGCACGGGGGCGCAAGCGCACATGCCCGGAACTCCTGCCACCTGGTCGCTCGCCAAGTCGTCGGGCCACTCCGGGAACACGTCGTCGAAGCGCAGCAGCGGCCTGCTCGGCGAGCTCGCCTCCGCCGCGCCCAGCTCCCCGACGAGCTGTGCGCCCTGGGAGGCCAGCGCGAGGTTGCGGCGCCTCGCGGCGTCCACGCGTGCCCGCGCACGGAAGGCGTACGCCCATGCGAACATCACGGAATGGTAGAAAAATATCAATGACCAGCCGCAAAAATTGCTGACGTACAAGCTTGCCAGCTTCTCCTCGAGCTTACTGTCCAGCGAGTGCCTGAAACCGCAGTACTGGTGCGTAAACCACGACCGATTATCTTGGGATTCGCAGTCGATGTCCCCAATGTCACCGCGCGCGCCGCCGATGCAGTAGAGGCAGGAGAGGTACAGAACAAGCCTGCCAGCCATCAACACTCGCCCGAACCTCAGGCCACGGCGCACCGCTGCGCTCTAATGGTGGCAGAATGCCCTGAGAAGCTCGATCCCCAAAATGCTTGAGCCAAAATGGCTACGGGGGAGGAAAAAGCGGAGGAGGAGGAGGATAAGAAGAAGCAGAAGGACAACGACGACGAGAAGGACGGTAAGGAGTCCGACGGAAAAGACGTCGAAGAAGAGAGGGGTACTCGTGATCTTTTGGGACTACCCTGGGCGCTGTTGGGGCCGTCTTGAGCTATCTTGGGACATCCTTGGGGCCTCTTAGGGGACTGTCGGTGTCCTCTTGGGGGCAACCGGGGTCTTCTTGGGCTGTCTGGGCATACCTTAGGGTTCTGTGGGGGCTTTCTCAGGCCATCTTGGCGCCATCTTGGGCTGTCTTGGGCCGTCTTGGGGCCCTCTTGGGCAATCCTGGGGCCTCTTCGGGCGCTCTTGGGGGCATCTGGGTGCCTCTGGGGGGCCCTTCGGCGCGCTTTTGGAGTCCCCTGGGGGCCTTCGGGAGCTCTGTTTTGAAACCCTCGGGGAACGATTCCAAGAGATTGCTAGTTCGGAGTCCTCTGCGGAACCGATTTTTTGAGGATGTCTCGAGCACCCCGAATCCCTGGATTGAACTTTCAATCGATGATCCCCCAGAGCCAAGTTGGACGCCGGAAGCGCTTCTCGTCATCCGCCACAGTGCCCCCTGGCACGTTGAGGCGCGGAAGAGTGCCAAGGTATGTCTGGAACAGGGTTTTCTTAGTTCTAATAAAGAACCCCCCTCCCTCTACCCGCTGACTGCTGCATGCATCGCCTCGACTTTCAGAGGCTACCTCCCTCGTGCCGCGCGAGGATGTTACATTTCCAGTATGGCAGCTTACGCCTAATTCCCACATTCCACGCGTGCCCCGGAGAGGATGGTGCACTTTCCGCAGTGTAGCTGCTGCCTGAACCTTCATTCCATGCGCGCCCGCTCGAGGATTGTGCACTTCCCGCATGGCTGCTAATGCCTGACCCGCCTTTCCACGCGGGCCCGCTCGAGGATGGTGTACTTCCCGCATGGCAGCTAATGTCTGAACCTTCACTCCGTTCGCGCCGACTCTAGGATTGCGCGCTTCCCGCATGGCTGCTGCCTCCTAAGCACCTTTTCCCACGCGCACCGGCTCGAGGATCGTACACGTCCCGACTTCCCAGTCGCTGCTCCCAAGCGCTCCTGGGACTCCCAAGCCACGATCCCGCGTTAAAATCAATGGATATGCGCCCCGAGCTTCCAAGACGGCCCATGCAGACAACCAGGGACAGCAAGATGGCTCAAGATGCCTCGAAGTCGGCCCAAGATGACCCCAAGGCGGCCGAATACTGCTTGAATACGGCCCAATATGCCTCCAGGAGGGCACATAGGGGCCACAAGAGGACATACAACAGTGTCCGAAGAAGCCTGAATCAGTGATGTCCCTTAGGTTTTTGAACGAGTTTCGCATTCTCGCCTTTTCGGGCTGCCGTCAGCTCAAGACGGCCCGCGAGGACTCCACGATGGCCCAAGAGGCATCCAAGACGGCTCCAAGACAGCCCAAGCGGGCCTCCCGTGGGACACAAGACGGCCTCAGAAGGCGTTTGGACGGCCAACGACGGCCCCCGGACCCCCACCGCCCCAGGAGAGCCCAAGATAACCCCCAGCCGGCGTAAGAGGGCCCCAGGACGGCCCAAGATGGCCCCCAGGGACCCCCAAGACTGCCTCACACCAAGACAGCCCGAAGATACGCCAAACGAGTTTCACCACCACCACCACCACCACCATCACCACCGTCATCGTCATCATCATCATCATCATCATCATCATCATCATCATCATCATCATCATCATCATCAGCATCATCATCATCATCAGCATCATTATTATCATCATCATCATCATCATCATCATCATCATCATCATCATCATCATCATCATCATTATCACCACCACCATCACCACCGTCATCATCATCGTCATCATCATCAGCATCATCATCACCACCACCATCACCACCGCCATCATCATCATCATCATCATCCTCATCATCATGACCATCATCATCAGCATCATTAACATCCTCCTCCTCGTCATCATCACCATCATCATCACCATCGTCATCATGTTCATGATAAGCAGCATCATCATCACCATCAGCATAATCATCAACATCATCACAAGCATAATAAGCATCAGCACCCTCATCACTATCATCATCAACATCCCCATCCGCATCATCAACAGCATCCTCATCCTCATCCTCAGCATCCGTATCATCATCAGCATCATCATCATCATCATCATAACCAGCATCAACATCACTATGATTATCATCACCAGCATCACCATCATCATCAGCATCACCATCGTCGTCGACATCGCCATCATCTGCATCATCATCCTCATCATAATCAGCAGCATCGTCATCAGCGTCGTCATCGTCGTCGTCACAGTCATCGTCATCGTCACCACCAGAATCATCAGCATCACCAAACCTATCATCATCGCCATCATCAACAACAATGTCACCACCATCACCACCAGGATAATCCTTATCATCATCCTCAGCATCACCATCATCATCACAATCATCACCATCATCACCATCATACTCATCCCCCTCATCATCACACACCGATCACCAGCGTCATCGTCATCATCATGACCATCAGCATCCTCACCGTCATCATCATCATCATCATCATCATCATCATCACAACCACCATCGCCATCACCATCAGCATCATCAGCATCATCGTCATCAACAACAACATCATCGATCATCAACATCGTCATCGCCCCCCATCATCCTCAAACGCCTCATCATCCTTATCACGGCCCTCCCAAACCTGGAGACACGAGGTGTCACATGTGACGGCCTCCCGTGCCCCCTCGAACAGTCGCCACCAAGAATGCTGGGCTGGCACGGTGGGGAGACTTGCTGCAGGCAGCTGGACAATCACATCGTCGGATGTCTGGGTAGTTCCCATTCGGTCCCATTCCCCCATGACATTCCCACCGCCGTGGATGGACGCATCTCGAAGAGAGTCGGCCAGGATGGACAGCCCGTGAGCGCTCCGTTTACGGCAGATTCGTGTCATGTCGACACTGGCGTTGGTTTCTGACACCGCGGGGATCGTTCAACCTTGAACGATCGTCAATTTCCGAAACGTCCGATCGTACAACATGGAACGATTCTGCGTCGCCGGCGGCGTCCAACGTTGAACGCTGGCGGCAGTGTCGCCGCTGGGCGACTCGACGCGAACCTGCTTAAAGGGCCCAGGGACGCACCAATAAATAGACTCAAACCCCAGGCTTTCCCACTTTCTCCAAATTTTCTGAATGTGAGTTTTCCCCTCCGCCTCCCACATGTTTTGCATTTTCCCTGGGATCGACACTTTTATATACATATATATATCTATATCTATATATATATATATATATGTGTGTGTGTGTCTATGCGTTTATGTTCCATCCTGACAACTGTGCTTGCCTGGTGCTCATTCCTGGGGCTCCTGGCGGTGCGGCGGTGCCTCCCGTGGCCGCGTCCACGACGCGCGACTCGAGCCATAACAAGAGCTGGCCGGGGCGGGCTCCAGAAGGGAGGGCCCAGGGACTGGTCTAGGGCGGACCTTTGGGCGGAGCGGGTGGCGCGGGGGCGGGGGGGAGGGCAAGCCTCCCAAGGAAGCAGGGGGCCCTTCAGAAGGAGCCAGGTGCTTCTGAGAAGCTCGGGGGGGAGGGAGGGAGGGCGGAGGGGGGGGGAGGGAAAAGGGGGGAGGAGGAGGAGGAGGAGGAGGAGGAGGAGGAGGAGGAGGAGGAGACCAGCGTAAGAGAGGTCAGTCCTGCCTGCCTATCGCCGCGGCTGGCGCTGGGGCAAGCGGCCATTGCTGCGCCCAGGCCGCAGCGGGGGCGCATCCGCCGAGGACGCAGGCGGCGTGAGAGAGAGAGAGAGAGAGAGAGAGAGTCGGGAGGGTCAGCAGCAGCAGCACCAGGGAGGCTCAACCGAGGACAGGGAGAAAGAGGAGGGCGAGAAATGCGGCCAAGAGACTCTGTCATGGCGTGATCTATGGAGGCTCTGCAAGCCCCAGAGGGGTCAAACACAGAATGAAAACGATCAGCAATCGAAGAGGGAGCGGCAGAAGAAGCGCAAGAGAGATGACAGGGCGGTGGACACGAAGCGCACAGAGGAGCGGGGCGGTCACGGGCAGAAGGGAACTGCAATGACATCAGAGAAGTCGATGGCGAGGCACT
Source organism: Prorocentrum cordatum (assembly GCA_963575745.1). Classification (NCBI taxonomy): domain Eukaryota; class Dinophyceae; order Prorocentrales; family Prorocentraceae; genus Prorocentrum; species Prorocentrum cordatum. Next base: position 245,068 of record CAUYUJ010016944.1, read on the forward strand.
CAGAGCCGAGGACACACTCGGAGCCGACAGAGAAGGCAACCTCTGACTCGGCGGCGACATCTGACTTCGTTGAGTGGGTGCCGATGAGCTCGGCAGGGTGGAAATCGACATCGACGGGCTCCGTCTCTGGGTCTGGGATGGACACTCCTGCTCACGAGACTCCACGTCCTCGGGGTCGGTAGCAATCTCGGTCGGGGGCGTCGACGGCGAGGAGACAGCAGGAGTGAGGCCACCAGCAGACTCCCGAGCAGGTGGCGACGTAGAGCGGCTTGACGAGACAGAGACAGGCGGCGTCAACCTCGGCGAGCGACTCGCAGATGAGCTCGCAGAGGAAGTTGAGGAAGACGAGGGTGCGGGACACGTACGGCGCAGACGAAGCAGCACTCGGTCTCGGGCCGAAATCCCAGCGGGCCGCGCCAAGGCGGCAGAGCGCACCCCAGCCAAAGCACAGGAGAATGCGGACTCGGCCGAAAGCGGCCAGCTCTCCACGCCCTTGGCCGCGTTGTAGGCCGCGTGGGCGACCGCGAGGAAGTGAACGGCGGGCAGATTTGGTTCCAGCAGCCCCCACCGATGAAGCACAGGAAGAGGTAGAGGGCGCGCCAGAGCTCGACGTATAGCGTTGTGGAAGGGGCGGCATCGGGCGTAGTGTCGAAGGGCGTCGGGGCAGCCAGGACACCCGAAAGCACAGCGGCGCTTGCCAAGGGGGTGCAGGATGCGGTGCGATGTCATCCAACCATCAGCCCAGGTACGAAGCGCAGCCCAGGCCCAGGAACAGGGGCAGGAGGCCAGCGTGCTCGCGATTGAGTCTCACGGGAGGGAGGCGACCAGGGAGGCGTGCCGCGGGAGCAGCTTGGCGAGGCGAGTCTGGGGCAGGGGCACCAGCGGCGAGATGGCAGGGCCGAGAGCACGGAGAGCAGCATGAGCAGCGCGTTGAGGGCGAGGGCGATGGGCCGCCGCGTCTGCCAACGCCGCACGCGCCGCGACCGCGGCAACCGACGGCCAGTCAGGGGACCAGCAAGGAGAAGGCGAGCCAGTGCGGGTACCAGCAGCCGCACGCTGGAGAATCTCCACGAACGCCTCCGAGCGCCAGAAGTGCGGGTAGCATCTGCCAGAACCAACCATCTCCAGAGTGCACCAGTCAGGATGAGCAGCCACGTGATGTCGGAGCCGATTGTGAATGTCGTTGAACTGCGGGAACGTATGAAGAGCTGCGCGGGCAAGCGCCGCACATCCCATGAAGGCCCAGCGGGTGATGCGAGGGCCTCCCCAAGCGTGAAGTAGAGACCAGCACGAAAGCGGGAACGTGCCCAGAGCCACACGGAAGACCTGCGCCAAGGTCATGAGCTCCAGGCGGAGGACGGCAAGCGGCATGTGGCAGAACTGAGCGACATACGACAATGTCGGAACCGCACGTGTGCAGTAGAGTATGGCCGACAGACTGGGCGGGGTTGTCCCACGGCCGATAGCTTGAGCCCGATGCTGTACCTTGGCCAATGGAGCACGCCATTGACGTTCAACGGTCACTGAGGGACCAAGCCAGAGCCCAAGATATTGTAGTTCCTCCACAACGCCAAAGGAGGCCCACTCAGGGACCCATACTCGAAGTTGTTCGGCCACAGCAGCAGCCAGCTCCTCAGAGAAGACGCCCGACAGGGGGACCAGGAGGCACTTGGAGAGCTTCAGGGAGAGGTTAGCGAACATTTCAGCCAAGACCATCACCCGATGCACAGGAACAAGGTCCGCCACAGACCGAGTCGCACCGCCGATGTCGTCAGCGCAAGCCCGAACCAACCCGCGACCAGAGGGCTCCAAGGAGAACACTAGGTCCTTGAGGAAGGCAGAGGTTGCGAGGGCGAAGAGGGGGCCCGAGAGCGCGCAGCCCTGAATAATTCCACTGCGAATCCAAAAGATCGGTGCAAAGTCCCCATTCACCGAGGCCACGCCCTGGATGGCCGAGTAGAGAAATGAGACAAAAGCCAGGAAGGTCTCGGGAAGCCCCAGCACCTGAATAACAAACGCCATAAACTCCTGATTGAGAGAGGGGAACGCCTGGCCGAAGTCGAGCGAGAAAAGAAGCGGGATGTCGGACGAACCAAGAGGGCCCACCGAAAGCTCGCGAGCATGCGCATCCAGCTCCAGGGTGTTGACTCCAAAATTGCGACCACCGACGAACCCCCGTTGGCACGGCGGGACGATATGATGGATGAGAGGTTGGAGAGCACGATTCATGACGGACGACAGCAACTTGACGTCCGTGTTTCGTAATCCAAGAACACGAACCTTGTCGGGCGAACGAGTGCACTCACCATCACGCAACTCAGCGTCTGTGACAAGCTTCGGGAGAAGGGCCTGAATAGTGATAGAGGAGCAATCAAAGAGAGCTTGACCATCACCAATCCAATCGAGAGCATCCATCAACACATGAAGACCAAACGGAAGCGCTTCCCACGAGGAGTAAGGTAGGCCGTCGATGCCAGGGGCGGAGTCCTGGGCCGCGTGGAGGGCCCGTCGAAGCTGTGCCAAAGTCGGAGGCGGAAGATCGATGGTGTTCACGGGACCGAGCCAGGAAGGGATATATGCCTGAGCCGCCTCGGCGTCCCAAGATTTCCGCGAGAAGACGGGTTTCCAGTAGGAAGCCAGGGCCTCAACGCGTTCCACGGGGTCAGAAGCCACACAATCGTCCGATACTCGTATCGACGACAATGCCAAAGAGCGAGAGAATGGTGACCAGAGCCTCGCTTCCCTCTCCAAAGCACGCAACTGAAGGCGGGTGGCACGAGCAGAGGGCTGGCGAGAGAGCTGAGATTCAAGAGCACGCCGACGCACCTCAGCAGCTTCCCGTTGGATGGATGAAGCCCACTCCGAAAAAGACGGGGGGTGAATGAGCACAACCTCCGAGAAGCGGACGGTGATGTGATCTCGGACGCGAGGATGAGATTCAAGCATCCGAAGGGCCAACTTGACATTTTGCCTCCAGACCACGCGCGAGATCATTCGCGACACCTGCAACAAAGTGTCGAGACTGTCGGGGTTGTCAATAAAGAGCGAGTCGCGCACCTCTGACGCAGCAAGACGCATGCGATGTTTGTAATGCTCTAGCTTGAAAGGTGGCGACATGCCGTCCCATGAGGTAGAGGCCACCAATCCACGTAGACGGCGAACGAAGCGAGGATCGCGACAGAGGCGGCGTGGGATAGGGCGAGCAGCAGGCCGACGAGCAGAACGGGATGCAAGAGAGACGATGACCGCAGTGTGATCAGAGATTTTCGCATCCGAGAGCGCCGCCGCAGACCCCATAGTGGCGGAAGTAAGATTCATCTGGCACACCTGCCAGCCCTGCAAGGAGAGAAAGACGCGATCCAAGATGCTGGCCTTGCCCGCTGCCCGCTCGAAGTGGGTCGGCTCGCTACCCTGGACCTCAAGCATGTCGTCGAAGATGGGTCTCCAGGAAGGCGCGGCTGCATGGTGCCGACGGCCACCACGACGAGAAGCAGCAACCGGTGCCAGCAGAGACATTGCGGACTCCTCAGAGATATTGAAGTCCCCATTCAGAATCACCAGGACACGCAGCGGCTCGGCTCGAGCCTCAGCGAGAGCGGCACGTACTGCATCACGAACTTTTGTGACGGCGGTGGTCCCCAGCTCGTGATTGTGGACGTTGAAGAGGTAGACGCAAGCGCGAGTCGCACGCAGGGCGACCATCAGCACACGGCCCGGGACCAGAGGATGGGACTCCACTCGCACAGGATCCTCAGGTAGATGCTCGAGAGGAGGGATCATGACTGCGACGCCACCGCGTGCACGATCAGCAGGCTCAGGACCACAGAAGCTCGAAAGAACGGTGGACCGCGGGCACACACGATGCACGAAGTGTTCCAGCTGGAGGGCGTCTCGGTGCACCTCCTGCAAAGAGACGATGGACTTGTCGAGGCCGAGCTTGGAGAGGTAGTTAAGCTTGATGGCTGCTTTGGCCCCCGCAGCCTGAAGAAGGGCCCTGCAGTTCCAAGTAACCACTCGCAGGGCAGTGGTCGAACCCGAGGAACAGGACCGCGAAGACGAAAACAGAGACAGCGCGTCAAGGACACCGCGCGGGCTCGTCCGCAGAGGCCGTGAGGAAAGTGGTGAGCTGCATGGCGCGGGCCTTGGTGATGTCGTGGCGCTCCAGCTTGGCGACGTCCCAACGCAAAGTAGGAGGAGCATCCCCAGCCTCCACCTCGACCTTGAGAATCTTGCCCCAGCCGATGGAGAGGAACCCGCGGCCCCGATCCGTGAAGAAACGCAGCGACGAGTACTCGGTGGCGAAGGCGGCGCGGCACTTCCTAAGGACGTACTCCATCTTGACATGCTTCGGCGTCTTGTCGGGGCCCATGTGAACGCGAGTGCGCTCGGAAGTGCCAGGGAGGTCGGCGAAAAAGGCTTTCCACCCGTTCTCGTCCTTGAGGGCTGAGAGAGCACGCAGGACCTTTCTCGATGCTGGTTGCACCATCCCCTTGAAGTGAACTGCGAAGCGCTTGCACGGGAGGGTGCCCTTGGAAACGATTTCGTACTCGCTGGCGTCGAACCCGGCGTCCGAGAGGAAGCTCTGAAGGCAGGCGGACATCGCCTCGATAGAGGTGGCACGCTGGGCCACTGCGATGAGGAGGGTGGAGTCGGCGTCCCTGTCGAAGCCTGTGGGGATCTGCGGAGGAGCCTGAGGGCGCTGTTCTGCAACAGCGAGATGACGGCGAAGCTCAACCAGTTCAGCACGAAGAGCCGAGAGCTGGTCGTCGTGATCCCCAAGTCGCCGTTCACATGCATCGATCTGCTTCTTGTGCTCGTCAATCTGCGACTGGAGCCTGCGAGAAAGGGCATCAACCTGGGGACGCACCACGCTCTGCACCTGTTGGTCGATCGCCGCGGACTGACCAGAGACCTGCTCCCGAAGCTTGTCGATGGACCCCACCAGCACCGTGTGGTTCTCTGCCACGGTGGCCCTGATGGACTCGGAGACGGCCGAAGTGAGAACGGCCCGCATGGAATCGAACTCGTCGCGGCACAACTGGCGAAGGTAGTCATCGGAAGACCAGGCGTCGGTCCCGTCGGCTCCTTCTGCAGCAGAATGGTCATGAGCAGCACGCTTGCGAGGGTGCGGCGCAGCTCCTTTGCCACCTTTCCCGCGGCCAGCGCCCAGCTCCTGCGAGGGGAAGGTCGCCGCGAGATCGAACTGCTCGACCAACGACGCGGGAACCTCTGCGCCGTGAGCGTCATCAGCCATGCCGAGAGTGCACGGAGCGACGGGCGACTGCGGTGTGGGGGCCCAACTCCCACGGAAGAGGCACAAGCAAAAGACTGCCAGGCACAAGGGCCTTGCTCGCCGCGGGCCAGCGGTATCCGAGAGTGCCAATGCGGGCTCGGCCCGCAGCAGCATGGGACTTGAGCCAAAATGGCTACGGAGGAGGAGGAGGAGGAGGAGGAGGAGGAGGAGGAGGAGGAGGGGGAAGAGGAGGAAGGAGGGGCGAGAAGGAGCAGGCGCCCAAAGCACCTTCGTGGAAGAGGCCGGGTGCTTCCAAGAAGGCTTCTCGCAACACTCATTTCCCTTCCCAGTATACGACTCAGGCAATCTCATGATGCGATTGGTCCTAATAATCCCACCAGCCCTTTGGGCGTGAGTGGTTTAGGGAGCTCTCTCTGTTCTCTACCCCCCTTCTTCCCGTTCGGGGAGGGGTTTACCCCACCCCCTACCCCCTCCCCCTGGCCCTGGAGAGGTCCTTTCGCGGGTGGCCGGAGGGGTCTTTTTCGACTCCTGGGAGGGCTAACAAACGACACCCCTCACGAGGATTCTGGCCCCGACGGGGGGAGGCAGAAAAAAACCCTCTCCTCTTCTTTGAAGCCAAAATCATTGATTTTACTACGGTTTTGGCCCCATTTTCCCCTTCTGAGGGGGCAGCGCTCATTAAAGCTCCCCTCTTGTTTCCAGGCAAAATCATTGATTTTACAAAGGTTTTGGCCTCATTTTGCCCTTCTGAGGGGGCAGCGCTCATTCAAGCTCCCCTCTTCTTTGATCGATTCCCTCCAAGATGGCCCCAAGAAGCGCCCAGGAGGCACCAAGAGGCCCCAAGATGGCCCCAAGAGGCCCCCAGGAGGCCCCCAAGAGGCCTCCAAGAGGCCCCCAAGATGCCCCCAAGAGGCCCCCAAGAGGCCCCAAGAGGCTCCCCCGAGGCACCCAAGACGCTCCTGGAAGCCCCTGGGGCCGCCAAGAAGCCCCCAAGACGCCCCAAACGGCCTCCAAGAGGCTCCCAAGAGGCCCGAAGAGGCTCCCCCAAGGCACCCAAGACGCTCCTAGAAGCCCCTGGGGCCGCCAAGAGGCCCCCAAGACGCCCCAAAAGGGGACGAGGTGCCCGAACGCCTCACGCCACGAGGAGCCCGAACGACTCACACCAGGACGAGGGGCCCGAACGACTCACACCACGAAGAGCCCGAACGACTCACACCAGAAGGAGGGGCCCGAACGACTCACACCAGGACGAGGCGCCCGAACGACTCACACCACGAGGAGCCCGAACGACTCACACCACGACGAGGGCCCCGAACGACTCACACCACGAGGAGCCCGAACGAGTCACACCAGGAGGAGGGGCCCGAACGACTCACACCAGGACGAGGGGCCCGAACAACTCACACCACGAGAAGCCCGAACGACTCACACCAGGACGAAGAGCCCGAACGACTCACACCACGAAGAGCCCGAACGACTCACACCAGGAAGAAGGGCCCGAACGACTCCCACCAGGACGAGAAACCCCAAACGACTCAAACCACGAGGAGCGCTTTCTCTCCCTCCTCCTCCGCCTCGTCCTTCTCCCGGTCCACCCACAAGGAGGATGTACAAGGAGGCGGGAGGAAGGAAGAACAGGGGAGATATGCGGGGGCAAGCGGACACACGCCTGCAAAACACAACTGTCGGCATGCTTCGCAAGAGTTGCTGTTGTGATATGGGCTGGTGGGGATACGCGAAGCGTAAAGAATTCCGAAGCGTCTAGCGACCCTCGTTTCTGGAGTCCGCGTGGAAGAATCTGGAATCGTGGAAATCTGGAACGTCCCGGAACTCATCATCGTCCTGAGTGTTCGTCCTTTCTGAAAGAAAGTCCCTGGCCTTCTCAAAGTCCGCATCCGTCGCTCTATCCCTTCCTGCGCACCGCCAGTGCCTCTTTTCTGAGCCAGGTCGCCGTCGTCGTCGTCGTCGTCGTCGGTCTTAGATGGGCGGAGGGAACGCGATCCACCGTCGCTGGCCTGAACAAGGCCCCTCCTTCCTCTAAAAACACTCGCAAAGAGTCGTCCGTGAAGTTCGAGACGCCGCGCCCCCCCCCCAGAAAATGACTCCGAGGGGCCCAAGCCCCCCCCACCCCTTCCCGAAAATTACTCTAGGGGTCCATACCTCCCCTGGGCAACGACGACGATGACGCCGACGCCGACGCCAACGACGACTACGACAACAACATCGACACCGGCAAACGACGCGGACGCCGACGACGATCACGACGGCGACGACGACGACGACAACGACGACAACGGACGACGACGACAGATGACAACGGACGACGAATACGACGACGAAGACGACGACGACGACGACGACGACGGACGACGACCACGACGACCACGACGACGACGCATTCGACGACGCCGACGACGGTGGCAACGTCAGCGGCGGCGGCAGCGCTTCTGTCGCTGGCGCCCGCGCCAGGCGCCAGCTCTGATAGAATGCGGATAGGGTTCGACCCAGCTCTACCAGAGCCTTCTTAAGAATCGCTCCATGTCAAGTCGGATCCCAATTGGGTGTATCATAGAACCCACCAGCCCTCCGGGCGCAGGTGGTCTCGAGAGTTTTCTGTTCCAATCCCCTTCTTCCCCTTCGGAACGGGGTCACCCCTCCCCCGACCCCCTCCCCTGGACCTGGAGGCGGGGTGTCGCGAGGCGTTGGAGTGTTCAAGATGGCCCGAGATGGCTTTAAGAGGGCTCCAGGGAACCCAAGATGACCTCCAAGATGGCTCCAGATAGCCCAAGATGGCTCATTATGGCTCCCAATATGCTCGAAGAGGTCCGAAGACCCCTCCAAGACGGCTCCGAGTGGCCACGGAGCTTCCCCAGACGGCCGCCCAGAGGCAACTCCTTGTTTCACAAGGTAAATCATTGAAGGTTGCCTTCTCGCCTTTTCGCTTCCGATGGCCTTCCGAGGCCTCAAGACAGCTCCGAAAGGGCCCATGCGGGCCCCAAGACGGCCCCAAGAGCGCCCAAGAGAGATCCAATAGCGCCTCAACAGGGGCCCGAGAAGCGATGTTTGGGGCTCCTGAGGTGGGATCGTAATTGGAGCTCCCATATTGTTTGATCGATCTTCTCCAAGATGGCCCCAAGAGCGATCCCAACGTTCCCTAGAGCGCCTCAAGAGGGTCCCAAGCGGCGCCCAGGAAGCCCCAAGAGGCGCCCAAGAGGCTCCCAAGACACCCCCAAGCGGCCCCAAGTAGCTCCCCGAGGCACCCAATACGCTCCAAGAGGCCCCAAGACCGCTCCAAGACTGCTCCAAGTGGCCACAGAGCCTTCCATGGAGGCCCCCAAGATGCCAACATCCTTCAAACACCTTGCGAACCTCAGTGAATTAAGCCTTCTCGCCTAGTTGATTTCGATGGCCTTCCAAGGCCTCAAGATGGCTCCAAGATGACCTGAGGGCCCGAAGAGAGGCCCAAGAGAGTACTAAGACAGCGCTCAGCGCGCCTAAGGGTGTCCCAAGAGCGCTCCAAGAGGGACCCTTCCTCTGCGTGCTGCGGCAGACTCAAGGCGAGCCGCGGGCCCGGGAGCCCTGGAGAATCCCCGAAATAGCGTGAGGCCAGCAGGCAGACCTCTGGCGCGGCCAGGGTGGCCACGACGAAAGAAAGGCCCGCAGACCTGCGACAAGGCTTGCGGGATTACGCGAAGCGTCAAACAATCTGACAGGGTTCGACCCACCGCTTATGAAATCCTACAAGGGATCGGCCGAATTCTTGTAGAATCCTTCTCGGACTCGATCCAGCTCTAATGCAATCCTTCTACGAGGGCTGGATCCATCCCAGTAAAAACCTCTTTAGGGTCCGATCAAACTCCGATTGAAGCCGAGAAAGGATCGACGCAGCTGTACTGGAATCCTACGGGGGATGGATCCTTCTCGAATGTATTCAGCACCAACGGAGTCTTACTAATATTCAGTCCAGATTTAATGAAATCCTATGAAGGTTGGATCCGAATTCTACGGGGGCTCCATCCAGCAAGTAGAAACCCACTTTGATTGAATGCAGTTCGAGGGTCGCACTAGGGGTCGATCCAGCTTCAAAAGAATCCGACTGCGCCTGAATTTAGCTGCGATAGCACACTTAGGGCCCTACTGCAGCTCGATCCAGCCATACAAGCATCCCACTACCTATACGACCACCCTTCGGGTGATAAGGAGGTTCGGGGGGGGAGAAACCAACGTCTCACTCGACCGGTCGCACTCTCGATCTCACTATCGATCTCACGACCGGCCTCGCTCGATCGATCTCAGTCGATCGATCCCACTCGATTTATTTCATTCGATCGATCTCACAATCGATCTGACTATCGATCGTATAACCCATCTCACTATCGATCTCACGATCGATCTCACAGACGATCTCACATTCGGTCCCACTATCGATCTCCCTATCAATAACACAATCGATGTCACAATCAACGTCATCATCATCAATAACAACATCATCGTCATCAACATAATCAACATCATCATCACCATCGGGACACCATCATCATCATCAACATCATCACCACCACCATGAACATCATCATCGCCATCACCATCATCGTGACACCATCACCAGCAACATCATCATCAGCATCAGCATCATCGGGACACCATCATCATCATCATCATCGTCTGAACAACAACATCATCATCATCTCCTCATCATGAACAACATC
>CAUYUJ010016945.1:0-15000 GCA_963575745.1 Prorocentrum cordatum
CGGAGGAGGAGGAGGAAGAGGAGGAGGAGGAGGAGGAGGAGGAGGAGGAGGAGGAGGAGGAGGAGGAGGATAGAGGAGGAGGAGGAGGAGGAGGAGGAGGAGGAGGAGGAGGAGGAGGAGGAGGAGGAGAGGGGGTAACCAAAGGCTCCCTTGCTCCCACCCTCCAACGTCTGCAGCGCGGGTGCAAGCGCGCAGGCCGGACGTACGGGTGCGTGGATGGCGTAGAGTCGGGGCTGATTGGAGAGGACACGCGAGAGGACACAAGACCCTTCCGATGGCCACACTGCCACAGGAATGTAGAAGGCATGGGTCGCGAAACACAGGACACGAAGGTACTCTTGATTTGGCAGGGTCGACCTACTAGTCAGCCTCGACTGTAGCACCCGAAACTTGGATGACCGCATGGCGCGGGGTGGGGTGGGATGGACGAGGCAAAACTGGATGCTTGGATGGGGTGGTGGGATGCGCTTGGAAGGACGGGCGGACGGATGCGTGGGCTCATGGATGCGCGGGTGCATGTCTGTACGGACGCATCAAGACAGGCACGCATTCCCACCAGCGCGAATGCACGAGTGGAGTCGAAGTGTGGCAGTGTAGTCGCATGCGCATGGACGCGGTGCCAACTGCTCGCCCTCGGACGCCTACCGCCCACCTTCTGGCCCCACTGAACGTGGACCGTTTGACCGTTCGGGCTACAACAATCCGGAGATCACGCCCGCCTGCGACCACGTGCCCTGGCCGAGCCGAGCCTCACTGGCTGCCACTGGCTGAGCCGCCGCCTCTTCGCCTGCACACGCCACGTCTGCACCGGGGGGGCCGGCACCGAGGAGACGAGGGGGGGAGGCGGAGGACAAGAGGGAGGAGGAGGCTGGCCCCCCGAGCCCGACAGGTCAGCTCGGAGGCCCGAGGGACGGGTCCTGCGATCGCGACGTCGCCCAGACGCAAGCGACGCACGCAGCCTTGCCATCGCTCGGACGTCCATTCCCCGTGCATTTTTCGGTTTCGTGCGTGTTTTTTCCGCAGAATGATCCAGGATGGTCTTCACTAACCTCCGCCGGACAAAAATGCACACGTCCGAGCGATGCCCAGCGCCACACTCACTCGGCTGCGCGGCGGACGCAGGTCCCCTGCTGCCAGCCGCTGCCCTTCGTGACTCTTCCTTAGGGTCCCCGAGCTCAACCCACGATCCTCTGTGCAGCCCCCAACGCCCATACGCCCCAAGCAGGCGCGGGCTCGAGGGACCAGGCTTCCAAGTTGCCCCGCAAGCGCTCGAGGGAGACACTGGCGTCTCGGTATGTCTCCTGCGCGCGCGTGAGCTCTCTCTCTCTCTCTCTATGCCACCTCCGCCTGCCATCGTGACCCCCCTGGCAGCTCTCTCAGGGGGGCATGCTGGCACGACAGGGAAGCACATCTGTACCCCCTTGCCTGCATCATATTTTTCCTTTCCAACAATGATGAAACAACTATATTCCCGCCCACATATTTCCTCGTCTCCTGGCCCTCAACACTCTGTCACTTCCCACCCGCCGAACTCAGCGCTGGTGGTGACATTTGTAGCGGCCGCAAGTGAACTACTGATCCATTAGGTCTCATGGGCGCTACACGTACATACAAATATCCAAATATTGCATGACTGCGTGCAGTCATACATCAATCCTGGGGGGGGGGCCCTTAGTAAACCACTCTTTAGTGAAAACGGTCTAGGACCGAAACCGACGGACCTGGACCCGCAAAATGACGCTCTCGCGAACCGATTTACCGCCCAACATGGGGAACATGAGTTGGAGCACCAGGTGGAGCGGTAGATCTCGCTGGATCAGCGCGTCGAGGACACTCGGCAAGAGACTCCTCAGGAGCACACGCACTGGGGGCGGTGCAGTGTGGGGACCGCCTGTGGAGGCGAGCTCGAATTAGGCCAACGTGTGGGCGACGTCGGCGGATGGCGACCTGGACTTGTTCGAAGGGGCCCAAGGACACACAAATAAATACACACGAATCCCAGGATTCCCAATGATTTTCCATATTTTGTGGATTTTCGTCTTCCCCCCCACTTTCCATATTTCCGCATATTTTCTGGGGAATCGACGATTAACGGTGTCTGTGTTTTTTTTGTCCCTCCTGAAACTTCGGGTGCGATGGCCAACGATTTGTCATGACCAGTGCGCGAAGTGGTTTGAGCTCAGCCTGGCGAAATGTGGGCTTCCCGTCGCTCCAAACGGGCTTGAGCCGCCATGGCTATGGACCACCTCCTCCGGCTCCTTCTCCCAAGCGGAAGCACACGTAATGAATGGCGACCCCAGGGGTACGTGCGGGCAACCCCTGCTCATGACAGCTCAATGCGCAGTCTCGTGCTCCGTGCCTGGGTCGATGTCTTTGGAGCCCCCACACCCGTCGCGCTTCAACATCCGACGTCGTGAAACAAATCTGTCCTGAACTCGGCGGCGCGCACAAGGGGATAGGGGAAGGGGGGGAGGCTTCTTAGAAGGAGGCCGCTTCTAAGACGGCGCTGGCCTTACATCTATAAAGAAGGCCCGCGCCTTCTAATAAGCAAGGGTGCTTCTACGACGCCTCCCCCTCCCCTTACCCCCCTCTGCGCGTGGCCGATGAACTCTTGATCCGCCTGCACGGTTTCCCCCAGGGGCGTAGGCGACCCGAGGAGGAGGAGGAGGAGGAGGAGGAGGAGGAGGAGGAGGAGGACCAGACGCTGAAGAAGAACCTTCGGGACAACGCGGACGGCAACTACGTATTGATGGAGACCGCTTTCCACGACGAGGACCAGGACCTGCACGACGGGCTCCATGCGAGGACCCGATGGTACCACACCGCGGGTTAGTGCAGCGCCATCGTGATCATCCCGAGGAGCTTGACATGGACGGCAGACCCAGACGCCGAGAACGCCTTGCGGGAGCCGACGTCACCTTGGGGAGCCAAGTACATTTCGCAGACCAAGATGCAAACAATCGCCACGGACAACACCGAGCCACGGCTGGCCATCGACATCACGGAGACGGCTGCCAAGATGAAGATCCCGTGCGCCCTGATCCTGCCACCGCACCGCGCTGCCTGCCCACATCCGAGCACGCTGGACGAGTTCCCAGCGTTGCGGGCATCGCGGACGGAAAGCAGGAGGATGGTCTGCGCCAGCGGCATAGATCTGCAGCACCAGACGACCACGGAGCGGGAGCTGAGCGAGCTCCTACGTGGTGCTGTGGGCGCGCGCAGCCTCCGCGTGGGCGCTGGCACGGGCTCGGGCGCTGGGCACCACGACGCACCTCGCGCTGCCCAAGGCGCCGCGGCAGCCGCGCGTGAGGGTGACTGAGCGGGCCGCCGTGCCGCGCGGCCCCACCAGGGCTGCGGCCCCTCTGCTCACGTCCGAACCCTCAGCCCCCACTTCCCCCTTTTGGCCCCTGGAGCCCCTCGAGCCCCGCCCTTTCCCTCCTTGGGGGGCTGAGGGTCGGCGACTGTTCACCCCACAGCGGGTGACGGCGTGTCGCCGCCTGCGTCTCACCACCATCCAATCACCCAATCGGCTGGCAGCTGGCAGCAGGCGGCAGCTGGCTAGATGGGTGGTGGTGCGGCGCGGCTGCGACCAGGAGCGCAGTACAAGGCCTTGGGCCTCCTCCTCCCTTCCTGGCCCTCGAGGGCCTTCCCCCCCTTCCCCTCGTGGGCTCGCTGGCCTCCGCCTCTCTTCTTCGCGCCCTCGCTGGCGTCCTCCCTCCCCTCTGGCGTCGGGCCCAGCCTCAGCCCCTCTTGGGCGTGCCCGTGGGTGTCTTGGGCTTGGGGTCCCCGCTGTCCCTTTCTTCAGGGCCTTGGAGCCTCGTCCCCCTCCCGCGGGGTCCCTGGCCGCCCACTCTGTTGCGGTAGGCGGACGCGGCGCCGCGCGACGCGGCGGCGCGGCCATGTGGAGGTGCTGGACACCGCGGCGTGCGCCACGGGGTGAGTCAGTGAGTGAGGAGGAGGAAAGGAGGAGGAGGAGGAGGAGGAGGAGGAGGAGGAGGAGGAGGAGGAGGAGGAGGAGGAGGAGGAGGAGGAGGAGGAGGAGGAGGAGGAGGAGGAGGAGGAGAGGAGGAGGAGGAGGAGGAGGAGGAGGAGAGGAGGAGGAGGAGGAGGACGAGGAGGAGGACGAGGAGGAGGAGGAGGAGGAGGAGGAGGAGGAGGAGGAGGAGGAGGAGGAGGAGGAGGAGGAGGAGGAGGGGAGGAGGATAAGGAGGAGGAGGAGGAGGAGGAGGAGGAGGAGGCGGAGGAGGAGGAGGAGGAGGAGGAGGAGGATGGGAGGGGAGGAGGAGGAGGAGGAGGAGGTTGGAGAGGAGGAGGAGGAGGAGGAGGAGGAGGAGGAGGAGGAGGAGGAGGAGGAGGAGGAGGTGAGGAGAGGAGGAGGAGGAGGAGGAGGAGGAGGAGGGAGGAGGAGGAGGAGGAGGAGGAGGAGGAGGAGGAGGAGGAGGAGGAGAGGAGGCGGAGGAGAGAGGAGGAGGAGGAGGAGGAGAGGGAGGAGGGGAGGAGGAGGAGGAGGAGGAGGAGGAGGAGGAGGAGGAGGAGGAGGAGGAGGAGGAGGAGGAGGAGGAGGAGGGAGGAGGAGGAGGAGGAGGAGGAGGAGGAGGAGGAGGAGGAGGAGGAGGAGGAGGAGGAGGGAGGAGGAGGAGGAGGAGGAGGAGGAGGAGACGGAGGGGAGGAGGAGGGAATGAGGAGGAGGAGGAGGAGGAGGAGAAGGAGGAGGAGGAGGAGGAGGAGAAGGAGGAGGAGGAGGAGGAGGACGAGGAGAGAGGAGGAGGAGGAGGACGGGTCGCCCGAGCACTTCTGAGAGACCCTTCAAATCCGCCTCCTATGCGGTGCCCTCTCGCACTGGACTGGCCCGGAAAGGCCAGACGACTTGCCTACGGGGCAAACGCGCCCGCCGCGATCCTTCCGCGGCGCCAGGGCGCCGAAAGCCCTCCCGGCCAGCACCTCCTTCCGGAAGCCCTCCCCAGCTCGGGGACGCGCGAGCACGGATTAGCGATCCATGGATGTGGCGTGCGGTCGCCAAATCCATGGATCCGGGGAGGTGCCCTCCCCAGAATGCGGCCGGTGCCGCCTGACTCGGCGGCGGGAGTCCGGGATTTCCCATGGAGGCGGGACCCGTCGCTGGTCCACGCCCCCTTGATCCATGTGTCTGCGATCGCCTGGCCAGCGTCCTCCCAGGCACGATCCCGGCTCGCGGCCCGAGCCGCGCCCGGCCGTGGCGACGGAGGGGGGCTCCGAAGGCCCGGAGCGCGAGGGAGGGGGGAGGAGGACCCCCAGAGGCCTGCTGCGATCCCTGCCCCCGGGGGAGGCCGACGACGTGCCCACGAGACTTCGATCCCCGAGCCCTCGGCTCTCGAAGCTGGGGTTCGAGGATGCCGCCCCCGCGTGGCCCGAGAACCCCCCTGGACGGGTCGCGCACACCGCCTCGACGTGGAGTCTGGAACACCCTGGGCGACAGCCGCTCTGGGACCGCATGGCATCAACAAGAAGTGTCTCTGCCCTGCTGCGGGCGAGCCAGCTGCGCCGGGCCATCTTCCCGACTGGCGGGAAGGGCGCTCCGCCGTGCACTGATGCAGGACAGCGCGGCGAGCCGCTGAAGGCTACGGCGCCGTCCTCTGGGAGGTGGTCGACATCGACTATGGCGGCCTCGTAGGCTGCGCTGGCGGTGGCGATGGCCGCCGGCTTGTCCTGGAGGACCTGCCGTGCGGCCGAGCTTCCCTCATTCCTCTTTCCTCCTCTTTCGTCCCTTGATCCTCTTGTTGCCTCCTCCTCCTCCTCCTTCTCCTCCTCATCCTCCTCCCTGCCTCCGTCTCCTCCTCCCGCCTCCGCCTCCTCCTCGTTTGGACCTCATCGGGCTCCTGCCCCGAGTGACCCGATCCCGTCCCCGCTTGCGACTCGTTGCCCGCAGCAGATGGAGATCGCGGTCCGCCTGGAGGCGTCCCCTGGCGGCCTGGTTCGAGAGGCTCTGCCGCGTCCCGCCGCTAGCCAGACTGCTCGCCGCTGACCAAAGACCGTCTCGAGAGGCTCTTGCGCGGCATGCGATGCACGAGGTCTCTCCGCGGCCACGAGCTGGTGAGCCCGGAGCAGACGCTGGCGGGACCCTCTCAGATGGCGGGCAGAGATTTCAGAGGTCTCGTGCCAGAAGATGTCAACGAGGGGTGACAATGATGGTGTGGAACTCCTTGATCGTATCCGACAAGAGCCCAGTCGGACTCCGTGTGGGAGTCTCGCGGGCGCCCTGTAGGACTCCACATGCGAATCCTACAGGAGCCTCTTGGACCCCGATAGCGAATCCTAGATGAAATCGACCTGGACATGAATAATACATGGGGCTTTATAAGAACGCTATGCAAGCCTCAGTGAATGCCCTGCAGGAGTATTCAAATAACCCTATGTTACTCATGTTGGGGATCCCCTAAGAGCTCTACCAGAGTTCGAACATTGATTCTGGGAGGAGCCCTAGTCAGAGCCCTGTAGGGGTTTTATTGTAACCGTATGTGGCTTTTGATGGTTTTCCTATTCGAGTCCTAAACTGGACGTTTAGTAGGAGCCCTGTTCGGCTCCAGACTTAACCAATCAGGACCTGCATGGTACTGCGAGTAAAGGTCCTCGTATGGCCCATATGATATCGCCCAGCGCAGTGACGTCATACAGGGACTCAGATCAGACCTCGCCATCCTTAGGAGGCTGCGGAATGCGAACAGGCTTCAGATCAGACCTCGCCGTGCCTGGGGGCTGTTGACTGCGCGACTGTCGCCACTTTCGAGGGCTGCTGGGCGGTCGAACGCACGGACGCCATGCGGGGATTCAGATTAGACTCGCCATGCCTGGGGTGTTGCGAACTGCAAAGCTATCGCCACTTTCGAGGGCTGCTGGGGGCCCAGCGCAGTGACGCCCTGCGGGGAGTCAGATTCGACCTCGCCATCCCTCGGGGCTGCGAACTGCGAAGCTATCGCCACTTTCGAGGGCTGCTGGACAGCCCAGCGCAATAACGCCCTGCGGGGATTCAGATTCGAACTGGTCGTCCCTCGGGGCTGCAAACTGCGAAGCTGTCCCAACTTCCGAGACCTCGCTCGTTTCCTGCACTCGGCATGTGCAACTGGTCAGTCGGAGTGCTAGAGCTAGAGCGACGCGGCGTCGGCGTCGCTGCCCATCGGCGGGCCACTTGAAACATTGTCATTCTCCTTTGTCATCCCTGCTCCCTATTCCGGGGCTTTTCCCTCTCTTGGCCTTGACGTGATGCCCCTACTTCTGCCTTCCCCCCTCTGTCGATTAAAGCTGTGCGCGGCCCGCTTAGCTTCGACCGGAAGAGGCTCGCTCTCGACCCGCGGATCAACAAAAAAAGTCATCCCTGCTCCCTCCTTGTCGTCCTCTTCCTCCTTACCCCTTCCTGCTGCTCCTGCGTGGACTTTTCGGCACCCCGTCCGCCCTCCTCCGCCGCTTCGCTCCCGCCCCCCACTCCTCTTCGAGCCCGGGGCCTCGCTCCTCGTCCTCCGACTGCTGCTCTGTGAGTCGTGCAGCGCGCGGGCATTCCACGTAGCCCGTGTAGCAGACGACGGCTCTTGGGCTGCCATCGTCCATATAGCACATTGGGCCAACCACTCGGGGCACGTGGTGCGGACGTGCTCGATGCGTCGCAGGGTACTTTTGAGGGGTCTCGTCGGAATCCTGGGAGATCGCACTTCGGAAGCGGCCCCTCCCCGCACCCTGCCCTGGGTCTGGACTGCACGGGTGGGGGTGGGGGGGAACGGAGACGGCGGCGATGTGGCAAACTGCCCTTGTTGGGCTTGTGGCCCCCAAATGATTCCCGATGGGCCGAGATGGTCTTAAATATGGCTCAATACAGGTCGCTATGGTTCATGACAGCTTCT
Organism: Prorocentrum cordatum; assembly: GCA_963575745.1. Classification (NCBI taxonomy): domain Eukaryota; class Dinophyceae; order Prorocentrales; family Prorocentraceae; genus Prorocentrum; species Prorocentrum cordatum. The sequence goes on from CAUYUJ010016945.1 coordinate 7,869, forward strand.
GGCATACCCTCCGGATGTTCCAAGAGGGGCACACGATTGCCCCAAGTGGCCCCGAAACTTCCCAAGGACCCCCCCTCTCCAACATTTCCGGCTTCCGAGCAGGGGACCCGCATTTAAGACCCCTCTCACTTTTGATCTGTGACGCTGAAGGAGGGATGAGGAGTAGCAGTGGATGCGGAAGACGGGGATGAGTACGATGCGTGAGAGGGATGGGGGCAGACACAAGAGAGATGGTCGATGATAAAAAAGGGGGAAAGGCGGTAAGGGAGACTGGTGGAAGCGCGTTAGAGGAGCGAAGGACGCGGGATGGGCACGATGACCACGGGGAACACGAAAGTGAGGGGGACGAGCACCGGGAGGGGATGCCGGAGGGGGACTAGGATGATGAGCAGGAGCTAGCGCAGACAATTGGCGCAGCCCAGAGCAGAGGGGGGGGTAAGGAGGACCATTCGGCGGTGGACAAACCTCCCTTTAGCAAACCTCCCTTTAGTGAAAACGGCCTGGGACCGAAACCGAAGGACCTGGACCCGCAAAAATGACGGCCGTGACGCCCTCTCGCGAATCGAACATGGCCAATTCGCTAATCGACGTGTCAGGGTGGGTGGTCTGTCCACCCCCTTTCCATGAGGAAGGAAATATGAAGCGGTAGGAGGGGGAAGGGGGGGGGTGGCGGGGAGGAGGGAGAGGGTGGAGGAGGAGCAGGATCAGGGCACAGATGGGGAGACATCGGCTCGTGGCCTCGTGCTGGAAGACCGAGAAGTTGAGCTGCAGGCCGAGGCGAACGGGGTGCGCAGCAAGCAAGTGCTTCTGGGCCTCCTCAGCGGAGACAGCGGGCACGAGTGAGGACGGCCAGGGGGGAAGGGAATGATGATGATGATGATGATGATGATGATGATGATGATGATGATGATGATGATGATGATGATGATGATGATGATGATGATGATGATGATGATCAGGAGTCGGATGAAGACGAGGAGGGGCAGGAAGGATGAAGACGAGGAGGAGTAGGAGAAGCAGGAATACCATCATGAAACGTATCATTACGACGACGATGATGATGCTGCTGATAATGATGACGATGACGATGCTGATGATGCTGATGATGGTGATGATGATGGTGATGATGATGCTGACGATTCTGATGATGGTGGTGATGATGGTGGTGACGATACTGCTGCTGCTGCTGTTGATAATGATGCTGATGATGTTTTTCATGATGATGATGATGATGATGATGATGATGATGATGATGATGATGATGATGATGATGTGGTTGCCTGCTGTAAAAGAGCGAGGCCCTCTGGCAATCGCCGAGAGTCTTGGAGGCAATCCTGCCATACTGACTCCATTTTCACTTTATGTGGCTGTTTGGTTTCTCGCGTGTTTGACTGAACATGTTCAATCGAAGTACGTATCACAGCTCCAGTCCCGTGCGACGGAGCCAAACCACGTCTTCAAGAAAAGTAATTCATGCACGACCTGTCATGACAGCAACGCCCTCCACAGGAAACCTCTTTATGTTGTATTCGTCCAAGCCTTTTCCGCGGCGAACCTTCGAACACTAGAACTCAAGATCGGGACACATGCCACGCAAAGAAGCCCAGTCGTACCACAATCCGCTGTACAACTTGCCTATGTTTATGGCAACGGCAACTGCATTGTACTTCTCTGTCTACTCAGCGCTGGAATCGCTGGTGTCCTTAAACTGTGAGCAGCATCGGAAACTTAATCACCAGCCATAGGTAATAATTGCCGTCATTGCCTCAATACCTTTAAATGAGATTGAACATATGCTGAGGAGGAGAAGGAATCAAGGAGGCGGAGGCAGAGCCCTTCCTACTCATGCTCTTCCTCCTCCTCTTCCTCCTCTGCTCCTCCTCCTACTCCCCCTCCTGCTCCTGCTCCTGCTCCTCGTCCTCCTCCTCCTCCTCCTCCTCCTCCCTCCTCCTCCTCTCCCTCCTCCTCCTCCTCCTCCTCCCTCTCCTCCTTCTCCTCCTCCTACTCCTTCTCCTCCTCCTCCTGCTCCTCCTCCGCCTCCTCCTCCTCCTCCTCTTCCTCCTTCTCCTCCTCCTCCTCCTCCTCTTGGGCCACGTCGGGGCAAGGGGGTGGCCTGGCCCGCGGGGTGCTCCTGTAGGGCCTTCGCGTACGCGGCGCCGGCCTGCTCGACCGCATACTCCCGCGTGGCGTCGTCGGCGACCTGGCAGCGGCCGACCCATGCTTGCGGTGTGTGCGTGCGCGCGCGCGCGTGTGTGTGTGTGTGTGTGATTGTGTGTGATTGTGTGTGTGTGTGTGTTTGTGTTTGTGTTTGTGTGTTGTGTGTTGTGTGTGTGTGTGTGTGTGTGTGTGTGTGTGTGGGTGTTTGTGTGTGTGTGTGTGTGTGTGTTTGTGTGTGTGTGTGTGTTTGGCTGTGTGTTCCCCCTCGCTCCCCCTGGTCGGCCCAAGTTCTGTGTGCTGGATTGGTCCTTCTTTCTGCTTGGCTGCCGTTGCCGCCTTCCCGCTGTGCCTCGCTTGCCCCCATCTCCCCCCAGGATGATGATGATGATGATGATGATGATGATGATGATGATGCTGATGATGATGATGATGATGATGATGATGATGAGGAGCACGATGCTCATGATGATGATGATGATGCTGACGATAATGATGATGCTGCTGATGATGATGATGATAATGATTCTGATTTTGATGCTGATTTTGATGCTGATGCTGCTGATGATGTTGATGCCGATGATGATGACGATGCGGATGATACTGATGATGATAATGGTGATGATGCTGATGATGTTGATGATTGTGATGATGATTCAGAATATGATGATGGTGATGATGATGATGGCGATAACGATGCTGCTGCTGATGATGTTGGTGACGATGATGCTGCTGCTGATGATGCTGATGACGGTGATGGCGATGATGACGATGCTGCTGATACTGATGATGAGGATGATGATGGTGTTGCTAATGATGGTGATGCTGCTGCTGCAAATGATGATGGTGATGATGATGATGATGATGATGATGATGATGATGATGATGATGATGATGATGATGATGATGCTGGTGGTGGTGATGATGAAGATGATGTGTATGATGATGACGAGCAGGAGGAGGAAGAGGAGAAGGATGATGATGATGATGATGATGATGATGATGAGGAGGAGGAGGAGGAGGAGGAGGAGGAGGAGGACGAGCCGTGGACGCGGGAGGACTCGCGCACATATAGGGAGTCGCGACGGATCAGATAGCCGGGCGCCTTCGCCCGACAGGCGGTGAGGGGTGAGGGCATGGGGATGGCAGAGTGGGCGGAGAGGGCGGAGAGGGCGGGTGAAAGGCGGAGGAGGAGGAGAAGGAGGAGGAGAAGGGAGGAGTAGGAGGAGGAGGAGGAGGAGGAGGGAGAGGAGATTGAGGAGAAGGAGGGAGGAGGAGGAGGAGGAGGGGGAGGAGGAGGAGGGGAGGAGGAGGTGGGAGGAGGAGGAGGAGGTGGAGGCGGGAGGAGGAGCAGGAGGAGGAAGGAGGAGAAGGAGGATGAGGAGGAGGAGGAGTGAGGTGGATAGGAGAATCCTGCACGATGCCCTCCAGTGAAGGAGGAAGAGGGAGGAGGAGGAGAGGTGAAGGAGAGAGGAGCACGAGGAGGAGGGAGGAAGAAGAGGAGTGAGGAGGAGGAGGGGAGGAGGGGAGGAGGAGGAAGGTAGGAGGGAGGAGGGAGGAGGAGGTGGAGGAGGAGGAGGAGGGGAGGTGGAGGAGGAGGGGGACGAGGAGGAGGAGGAGGAGATGATGAGGATGAGGAGTGCTGTAGAGGGGGGGGAGGTGGAGCGAAGGCCGGGGGAGGTGCAGGAGGATAGGGAGGGGGGGGGGTGGGTGGGGGGGCTGGGTGGGGGTGGGATGGGGCGGGGGGGAACGGGGAGGAGGAAAAACAGGAGAGCAGAAAAGCATGATAATAACAACCGTAGCACTGATAGTATTGATATAAATCCGCCGACCCTGTCGGCGTGTGTGACGGACTTTTCCGTTCGAGCCGTCATCTCCGTCATTCTTTGTACTCGTCGTCTCTGTCCTTCCCTTTCCCTGGGAGACCTCTTCCCCTGGGCTCCAGCCAAGCCGACCTTGAGCAACCTCGTAATTGAGTCGAAGGGAAGCCCCTTCCCTTTGATCCCTCCCCCGCCGGGGGGGGGGGGGTAGCGACCCCCCCCCCGGGTCAGATACGACGCCCCCCCCTGGGACTCCTCTTCCCCTGGGCTCCAGCCAAGCCGACCTTGAGCAACCTCGTAATTGAGTCGAAGGGAAGCCCCTTCCCTTTGATCCCTCCCCCGCCGGGAGGGGGGGGGGTTAGCGACCCCCCCCCGGGTCAGATACGACGCCCCCCCCTGGGACTCCTCTTCCCCTGGGCTCCAGCCAAGCCGACTTTGAGCAACCCCTGGGCTCCAGCCAAGCCGACCTTGAGCAACCTCGTAATTGAGTCGAAGGGAAGCCCCTTCCCTTTGATCCCTCCCCCGCCGCCGGGTGGGGGGGGGGGGGTAGCGACCCCCCCCCGGGTCAGATACGACGCCCCCCCCCTGGGACTCTCTTCCCCTGGGCTCCAGCCAAGCCGACCTTGAGCAACCTCGTAATTGAGTCGAAGGGAAGCCCCTTCCCTTTGATCCCTCCCCCGCCGGGAGGGGGGGGGGTAGCGACCCCCCCCCCGGGTCAGATACGACGCCCCCCCCTGGGACTCCTCTTCCCCTGGGCTCCAGCCAAGCCGACCTTGAGCAACCTCGTAATTGAGTCGAAGGGAAGCCCCTTCCCTTTCATTCCTCCCCCGCCGGGAGGGGGGGGGGGTAGCGGGGGGGGTAGCGACCCCCCCCCGAGTCAGATACGACGCCCCCCCCCCGTACCGACCTTGAGCAACGTCGTCATTGAGTCGAAGGGAAGCCCCTTCCCTTTCCCTTCCCCGACGGGGGGGGGAGAGGAGGTCCCGGGGGGGGTCCCGGGGGAGTCCCGGGGAAGTCCCGGGTCAGATACGACACCTCCCTCCCCCACCTTCTCGTCCTTCTCCCCGTTCCCCCAAACCATCCCACAGCCCGTGCCTCTTGCTGCGCATTGCGAACAGGGTCGGCGGCACCGGCCGTCAGGCCTTCGCAATAATAAGAAGAGGGGACTTCAGGGAGCCGGAGGCAGGATCAGAAAGCTTAAACTACTCTTAGGCTCTTGGGAGAGCTTGGCCTCTCAACCCTTGGGATGCTCTCCATATGGCCAACTCGGGCAATGTTGTGGTGATGCTTAATCCTTTTTGAGGCATGCTGGAGGCCATCTTGAGCCAAAACGAAGAATCTTGCGCGAAATTGGAGGCCAGGTTGGGCCACCTGGGGCCATCTTGGACGCTATGACCGTTGCCGCTCGCGGGGGGGGGGGGGAGGGGGGAAGCGTCCAGACCCATGGGATGAGGCAGGGGGGGGTCAAGACCCTCCCCAAATTGGAGATGTCTCGTATGACTTCTTGGGCTCGTGCTGGGGCCATACTTCCGTATCCTCTTGCATGCACATCGTTAACTGTCGGTTTAGCTAAGAAGAGTCCGGCAAGGGACGGATCAGACGGATTCTGGCAAACATTGCATCGACGTGATTTGACCACCCAGCTTGATTGCTTGAACTGGAGTCGGGGGTTGGAATAGAGAACCCACCAGAACACCTACGCCCAGAGGGCTGGTCGGGTTTGGGACTGGAGGGATGTATTTCAGCGGAGCTGGGCTTATTATAGGCCGTCTGCTCTACCTCCTTCTCCTCCCCCTTCTCTTGATCCTCTTTTCTCTTCCACCACTACCTCCTCCTCCTCCTCCTCCTCCTCCTCCTCCTCCTCCTCCTCCCTCTCTTTTCTTGTCTTTCCGCCTCCGATGGGCTGAAGAGGTCTCAAGATGTCTCACGAGAGTCCTACTATTGACCCTATGAGAGCCTCAACAGGCCCTCAGAAGGCGATCGTTCGGGCTTCAGGAAGACAATATGAATTTAGGAACGCCCTTCTTTGGCTAAGGACTTTGAGGACGGTCCTCGGAGGGTCCCGAATGCTGCCCAAAGAGCCCAACATGGCCCCAAGACATCTGCAGGAAGGCTCCCAGAGGCCGCCGAAAGGCTCGCATAGTTCCCCAGGTCGACGAGTGTCGGGGCCTGCTCGGGTTGATCCTAACTTTGGTTTCACAGGTGTCCATTGTCTTCATGTCACTGGTGCTCCCATTATCCCAACAACTCGCCAAGGAATCTTTTCTGGATGGGCTGGGGGAGGAAGTGCTCGAAGCGTCACTCATACATCAATGTCTTCATTTTACTTCGGTGAGAGGCCGCTGTCTATATGTGAGATCCCAATGTGCCTGACACATGTGCAAGATCTGGCAGAGGACGGAATCGTGCTATCCCGACAGAATATGGACATGTGTTAATCCGTGAAACGAGAAGGGCGGATTGACGATAAGCTCACAGCCATGCCGAAGGAGGTGGCAGCGTGAGGGCTAGTGCGATGAGGGCACTACGACACCTGCAATACGAATCAATGGCAATAGTCATTTTCGAGACGGTAGTACCTGCCACCGTGCCACCAGGCATGAAGTGGAGTGTTCTCAACTACCTTCGAGCTCTGAGTGCTGACCATGGTAAATGTTACCCAGAGGCTCCGGGGCCCAAATTCCTGGGCGCTCTCGGGCTGCGTGTCGTGATTTTCCTGGAGGCTCGGGATCGTGGCTTGGAACCCATGGGTTAATGTGGTCCCAAGGCCCGTGCTGAAACACTCTAGGGGACTTCCTCTGCCGTCTTGGAAGGCGTCGGAGCCTGCCCTGGAGGTCAACGTTATCGATCAGCGTGAACGTTATTGTATCGCTTGTTGTATTGTCATTGTTTTGGTCTCAGGAGAGCCCAGGACGGCCCAAGATCGCTCCAAGACGGAGGGCCCGAGAAGCTTCCAAAACGGCCTCAAGAAGGGCCCAAGAGGGCGAACCCGAACTGACTCCGAAAGATGACCTATAAGACCGCCATCAGGGCCCGCAGGAGACCCTGAATAAGCCCTCGAGAAGCTTCCTCGAGGCCGCCAAGGCGCTTCCCCCATGACCATACGAAACATCTCAGAGGCCTCCTGTTCACGGCCTATGCGCAATGGCGGGGGATGG